>JBBBDQ010000657.1:2372500-2707500 GCA_037127315.1 Ascarosepion bandense
GGGAGAGATGTAAAATAGATTCTGAAGAGACAACTTGTCTAGCATGACATAGTGAACCAACTACTTTCTTAGCAGCTGACATATTTTTGTGTTTTAATATTTAAAAAAAATCTCTTGGTTACTATTTCATTCACTTCTTCAACGGTCGACTGATATCGTTTCGACTGATATCGTTTCGACTGATATCGTTTCGACTGATATTGTTTCCTGTATTATCTTTAAGTCTTTACTTCATTGTACTGTAGGCTAAACGCACGTCAATTGTCCATAATAATTATGAAATCATTACTTTTGTGAAACCTTAATTTGAAATTCAAACAGTTCATCCGCCCACACAAAACCGTAGGTCATATTTAATGAGTATAAGCAAAGAAACGCAAATTTTTGCTATGGTGACTGTAGATGTTCGGTAGATTGTGACAATAGACCTGAAGTGAATTAGAAGTATTATTTTGCAGACATTCTAACCTGCGATCGTCTAAGCCATATTCCAAAACCCATCTGCGTCATATTAATACAGAATCCGTAAATATTCTAGTTCTTTAGCAGATGCAATTACAATCATTCCAAGTGGTCCAGTCATAATTAGCATCACGATCGCTATCATCTTCAACTGCTTTCAAACAGTTTATCCATTTTATCACTCTTTCATCATTATTTAACAATTTTTTCTAGTTTATTTATAGATGATGTCTGCCGACATGAACATTTTTTTCTGTTTTCCTTAATATCAAATTGTGTTTACTATTTTTACTTTCAAATACAGTTTCAAGTTTGCCTTCATGCCATCCACTTGTAAAACCGAACCAAAATCATTTTAACCATTCAAAATAATCATTTTTGCAACTGTGACATTGTTTAACTATATTTGAGTTATTATTATTGAGCTAAGCATAGCAGCGCATAAGACCACAAGTTTTGAGCACCCAATGGAGGTTAAACTCAATACATTACTACCTATCGGCTAAACATCGCCTGTTAATGTAAACATTCTGAACGAATTGCATACTTTGCAATAATTCACCTGATTGCTAACAATAGAGCCACATATTCGATGTTGCAGATCGATGCTTTTGACACTTTGATCACATCTGAAATTTCACAAACGTCACTGATCTGGAATTAAATACACCAGTGGAGATGAATATGATCCAAGGTGCAGTTGATGGATTAAAATCCCGAATGATCGGGACGAGACGACAGAATATAACTAGATGAGCTTCGGGTCTTTTAATGACGTAACAATAAATGTTTATTTCAGATCACACCGTGCGTTATTGCATTATTATACATCGTTACTTGGAAAGTCATCCTCGTCAGTCCGATGAGCGTGTGGGGTCGTTGAATCGACGTGCTGCTGTGAAAGCGAAATTAATAAACAAGGTTTGCTTTGGTGACGGGAACGTGACCGTTGATTTAATCTGGAAAACCATCTACCCTGGTTGTTGGCTTCAGTCGGGGAAATCTTCCGCCTAGCGACTCTGTGTCATTACCGTACTGACTGCATCCATAGCTTTGCAGCTCTGTCTCCACCATTGTGCGAGATTACCTTTGACTCTACAAGAAGGTCTATCCGCCATATGACTCGTCTTGTCATGATAAATGATAAGATATTTTTTCTGTTTGAATTTATAAAATGTGGATGTATATTTATTAACATTATTTACAGTAATTTAATCATACTTGTTGTTATTAGTGTTATTCGTAGAAGGGTTTGATGTAAACATAGTAATGACTGATAAGTTATCAGCATTGCTTAGAAAAATCTAGGAGTTGAGTTTATGCTAAGATATAAGGGGAAAGCAGAACAAATTTTCTTATTCTAATCAAGATCTTTTTAAAATGGAGAAAAAGATTACGTAATTTCAGAATTTAATTCTTCCACCGGGCATGTAATTTAATATTTGTAGAAAAGCCCTTATTTGAGTGGTATAATAAATTTCGCGATAAACATATATGTTTTATTCCATGTCCTTGGGGGATATTGGCACCTGACAGATTTTTTCGATATTATCTAGGAATTACGATGACTTCTTGGGAAAGATAATGGTGTGATTTCTCCTTTAATTCCTCCACGGTACGAAGTTCAGTTTTTCTTCTCTCAAATTGGTTGCCAACGAATGCAGCCCATAGATAAGGGAAGAAGAGATGGGTTCAATGTTTAAAAGGACTGTATGAAAGTAAACGCAATGTATGCATCGGAAATCTGGACCGCGTTTCCTCCTCTCACGTCTGTGCCCATAGCTGTTACGCTTTGACGAATAATATAGAAGACACACTTCTTATTCAATTATGTTTTTCTAGCATTGTCGTGGACTGAGCATGCAAGCAACGATGAGGTGTTGGAAAGAATGGAAACAAAAAGGAAATTGAAACTGAGCATCAGGAAGAGACAACTGAAGTTCCTGGGACACGCAATGAGGAAGGAGAGGCTGGAGAACCTGATACTGACTGGTGAGATAGAAGGAAGGAAAGACATAGGAAGGCAGCGGATAACCTATTTGCAGGGCTTGATCAGGTGGATGACGGAACGGGGGTTGCCAGGAGCAACAAGAACAAACATACTAAGAGCTACAAGTGATAGGGAGACATTTTTATTTTTAATCATATCACCCCAAGCAAGGCGGTAATGCCACTGAAGCGCAGGGGGCTACGTAAGAATGAAAAGATTGGAAAAGAGAAAGCCGGAAACCACATCCTAAACAGGGAACAGGGATGAGCCTCTACACCTGTTCAATAGACGTGGGTGGAGTGTGAACCGGGTGTTAGTTTAGTCTATCTACTCCAATAGTTTAGTCTATCTACTCCATGGAGAACCATGATCGCCTACGTCCTGAAGGGACAGGGCACATAGAAGAAGAAGAAGAATCTTTGCTGTTTTTTTAAGTTTTTACATATGTATTTTACGGCATTCAGCCGGTGTGTGTGTGTGTGTGTGTACGCACGCGCGTGTGTGTCTGTGTCGCATCGATTAAACTTCCGCATTAACGGAAACTTTTAATTAGGAGAAAAAACAATATATAGCCCGACAACCTAGACTCTTGTAATGAAGTGGGTGTGCCGATTAAATTAAAACATTATACTTGAATGTACATTACTTAACATTTTATTCACTCCAATATCTCGTCAATTACTCTCATCTAGTCTCTGATGCAAGACCCCGTAGCCCAAGGTCCGATGTAAAATTAGTAAATATCAGATAATGCTGCGTATAAAGCTGTTATAACGAATTCAGTGTAAAAGTTAAGAAAATTGAACAGCGTTAATTAATGTATTAGGAGTAGTTTCACTTAACACCACACGTTGTTACAAAATCAAAAGATTAACTTAACAATGTGGTTCGTATTCTAAATAACCTCTTCAGATCGAAACTTTAATATGGATGCCATGCATGTCGCCTAATCGATTGGTTTGTAACCAGCCTACCGAAGAAAGTAATGGCAAAATACTGAGAGAAAATCTTCTGCCCAGCCAGTCATTATTATTATTATATTTCGATTTCTGCTATGGGCACACAAACTTCCAAGTATGCGGGAAGACTTAAGGCCGGTAGTGATGTGTTGTTATAGCTACATTTCACGTACAAGTTTTTCTAAGCCCATAACTTCACCAGCGTTACATGGACTAATTACATCTTAGTGTGTCAGTCAGTTAAGTGCCATACGTGAAACACGCTTGGGCGATCATATGTCGAAAGAGACATGACTGACTGGGCAGAAGATTATCCCGCAGTAGGTTGCCATTGCTTTCTGCGGTAAGCTGGTTGCCGACCAAGGCTATAGAACCCAATCTGTCCTGTTATTTAACCCACAACTCGAAGGAAGAGACGGATTAATATCTTTCCCAAGGGTATTTGCGCGTAAGTGAATGCAATGAATTCAACTGGAATTCGAACTCGGTTCCCCGATTTCTCGTTCCGAGCCGATATCCACTGCACCACAACGCACATCCTCTTATTGTGTAGGATGTACATATCAAACAATTTTTTGCATTTCTTTTAAACTTGGATTTCCATGAATTTTTCAATGTGCTGTATTTTCTATCATTCCATGCGCACCTAATATGACTGGTACTATTTTGGTTTTTAATTCCACATTTTTTTCTGTTTCGATTTCCAGGTTTTTATACTTTGAAGGTTTTTCAAATTTATTGGTTGCTATTTTGACACGTCACTCAAAAAGTCCCGCGCCTGACATATAAATGGTGCTACTAATAAAATCCATAAAATCTTTATGAAGTACTAACCTTCAAATGGCATGTGACAAAATTTCTGCCCAGTCGAACAATTAGTTTACAAAATACAGTTCTTTAAATGAAGCTACTGTTGTAAATTTTCAAAACAAAGAAAAATCTTATTTCGTATATTGATAAAACTACTGCTTTCTGATGGATAAAATACTGTTCAATGAAAGCAATGACATCATATGTGTTATTCACACTCTGCTTCGTCACAAACAGCGGTTAAGAGGTGGTATACTAACTTTAAACGCGGTCGTACAGACACAAATGATCCTGAATGCTCAGGTCACCAAAAATTGGCAAAAATTGGCAATTGTCCCGGAAAACAAAAGAAAGATCCTTAAAATCGTTTTGACCGATCGTAAATTGGGTCTGCGTGAGATAGCAGAAGAGTTTAACATATCAGAAGGCAGTGTATTCCTTATTTTGCATGAACATTTGACAATAAGAAAGATGTGTTCAAAGCGGATGCTGCGTTTGCTCGCAGTCAATCAAAAACAACAAAGTGCCATGATTCAGAGCGTTGTTTGAAAATGTTTCAACGCAACAAGAAGGAGTTTTTGCGTAAATATACAAGAATTGTTGTTGAAGCTGACAAGCTCGTTTCTACCTATGTTAATTGGCCTTATGCCGCATCTACTTCGCGCTTAGTGCCACGAGGAGAGGTCTTAAATATTTCGGAGTGTCATTGACAATTATTATCGGACTGTGCTCTCTGAAACTCTAAGAACTTACCCTCTACTCTCTTTCTTATTATTGTTGTTTTGTCTTATTTGTGTTTGCCTTGTTTTTTGTTTGTACTTTATATCCATTAGCACGGATAGTGTGCTGTAGAGACCTCAGCACACATCATCTGGTCTTGTACTTTGGCGATACAATATTATTATTATACGATAATACAATATTATTATTATTATTATTATTATTATTATTATATAGGACAGATTGAGTTCTATAGCCTTGGTCGGCAACCAGTCTACCGCAGAAAGTAATGGCAACCACAGTGCGGGATAATCTTCTGCCCTGTCAGTCATGTCTCTTGCGAGACATGATCGCCCAAGCGTGTATCACCTATGGCACTTAACTGACTGACTGATTTTAGCATTTTTCTCGGGTTATTTTTCTCTTTTCAAATAGTAAAACTGTTCAACGTTTGTTAAACCGAAACCAAAAATGTAAATACTATTTCGACATTAATAACAGAATAATAATTCTTTGATTAATAATAAGTCTGAGAATTTTACTCTTAAAAAAATATCAATATTTTTCATCATTCATTGTTTTGTTTTTTTCGTTTTGTTTTCTATATCTATATTTTACCCTTGATCTTTTAATTTCGTTAATCATAATTCACGTGTCTGTTCGTAACAGATCATTAGGATGAGATAATGGGTGATTAAAAAATAAGAACTGTAGTAATTTTTAGTACTCGGAAGCGACAATCGGTCTATGTTCTGCAACAGCAATAAGTTGGACACATCTACCGAGTTATCTTCTTACCCCCAGTGAATCAATAAAGACACAACAATAACTAATTTTTCTCACGAAAACCAATAATCCTTCTCATCTGGCTAGATTATATATATATTTCATTTTTAAATGAGTTATTTCGCTACCCAGGTTTCTACCATGAGTGGTGTCTTCAGGTGATTTTTAATAACTAATAATAATAAGAGTTATTAAAAATTGCCTGAAGACAACACTCATGGTAGAAGCCTGGGTAGCAAAATAACTCTTTTAAAAATGGAAAATATTCAAAAGTTCTACAATATAATTGTATTGAACACTTTTTCATACAAATGTGTACTGGTCTAGCCCTATTAGATAGAACCAAAAAATGAGTATTAAACAATCAATATATATATAAAGTTTTTATATAATTTTCATGTGTTTGTATAATTTTTTTCTTTACGGAACTCAATTTATATAAAAACACGTGTATAAAGTTTATGAATATATAGTCTTGTGTATGTTTATTTACAAGTAAAACAAAAGTAATTCTTGATAATGGCTAAAAGTATAGCCGAAATCGTTTGAAAGCACAAAACCTTTGGACAACTCTTATATAATTTAAATTCTAAAAAGAAAACATTATATGAACACATTAAAAACTATGTAAAACTTAATGACGATAATGAAACCCGTATAAAAAAGAGATTGTTACCCAAATACAATATTATATATATAACGGACCGACCATGGTCTCGAATTCACATGGATTTTTTCAGGCCCACTAGACGGGTTCTACTATCTTATAGTAGTACATATTTTTCTAAGTGGCCTGAACTTCTTTGATGTAGAAGTGGCAATCAATTTCCAACATGAATTATTCACTAGATTTAGGGTTGTCGATTGTTTATTGTCAAACTATGGGACACATTTTACATTTAAACCAAATCAGAAAGCGGTCCTCCGGAAGAGAAAGAAGTCATGGGTGTCATTTACGATACTTTCGACATGCTAATTCAGCAAGCAGCCCCAAAACATCGCCGTTTAAAATGAAAAAGATAATGACGGACTTAATCCAAAGATAAAAAAGTATTGATACTTAGGAGGGAGTGTTATGGTAATTTACCCATGCACACATGAACTCTCCCAACTATAAATAAGCAGCAGATTCTGCTTTGTGCAAAAGTCTGTTCCACCAGATAACTTAGACAACCAGAACAAATAGTCCTGCTAGTGACTTTCTCATTTTGTATATGTTTTGTACTACTACAAACAAATTAACAAAAATTAACAACAATTAACTTAAAAAATAACTAAATAAAAACAACTAAAAAAATAACTAAATTAACTAAATTACAAATTAACAAAAATTAATTACAAAAATTAAGAAAAATTCCTTGTTATAATTTGATAAACTCTATTCTTTCATTGAGTCTATATTTCTGGCTCCTAACGAGGCCACAACACATACGCACACACACACACACACACACACACACATATATATATATATATATATATAGAGAGAGAGAGAGAGAGAGAGAGAGATAAAGAGAGTATTGACGCAGCAGATAATTATCTAAACACATATTGTTAAATATAACAAACAATGAAAGTCTATTATGTTTAATCATGAGCCTTTCTAAATATCGTATTTTAGCTTTAATCTCTGGTGAAAATAAAGACAAAAATTGTTCAATATGTGCATATTTTTTTATTACGCTAGTTCTAAGCTTTCGGCTCAAATCAGCCATCTTCAGAGTGGATGTAGGGATGTTAAATTTTTTTTGTGTTGATATACAACATTCCTATGCGACGATAAAAGTCAGCGAATGTGTGAGTATTATTGTATGGTCAACTAAAATCTGTATCGTATTTCGTACATGGCTGTTTTCTAAGAAATATTTTTTCAATAGAACTTATATAATAATGTTTAATAGAAAAACATAGCCATGTACGTCATATTATACAGATTTTAGTCGACAACGCAATAATACGCACACATACACACAGTAAAAAGTACCTTCAGATATAAGAGGCCATTTACATTAAATCAAAGCAACACTTCTTCAATAAAATCAAATTTCAATCTAGTCACAACACATTGCATTACATCTAGACATATGGTTCTGTTAACATTTCGGTCTCTCATGTGGTGGGACGTCATAGAACCGCATTACTAATTGACGACCTGTGCTTGCTAATCGGTGACTGTTATCGTCTGAAAACAATGTTTCATATCAACACAAGATAATAATCATCTTTGATGGTGGGTGTTTTTATGTTAACGTCCCTGCAATTACTCTGAAGATAGTTCATGTAAGCTGAAAGCTTAGAACAAGCATAATAAATAAATATCCACATATTGGACAATTTCCGTCTTTATTTTCACCAGAAATTAAAATCAAAATACGATGTTCAGAACGGCTCATGATTACACATAATAGACATACATTGTCTGCTATATATATATATATATATATATATATATATATATATATATATATAGGTAGCAACCTTTCTTTTATTCTGATTTCATTATGGTTAAATTTGTTTTGTAATTTTTCATGTGATCTTAAAATTTTTTTTTTTTTTTTGAGGATATAAATTATATAAAAATTGCCCGAATGTATTGTTTATCTGAGCGCTTTCGGATATATTTTCAGCCATCATCGACGATGGAAGTTATTTTACGTATAACAGAATGTATGTAGTGTTATGTATGTTTTTAGAATAATATACATGTTTTATGTTCCGAACACGTTAAGCGCGTTGTTAGCGTGTCCGTGTTTGATATTATTGAGTGTTGGGTTTTAGTTTATTATTAATAATGCTCCTATTATTTTTTAGCATGTTTTGCAAGTGGATGATGCTAAGATATTTTTGATGGCAACACAAATATTATAAGATCATTCACAAGCAACGCAATCTTTAGGATATATATATATATATATATATATATATATATATATATAAGTATATGGTTGGTATGGATGGAATAATATTCGTATTCAAAGAAACACTATTTTTAAAATAGTGCTCAATACAATGTAGAGTTAATAATAATTATTCAGAAATTACAACATAAATATGTTATAATATCACTACAAAAGTAGCTATTTTGTTTCGACAGTATTTGTGTCTTATCAAGTGATGAGGTTTATTTCAAGTTGAAGTTTTTTAAAAGGCTAAAAACAAGCCAAACCTTCTTAATCAGGGAGGCATTTTCGCACAGACAGGTGTGAACCTATCAGAATAAAGTAACTTCTAATTTCAAGAATATGAGAAGAGACTCAAAAAACAATTTTTGGGAGCATTAATAATATTATTTGATTAAGATGAGATCAGCATTTTAATCAACTATTAGATTCACTTCATTTTTATTGCGAATTTTAAATTCTAACTTTAACAACTCATTAGATCTAGGATATTATAAAGTTCTCATAAATCTTATCACTTGATAAGATACTAGTAGCATATATATATATATATATATATATATATATATATATATATATATATATATATGCTACTCATCTCGGGGTTCTTGTCAAAATCCAACGTAATCTGTAATGTGATCGATACTGAATTGGCAGTCGCTATCTCACCAGCGTGACGTTCTTGCCTGTGCCTCTTCTATAAATACTTTCACGGCTTCTGCTTTTAGATCACTGGTGCCCTCTATGTATGAATTTATACAAGATGCTAGATTAGCAACTATGTCCCACCCTTTTACAGTGAAACCGATAAAATGTAATTGCAATTTCTACTCGAACAGCTTCTTTTCACGCACTTCCCACCTGTGGACTTCCCTGCTATATACTTGCTTTCCCGACAGCTACAATTTCCAGGAATTAAATGTAAGGTCACTAGACATCTCCTATTTCACTAATTTGCATCCATTCTCTCAAGCTCTTTTTTTCCATCTACTCCACCCCCATTCTCAATATTCTCATCCGTCTATTACCCTCCTCCTGGCATTTTCTATAACTGAACCCTCTTTCTCATCACTTTGCTCTATGTAACTTACATTGAAACAGTAGCAGTAGCAACAGTAGCGCAACAGTAGCAGTAGAATGCCTTGGTTAGGGTGAAATTATTTTAAAAAAATAATAAAATATGCCTTAGTTTAAATGCAATGTAAGTTGTCATCTTCCATTTCCAGAATCAATCTCATCGATTTCCCTGAACCGTATCAACCTCCCATCCTTTGTTCGGCATCCTCTGTACCCTGTTTCTATCTCCTTGTAACTCCCTGCGAAACAGTGTTAGTCCCCTATTACTTGGGGTGAAAGTATTATAAAAAAAAGTAGCCAATGCACAAGCGTAACGTTTTGACTACGTTGGAGATGACTGAGTTGTTTGGGTTCAGGATAATAGTTGATGGCATCGTTCATGTAACTTTCCCCACATCGTCACATAATGCATATTATCTGTTTTATACTGTTATTTCACCCAATACAAGTCCCAAGAGCCACTCAAGGTAGGGGTTACTGTGCACAGTATAAGGACTATCGCTTGACACCGGATTTGAAGAGACTGAGTTTGCAAAAAAGCTCCTTGTCAGTTGGACCTTACCTAAATATCTGACGCCTTGACAAAGACAATATTTTGTTATGTTCTTCAGATATTGCTTGTTGCAAGACATCGATCGGTGCGCTGTTATCCGATATTTAACCTTATCGAAACAGTACTGCAAACGTTCAGGATAGTCAACGCACTTCTTCATAGTTCGGTTGAGCCAGTCAATCACGTTCTGCAATTTCCAGTGTCAGTTTACCATTTCTAAGCTACGAGACTATAAAACGTTATTCCTAATCCGTCAAATCAGCCGTAAGATTCACTGAAACTTGCAACTTGCCTACTAATTTGAGGTTTATATCCTGACAATTTTGAAATGGCTTCCTTTTCTTTTTATCAGCACATAAAGAAGACGCTGGCATTCTAATTGTGCAAATATATGTTATTTTCATTCACCAAATAAACCTTTACTATCTAATTTGCATTAATTTAGATTAAATTAAATTAATAATTAAAGAGGCCATATATATATATATATATATATATATATATATATATATATATATATATATGTTTAATCCGGAATGGAAAAAGAAGGTAAATTCCAAAAGTCTGATCCTAGTTAATATTTAAAAAATTTTTTAAATTAAAAAAATGATACAGGAGGAGAGCTCAGTGTACTTAAAATTACAGAGCCAATATAAATTAAAGTAACTTTTCAAAATTCAAAAATGTTGAATGAACATTTCAACATAAAATCTCTAAGAGAGAATTCACGTCTCCTCAGCAACACAGTTCTATATTCAAAGTGAAGAAAAAAACGGGTTAAGAAGGGGAAAAATAAATAACGGTTAAGATTTGTGAAATATACGTCACAAAGAATTTTTTCTAAAAAGATATATATACATATATTTCCTCTCAAATTATCACATATATATATTATTATTATTATTATTATTATTATTATTATTATTATAATATAATATAATATAATATAATATAATATGCCAGAGTGGTTAGAACGTTTGCTTTCTAGTCCTAAGGCTTGGGTTCGAATCTCACCATTTCAGAAAGGTGATTTCTTTATGATATCGCCCTCAAAGGGGTGATTCTAATATGTGACACCTTTGAAAAATGCATAAAGCCATTCAAGCCATAAGCCAATCACAGGTTGACTGATGCCTTTTGAATCAAAATTGGCTAGGCGGCTGTCTTTGAGGAGCCGTCGATGGTTGTGCTAGTTCGAAATCACCATCATGACCGATGGTTTGAGCGTGTTCACATTATTGTCATGCTAGATAAGACGCTCTCTCCCATAAACTTTAACTAATGTCCGCTCAGAATAGTTACAGTACAAACCACAGGTGGGCTTTCTTTCAGTACTACCATGCTTGGGAAAAATCATTATATATATATATATATATATATATATAAGAGAGAGAGAGTGAGAGAGAGAGAATTAATTCAGAGATGGTTATCACTTCACTGGGCAGGTTCAGAGGTAGCTTTTGCTATTACTCCAAGCCGCTATTCCGTCATTCATTTATACAAGATCGTTTACCACTGTCTCTTTTGTCTTCTATATATCTCGTAGGTGTCAAATTCACCAAGCCATATTTCCCCATTATGCGTCATAGAAATGTCTTTCTGATTCTAAGTTTAATCATTTATTCCGTTCTCGTTATTCATATCCTAGTTTTTTGTTAGTCTCAACCTCCTTATAGGGATGCAAAATTCTGTTACCTCAATCTATAAGATTGCACACCATTCACTGCTATACAGGTGGACTGATATTAGATAAAAAATTAGTACTTTCTGCTTTGTTTGTAACGAAATTGTCCTGTTTCCTATTCCGTTACTTAGCTTTTTGAAGGCCTCCTCTACTCTTTCAACACACCTTGGAATTTTGGCGTCATATTTTCCGTCCGTGAAAACTTTTTCAAATATTTAAATTTTCATAATTCCTTGATTTTGATGTTTCTGATTCGTACTTCGAATCGTGGAGGCTAAAATAAAGCAAAGTACATAAATTTAATTATTTGAAAAGTTTTCTAACAGGAGATGGAGTGTGAGACACTAAGATCCATGTACTGGGATGGCCAAAGATACATTCCCAAAAAGTAAGCAGAGCATTAAGATGGAAAAAAATCTTCCTTAGAAACAAAGAAAAAAGTACCGAACTCTTAAGTGATATCTGCCCTCTGATATGGTAGCGAATGCTGGACAATCTTATCAAAGATGAAGAAGAGACTTGAAGCAACCGCAATGTTGCTCTACAGAAGGATGCTGAGGATATCATTGACGGAACACGTGAGTAACGACGAAGCTTTAGAGAAAATAGAAACAAAAAAGACATTTATACTTAACATCAGGAAGAGGCAGTTGAAATTTCTGGAGCCCGTAAAGAAGAAAGAAGGCTTGGAAAATCTGATACTCACAGGACAGATTTAGGAAAAAGAGACAGAATGAAGCAGCGCGTAACATAAGCTTAAGTAAACGGGTGGTGGAAAAGGGTTTTAATAGAAATAATGAAATGACCAAAAGCTACAAGGGAAAGGAAGATGTAGAGAGCTGTGATTGACTACGTCCTGAAGGCACAGGGTAGATAAAAGAAGGTTGAATTATGGAATATTCTTCTTGTTAACTATACATTTTTTCTTCTTACAATTTATTGTAGTCTTTCGTCTCACTTTTTTTTTACTGCCTTCTTTATGAGCATTGATTGTATCAGATGCATCCTAACTTGTTAAGAACTTGAATTGCTTATAGAATCAGTTCATGTGAGGCCTCGTCAAATTTGAATGAAAAATATCAGTCATTCATTTAAGTGCTATAAGCGATCATGTCTCGAATAAATTGACAGACTGGAGAGTAGATTTTTCCTCCATAAGTTGCCATTATTTTTTGTGGTAGACTGGTTGCCAACCAAAGCCATAGAATTTAATCAGTCCTGTTATTTAACTTGTAGCTAGAAAGAAAAGAGATGGATTAATAACTTTCCCAAAGATATTTGCGCGTAAGTGAATGCAATGAATTCGATGTTGAATTCGAACTCGGTTTCAGTTTTATGGTTCTGGGTCGATATCTACTGCTCCAAAAATAAAAAAATAATCTTAAATGGCTAATATTTGTCTGTATTTCTAAGATGAGGTAGTATTTACAATATTTACATTATTCGGACTATTGTCATCATCTTTGTGGACCCAGTGCTTGTTATAAAGGGTCCGGTTCGAAATTCCTAGCACCTGAAGAAGGTTGTAGCGTACAACGGCCGAAACATCGTACAAATGGTAACAAAGATGAGGACAATAGTCCGAATAATGTAAATACTGTCAAGTGGCTAAACTAAAGATTTTTGCGTCGAAACGCTCCTCGGTGCCAGATGTTTGATAAATCGGTTTTCCCAAAAAGTCACGGACACCTTCTTGATTTACTGAATATTATAACTGTAGTCATCTATTAAGTACCGTTTGACAGAATTTCTACTATCCTGAACAAAAAAAAACGCGTTAAATATTCACAGGCTTTTCCAGTCGTATTAATATTATTATTCTTCAAATATACGAACGAAAAAGAAATCTTTTACATACTCAATATATTAGTTTACCATAGTAACGAATCGGACATAATATATACTTAAACAATATAGTTTTAGTTAAAAGAGAAAGTTAGGCGGAAATGAACAGAATATACAATAATGTCTGGGTCTTCTACGGTAAATTTGGGGCCAGACCCATACAATTCCTATTTCTTATCAGATATACGGCGATATCGATAAGGATATAAAAATAAACAGTACTAAAAACAAAAACGCTGTGAAGCTGAATAAATCCGGTTAAGCTGTACGTCTAGACCGATCGTAAGCCAGAAATTTGAAATGTAAATTTAAAGACTGGCATATATACATCTTCATCGTTCCTATCGATGTAATTATAACTGCGGTTTTTCTTTAATATGTTTGCTCCTAACAATACATATATATAATTCCACAAATAAAAACATTATTTTAGTTTGTTAAAGTCCGTTTGAAGGATAAAACACATCTAAACTTATTTATAAATGGAAATTTGTCTCTGTGTGTGTGTGTGTGTGTGTGTGTGTGTGTGTGTGTGTGTGTGTGTGTGTGTGTGTAGCCGTTACCTATAGATTCCGAAACGGCTGAACCAATTTTCTTGAAAATTTACACAGTTGTACTATAAGCGTATGTGAGTGTTTTTAGCTAGGTTTTGTGTCGAGGTACCCCCGATAAATATCGAAAATCGATAATCGAAAAAATCGGGTTATAGAAGGAGTGGTCCGATTTTAATCAAATTTGATACACTCATAAACATAAACATAAGAAACGATATTCAGAAGTTTCAAGGTTGCAGTTCTTACAATAGTGCAGAGAATCGATAATATATATATATATATATATATATATATATATATATATATAAAGAATCTCAAGATAGCCAAAACCTACCGCGGTTTCACACAACGGCTCGTCAGGGCAAAGGCAAACCAAAGATTAACCAAATAAATAGACACCACCAAGACAAAGACTAACTAACCAGACCACAAACCGGGGGGGGGGGGTAAAGGATAGAAGGAGAGAAAAAAAAAAACGATCTACGCTAACACCCTAAGCAAGAAATTTAATTTTATGGAATTTACATTTGTTCAGTATTTCTGTTTTAGCATTAATAAGGTTATGGGCAGGTTCGAACCTAGCTATCGCTAATTTCTCCTCACCACATAAATTACAGAATTTACTGCCCTTGTTGTAATCGGGACATTTTTTTATTATTTCCCATTTCAATATGGGGTCTCTTTTAGTTTTAGTTTTTATGTCCCATACGTAATTAGATAAGGTCGTACTGTGTTTATACCTCTCATTTTTAAAGGAGGTTTTATGGTTATAAAACCTAATTTTAAAATAATCATGTGTAGCCCCTATGTATGTTTTAGGGTTTTTATCATTCTCATTTTTATAAACTTTAACCCTATAGACTACGTTAACCTGATTACAGTTACCTCTAATAGGGCACTCTGTTTTTATTCTACAATTACAATTATTCTTATTAGTGTTGGTAGTGCTAGTAATATTAGTACTATTTTTCAATTTACGTTTATTGGTATTATTAATTATTTTGCCAATGTTTGGCAAACAAGAGTAACTGAGTTTAATTGTGTTTCTATTAAATATTTTTTTAAGTTTGCTGTCATGGCTAAAATGTTTATCTATAAGGTTAAAAAACATATTACCTATTTTAGATTTAACTTCCTTATTATAGGGGGGGTTAAACCATATAATGTTTCTGGATCTATTGTTATTTTTGCTTTTAATGTTATTTTGGTTTAAAAATTTTAGGGCTTGTGAATGTCCACTTTTTATTAGTGCAGTCTGGTAAATCTTCTTATACTTTTCAAAAATTTCACTATTAGAAGAGTTAGTGGACAATCTAAATGATATTCCATTAGGAATGCTCTTAAGAATATGGGTTGGGTGGTTAGAACTTTTATTAACATAATTGGGGATGTAGTTATTTTTAATGTAAAGTGTTATATATCCATTATTTAAATTTAATGTTATATCCAAATAGTTAACGATCTTAATGTTATATTCTATTTCAATATCTAAAGCGTAAGATTTGAAAAATTTTAGTACCTCCTTTCTAATATATATATATATATATATATATATATATATATATATATATATATATATATGAGGCAAGATGTTTGTGTGTGTGTCTGTTTATCTGTCTGTATGTCCTTTATACAAATCCACAATTTTTATCCTACTCTCACCAAACTTCACACAAATATTCTTTAGGCTGAGTCTGAGCTCCAGGACCATGGATTAGTTTTAAAACTTTCATTACACCCAAGCAACGCCGAGCTATACTGCTAGTATGAGATAAACGCGGAGTTGAAATAACCAATATTTTAAAATTCATGTTTGACCGACGTAACTCAGCAACGACTAAATCCCTTATAGAGAATGATGTCGACTTTAGTGTCAATAAATAGCACGTTCTGTACTGTTTTTAATAGTTCTAATTTCAATGTTAATCAATTAATTGAACAGCTGAAATGTCGAAATTCCGTACAATCTAAACTAGTATCTTCCTTCTCAACATCATCCTCATTCCAATGGCCGGATATAGCTCTTCTGTTATTCCCGTTGTAGCTGTTAGTAACAATCGTCATTTTACTACATATCTCCTTTCCTGTTCTGCTATTAATTAACGAAAGCTCTTTAGGATGCTTTCGTCTATCCCTCTTTATTTGTATTCAATATGTAAAGTTTAATTCTCTCACCCTATTTCCTCATTACGTACCCTGAAAATTTCAACTGTAGTTAATTCTAAGTAACGTCTCCCTTTTTTCCCATTTTTAAAAACGTCTCTGTGACTCGCAAACCGTGCATAGTATTCTCAGTATCCATCTAGGAACCATATCTCCGTTACCTAAAGTCCCTTTTTCATCTGTGGGGAAATTATTCATTGTTATATAGGAGAATTCATATTACATAACAGCCTAGCATTCACGTTTTTGTTTCGAATGAAATTGCTTTTTCTGTTAACATTTTGTTTCGGCTTTAGAAAGCATATTTGCTATTCTAATGCGCCTTATTTTGGCATCTCGTTTTCTGTATATATGGCTACGTGAAGTTAAAGAACTGCATCCGATTGATCCAATTAGAATGTTACTAGTTATACAGGAATTACAATGTCGTAAAAGAAATTTCATATAGAATTCTAAATAATTTTTTTTAACTAAAATTATTTCGATAATTTTTTTTTCTTTTAGTACGTTCTTTGAGCTTTTATTTCTTGAAGCTTTATATTGCCTCTGGTGATTTTCATAAAAAGCAATAAAACATCGAAACCTGCCCACTCGTTACTCCAACCAATGAGGTAGCGGAGTTAATAATCACAGAGGAGGACTATCGCCATGAACCAAATGAAAGTGATGGCGGCTCTGTAGCGAGACATCAAAAGTGACAGTGCAGACAATACAAATACGGCCTGATGAAGACGAAAGATACCATGGCTGATTGCGAAATTGAGAAAAATGGAAGGGAAAAAACTGTTTTAAATGGGCCAAAAATTATTGCCTATTCACATGTCTATTAAAGCAATTTACTTTATATATATATATATATATATATATATATATATATAAACTGCAAATTTACTACGTAATTTTCTAGGTTAAAAATGGTCAAAAATATTTTGTGTACTTTGTATCATTTTTCGTACGTTTTTTTCCTTTACATCCACATCTTCAGAGACAAATACATACACACATGCATAGGCACACACACACATATATATATATAGATATGTGTATATATATAATTATATGTCTGCATGTATATATATATATGTATAGATATACATGTATATATATATATATACATATATATACATATATACATGTATATATATAAACATTTTAACTTTTACACATACCCTCGAGCGTTCAAAACCACGTTGTATACAATTTTAATAGCGTCAGATTGATGGAAATATAGTCTACTAACTTGACATACAGACCAATGACCACACGTTCACTTACAGACACACACACACACACACACACACAGAGATAGACGCATACACAAGTCTGCACACACTGACCTGTAATAAACAAAATGTTATGACCTGGTGCATGTGGCAAAAGGGACTGCTATAGTCTCATATCAAATGTGCCTATCCCTATCAGATGCTTATATACATATAAGCTGACATTGGGCATTTCTTTTCAACGTGATATAAGTCACAATTATGGACAAGAAAAGAATCCGAGCGACTTTGATAAATGCGAAAGAGTTTTGTCCAGACGATTAAGTGCTGAGATTCAGATATGATGAACAATGTTTATAGAATGTTAACAAATCATTAACCGCTAACAAAACTCTGGACAGCCATGAGTTATCGTTGCGTGAAATGAATATCCGCATCTTCTTCAAGTACGAGCTGACGAAAAGTTTGCAGTTACATAATTGTAAATATCACCAACTAAACAGAAGGAAAAATATATCAGAGCACTTTTCATCGACCAATGCTATGCAGGACACTGGATAGTGGCAGGCTAGTCAGGATCTCTATTTGAACCCAGTCCCGAAAACTTCCAATGGGTGTGAAACCATAAAAACGGGAAATTATTAATACAAGTTTTTCTAGTTCAACGGATGTCATTTTCTCCGGGATGAGATGAACTGCACAGTGAAAGTGGCTTGCAATTCTAGGGAATAAGTGTAAACTTCGAGAACGAAATTCCTATGAAGGGTTTGAATAGGACACTACTGGGAAAGAATTCCTGGGATTTGTCATTTACGTGGAAGATATATATATTTTTTAATCGTTTCACCCCGAGTAAGACATTCCACAGCCAATATTGCGCAGAGGGTTACATAGGGGAGGAAGTGATGAGAAAGGATGGTTAGATATAGGAAATGTCAGAAGGAGGGTGATAGACGGATAAGGATACCGAGAATGAGGGTTGGGTAGATGGTGAGAGTGTTTGAGAGAACAGATGTAAGTTAGTGTGTTAAGAGGTGTCTATTGACCTTACATTTAAACTCCTGGAGATTGTAGCTGTCGGAGAAGCAGGCATGTGAAAGGGAATTCCACAGGCGGGAAGCGCGAGAAAGGAAGCTGTTGGAGTAGAAATTACGATTACATCTTATCTGTTTCACTGTAAAAGGGTGGGACTTAGTTGCTAATCTAGTATCTCTTGTAAATTCCTACCTAGACGGCACCAATGATATAAGTTCATCTGATCAGAAGCCGTGAAAGTACTTATAGAAGAGGCACAGAGAAGCCACGTCACACCGGTGAGAGAGTGGTTGCAGCCGGTCTGCCATGTCAGTATCGATCACATTATAGATTCTCCGTTATATTTTATCAAGAAGCCCGAGGAGAGTAGCAGAGGAACCCGTCCAGATGTGGCAGCAGTATTAAATACACGGGCGGATGGTAGATTTATATATGTTCATGATAGATTCAGACGGGAAAACTTCTGGGCCCTGCACAGAGAACCGGCTTTCATTTTGTCGTTGTGGTGCCGTGGATGTCGTGGATGTGCGATGTGGAGCAGTGGATGTTGGCTCGGAACGAAAGATCGGAGAAACGAATTCGAATTCTAATCGATATCGTTGCATTCACTTACGCGCAAATACCCTTGGGAAAGTTATTAATCCGTCACTTCTCTTTCCAATTATAGATTACCACAGTCTAAGGTAGTAAGTAATGGCAACCTACAACAGGAAAATCTTCTCCCCAGTCAGTCATGTCCCTTTTGGAGACATGATTGCCCAAGCGTATATCACGTATGGTACTTAAATGACGGAATTTATCGTGTTCCACCTACTTCAATATAATTAAAGATCCGGTACATCTCTATAACAAAAGTTTTTATTTGTTTGCCTAATCTGAAATGTCTTATTTCAATAAAATACAAAAACAAATACTTTCATTTAATCAACATATAAGTTTATTTAATGAAAATAATTTTGTTCTATGGTTTTCAATCAACATAACTCTAGGCAGTTTATCTCATTAACAAGAAGATTCTTCGTCTTTTGCGTTAAGAAACTGTCTAAATGCTTCGATAACTTCTTCACTATAAGAGAATTTTCTACTGTGTATAGACAACTCTATGTGCGTTGTGGTGCAGTGGATATCGACTCGGTACTCGGATTCGGGGATCCGAGTTCGAATTCCAGCTGAATTCCTTGCATTAACTTACGCGCAAATACCGTTAAGAAGTGTATTAATCCTTCTGTTCCATCCAGTTATGGGTTAAATAACAGGACAGATTGGGTTCTATAGCCTTGGCTGGCAACCAGTCTACCGCAGGAAGCAATGACAACCTACTGCGGGATAATCTTCAGCCCGGTCATTCATGTCTCTTTTGAGAATGATAGCCCAAGCGTGTATCACGTATGGCACTTAACTGATAGACAACTCAGTGATAATCTGTGGAAGAGATTTCGGGTGAATGTTCTGAAATTTTATAACTAAGGATAGACAGCATCTTGAACAGTGATGGAGCAGACTTATGTCATGTCTTTTTATAAATCCGGTTTTTTTTTCTTTCATGTATTCGCGTTCTTCAAGAGTCGCCTTGAATGTTTTCTGGGTGTTCTTTTCTGATTTCCTCTTATCAATGCATTCAACTGATTATTTTCTATGACTGAGTAGGGCTTTTCTTTTGTTTCGTTTTCCAGGCACTCATCCCCTGAACGAAATTTCTGAAACCATCTCTGTATCGTTCTAACATTATGAATACTGGTCGCAAATCGTAATATGATTTTTCTTTTAAGGGTTTCTAGAATTGTGACATAATTTGAACTCGTATAATATGATCAGACGACATTGTATAATTTGTCATTATTTTCTGAATAAGAGTTTTATGAAATAAAAAAAAACACCCGAAAAAAAAAGCTATTAATTTAGTAATTAATCAGCGCTAAACTTTTTACCTTTGTCAGAGTCAGTAAGAAAATACATTTCATGTTGAGCAATCTAATGTAAAGGTACTACTACCTTTTTCAGGTACTAATCAAGCAATGTAATAATAATCAAATAATAATCTAATACAAAGATATTAATATAATAACCTGATATAAATGTACTAGTAACTTTCTACTCTAATATAAAGATACTATTGCAATAAAGTAATAATAATCTAATAATAATCGAATATAAATGTATAAATCTAATAATCTGATCTAAAGGTACTAGTACCTTTCACTAGAACTATGCGTCTTAACATAAACTATTCATACTACGCTGATGACAAGGCTGCTTGATTCTATGATATGTCAATGTCAACTCTTTTTATGTTTACTAATGTCATTTTTGTAAGGGTCACTCAGTACTGGTTTTAATAACATGAAGTAAACTTCACTTTGCTGATGTGCTTACCAAACTCCCTCCAGATCTTGACTCCATTGAACACGCATGTATTTTTTTTCGCTAACGGATACTCATTATGTAACTAACACAGCTCAGTCATTATCTGTTAACATACTTCCACCAGCTCGCAGAAGAAAAATTCCAAATTCATGTAGAGTCGGTGTTCTCGCGTAACAGGTGTTCCCAGACACAAATGTAAATACCTTATTAGGCAATTAATCATAACGTTCTGGTTGGGGAAGGTACGTGCTTTTTTCTGCGTTTGCAAGTACTTTCCTGCTTTATTCTTCAGTATATCTATAAATTAATTAAATCTTTTAATATTTATGCATTTGATTATTTTGTTATGTCAACATAAATGTTGTACTTAAATACATTCATGAGCACGTAGTCTGTGATAAGATTTAACGCAAATAAGAAAAATTTTAAATTGTTATTAGACAGATAATTTCAATCGAAGTTTACGCAAAGGCGTTTGACAAAGTACGCCCCAAAGACTTGATAGGGATGCCCGACAACATCGACATTTTCGGAAAAGACGTTAGGGTAATAAAAAATCTATATCGGCGGCAAACCAATTGCGTACGAATAGGAAGTGAATCCAGCAGATATACAAAAATAGAAAAAGGCGTTAAACATGGATGCGTTTTCTCACTGGATCTATTTAACTTATACAGTGAAATAATTCTGAGAGAAATAAAATCCTTGCCAGGATTAGTCATTGGCGGCCACAATCTCAACAATGTAAGATCCATGGATGACACAGTGCTGATAGCGGACACGGAGAAGAGAATGTAGAACCTCCAACAGAAACTAGCCAAACAAAGCGAGAAGAACGCACTAGGCATAAACTTCAAGAAAACTGAACGTATAATCATCAGTAACTAGTCAGTCAATTAAGTGTCATACGTGATACACGCTTGGGCGATCATGTCTCGAGAGAGACGTGACTGACTGGGCAGAAGATTATCCCGCAGTAGGTTGCCATTGCTTTCTGCGGTAGACTGGTTGCCGACCAAGGCTACAGAACCCAATCTGTCTTATTATTTAACCCAATAACTGGAGGGAAGAGACGGATTAATACCTTTCCCGAGGGTATTTGCACGTAAGTGAATGCAAGGAATTCGACTGGAATTCGAACTCGGCTTCCCGATTTCTCGTTCCGAGCCGATATCTAATGCACCACGACGCACATCGGCCATCATTAACTAGTGCCAACTAACGGTTGGGGAAACTAAAATAAAACTAGTAAAGAAATTTAAATACTTGGAAATTGTTTTGACAGAGGATGGAAAGTGCGACGATGAGATGCAAAAACGCATTGGCACGGTCAAGGATGCATTTCAAAAGCTAACCAGTGTTGAGCACACAGTAAAATCTCAATGGTAACAAAGAAAAGACTGCTGGATTGCTGTGTGATATCTTTCCTTCTGTATGGAAGTGAATGTGGAATGATATCATCAAGGGTGAATGAGAGGCTTGAGGCAGCAGAAATGTGGTTCTACAGAAGGATACTGAGGATAGCATGGACTAAGCAACTGAGCAACGATGAGGTGTTAGAAAAGTTGCAAACGAGAAACAAAACTCATATTTAACACTAGGAAGTGACAGATGAGGTTCCTGGGACCCGTAATGAGGAAGTAGGACCTGGAGAATTTGATACTCACAGGGCGGATAAAAGGAAAGTGAGACAGAAGAAAACAGTGCGAGACCTACTTCATAGGCCTGAGGAAGTGGATGGCGGAGCTGAGTTTGGGAGAGATACTAAGAGGAAAATTACTGAAAGTGACAAGAGAGAGAGAACCAAGTGGAAGTCCATGATCCTGAAGAGACACGGCACATGAATAAGTTTCCATTATTTACAAGTCGAATGTTGTCCTTATATTTCTTGTTGTTGATAATGAGAACAGAACTTCACGTGTAAATATTTGACTCATGTTTAAATGTAAAACATTTGGTCAAATATGAATCTTTTGTACATGATAAATAACCATCAGTCTTATAATACTTAGTTTACCTTTCAGTCAGTCAGTTAAGTGCCATACGTGATACACGCTTGGGCGATCATGTCTCGAAAGAGACATGACTGACTGGGCATATGATCATCCCGCAGTAGGTTGCCATTGCTTTCTGCAGCAGATTGGTTGCCAGCCAAGGCTATAGAACTCAATCTGTCCTATTATTTAACTCATAACTGGAGGGAAGAGACGGATTAATACTTTTCCCAAGGGTATTTGTGCGTAAGTGAATGCAATGAATTCAACTGGAATTTGAACTCGGCTCCCCGATTTCTCGTTCCGAGCCGATATCCACTGCACCACAACGCACATCCTTTTAAGTTTACTTTTACATGAATAAAATATTTTTAGCTGATTTCACTTTAAAGAAATCATCTCTAAACCTGATATGATGCACAGAAGCAAAAAAAGAGAATGAATTCCAATGACTAAACCAACAATAATTTATTCAATGAAATGTCACATGTAATTGCCAACAACCTGCTGGGTGCATCAACAAGACAGAAATGCAGTATTATTTACTGGTATAATTTCCATCTTCTCTCATAACCTGAAGCAGCTTATTGAAAAAAAAAGGAAAGTTGAAGATTCCTTGATGGGTAATGACTTCGCAAACAACAGGTTTTGCTTCCAAAATTCTCATTCTCTCTAATAACTTAATGAATTAATTTGAGAATATCTTCTGGCGTAATAGCTTCACAAACAACTAACATTGATTCCCAAAATTAATTTTTGTAAGCACATTGCTTCCTGCTCTCACAAACACTTTTCTTCAGAACAAAGGTAGTTGATGAGGTTTAGATCAGGAGAACATGGCGCCAACACCACAGACTTGTCCTTTCTAAACCAGAAAGTATTAATTATTTGTATTAACAGCATGAATTGGAGTGCTATAGTGAATGATAATGTTTCTTTTTGCTCACCGCCCTCTTTATAAGCTTATGTTGGCATTCCAAAATTAAATGTCGCCAGAAGAGGTTATTTTATCATAAGGACAACCTTTTAAAGGTCAGCAAACTCCCTACCGATGATTACTGCCCAAAACAAAACTTTCTTTTCTGAAACCTTAACAAAACATGAGGTTTCTCATATAAAGACAATGCAGGGTACATCCAGGTTCACCTGACATTATTCTGTGAGTACAAATGCCAGGAAATAGACTTTTATAAAACGTTTAGATATGCTTATTTAAGTGATACTAAATGAAATGTAAGCAAACAACTCCTTTCATGCGCTAAACGCTTACCTATGCAGGGACCGAGTATTTTAGGCATATTTAGAACCCTCAGTGAGTTTTAATAACTCTTTACTATTCATAAGAGAATGTTTACACCCTCTTAATTTCCAAATGGGTTTCAGTTCTCCGAAAGAAAGAATTTACAAGTTTCTCATATTGATTTATGATCATGAAACATTTATTAAAATTTCGTATTTTGGTTACTGCCAAACATCGTTTACTGTCACTCTTGAATATAAATTAGAAAAAAGGGAAAACGCAGTATCAGCTGAATGTTTACAATTTGGTTCCTGTTGAGGAGAAGAAGATAATATAGGAAACGATTGTGTTACTTATTGTTAGCAAACAATTTTTCGATTTAAATATACAGAAGTCAGTAAGAGGATATTTGAAAAAAATCAGTTAAGTACCATACGTGATATATGCTTGGACAATCATATCTCGAAAGAGACATGACTAACCAGGGAAATTTTCCGCGTTCGATTGCCATTACTTTCTGCACTAGACTGGTTGCCAGCCAAGGCTATAGAACCCAATTTATCTCGCTATTTAAGAAGGCTATAGGACCCAATTTATCTTGCTATTTAACCCATAGACAGAGGTAGAAGCGACGAGATAATACCGTTCCCAAGGGTGTTTGCGCGTAAGTGAATGACACAAATAAAACTAGAATCCGAACCTGGCTCCCCGATTTCTTGTTCCGAGCAGATAGCCACTGCATCGCGAAGCCCATCCCTGAAAAAGATAACTTAAATAAAATAATTTTATGTAAGTTTTCAGAAAATCAGCTAAGAAGCATGAAATAAATGTCTTCGTATGTAGCCTTTGAGATGCATTTACTGCATATGCTTATATTTGTGTCTGTTCGCGCATAGAAAAACTTTACTGGATGTCGTACACATATAAGTGCGGCATTTTGTTAAGAACGAAATATAAGATAAAGAAAAGCAAAAATCTAATCTAATCTAAACTTATTTATAAATAGAACTTTGTCTGTGTGTGTGTCCGTTACGTATAGACTCCGAAACTGCTGAACCAATTTTCTTGAAAATTTACACAGTTGTACTATAATCGTCTGCGAGTGTTCTTAGCTAGGTTTAATCGAATAATCGGGTTATACAAGGAGTTGCCCGATTTTAATCAAATTTGATACACTCATAGACAAAGACATAAGAAACAATATTCAGAAGTTTCAAGATTGCAGTTCTTACAATAGTGCAGAAAATCGGTAATATATATATATATAAAAGGTAAGATGTTTGTGTGTGTTTCTGTTTATCTGTCTGTATGTCCTTTATACAAATCCACAATTTTTATCCAATTCTCACCAAACCTCACACAAATATTCTTTAGGCTAAGTCTGAGCTCCAGGACCATGGATTAGTTTTAAAGCTTTCATTACACGCGAGCCACGCCGGGCTATACTGCTAGTACTCAATAAATAAATTCTGAGCATTATCAAATAAAATTTAGACACAGGAAATGTTATTCGATAAAAGTAATTTCTGTCTCAAGTACGGACGCCATTAGGAGGTGAGGGGCATTGATTCTTGCTGTCTCTCAAATAGACGCTATCAGCCTTCAACGAGTCCCGGGTAATGTGGAGGCACTGGTTTGTCCCCTTCTCCACGATGCCTCAGAAATTGTAGTCCAGATAATTAGGATCAAGGGAGATAGCTGGTTGGCAATGTTAGGCGTGACATTTCGGTCTCTTTTTGATCCTTTTTTGTATGAACATTGTTCGTTGCACCTTAACAGTGCCCTTGAAAAGTCGTAATTTCATCTGGCCTATTTCTTCCTTATTTTCATTTTTAATTGTATCTTTTTTCGATAGTGTCACCCACGTGGCAGATCTAACAGCTTCCGGTAGCAATGATTTGTCGCTTTTCTCTTTCTTGCCCTACTCTTACTCTTAAGTTTATTTTCCCATAATGTATTAGTATCGCTCATGAGATGGGTGTTAAATTTACCCGTCGAAATGGCCATCCGTTATGCCTAATAAATATTGGCTCTGCAAATAAATAAAGTTAATAACACTAAGCCTGGATCAGCGTTAATACTTAATATTAATAGGATCCTTTGGGATTTACATCTAAACAGTTTTTCTTTTCTGATTTATGACCAATATATATATACATATATATATATAGATATATATATATATATATATATAGTAATATTGATTATAGTACTAATACCAATATTAACAGAACTAATTCTGTCAAGACTAGCAATAATTAAACTACAAATGAAATCGTCTTGAAACTCACCGGAAATGAACCCGGAGGGAAAAGATGGGGAAGAAACAAACAAACGAAGTACCTGAACAGACCATCAAGTATTCGTAAGAAAGAAAAAAATCCAAGACGAAAACCTTTACAATAAAGAGCTCAATACGAAAGCAGAGCACACAAAGCACTCAAAGCGAAAGTAGAGCAAACAAAGTGAGAGGTTGTTGGCTTGCTCTTAGATTTTCAATTATATATATATATATATATATATATATATATATATATATATATATGCATATATATGCACAAAAGAATGTATAGACACACACACACAAAAGAATAATATTTAAATACTATACAAGAAAACAGAAAATTAAATTGAAGCACTTTAAGTTCTTTTCTTGCTTCCACTTCATAAGATAGATAGATAGATAGATAGATGAAGCACTACTGCAGAGATACATTAGGTTCAGATAGATAGATAGATAGATAGATAGATAGATAGATAGATAGATAGATAGATGAAGCACTACTGCAGAGATACATTAGGTTCAGATAGATAGATAGATAGATAGATAGATAGATAGATAGATAGATAGATAAAGCACTACTGCAGAGACACTTTAGTTCAGATAGATAGATAGATAGATAGATAGATAGATAGATAGATAGATAGATAGATAGATAGATAGATAGATAGATGAAGCACTACTGCAGAGATACATTAGGTTCAGATAGATAGATAGATAGATAGATAGATAGATAGATAGATAGATAGACAGATGAAGCACTACTGCAGAGATACATTAGGTTCAGTTAGATAGATAGATAGATAGATAGATAGATAGATAGATAGATAGATAGATAGATAGATAGATAGATAGATAGATGAAGCACTACTGCAGAGATACATTAGGTTCAGATAGATAGATAGATAGATAGATAGATAGATAGATAGATAGATAGATAAAGCACTACTGCAGAGATACATTAGGTTCAGATAGATAGATAGATAGATAGATAGATAGATAGATAGATAGATAGATAGATAGATAGAGAGATGAAGCACTACTGCAGAGATACATTAGGTTCAGAAATAAATAGATAGATAGATAGATAGATAGATAGATAGATAGATAGATGAAGCACTACTGCAGAGATACATTAGGTTCAGATAGATAGATAGATAGATAGATAGATAGATAGATAGATAGATAGATAGATGAAGCACTACTGCAGAGATACATTAGGTTCAGATAGATAGATAGATAGATAGATAGATAGATAGATAGATAGATAGACAGATAGATGAAGCACTACTGCAGAGATACATTAGGTTCAGATAGATAGATAGATAGATAGATAGATAGATAGATAGATTGATAGATAGATAGATGAAGCACTACTGCAGAGATACATTAGGTTAGATAGATAGATAGATAGATAGATAGATAGATAGATAGATAGATAGATAGATGAAGCACTACTGCAGAGATACATTAGGTTCAGATAGATAGATAGATAGATAGATAGATAGATAGATAGATAGATAGATAGATGAAGCACTACTGCAGAGATACATTACGTTCAGATAGATAGATAGATAGACAGATAGATAGATAGATAGATATGGGGAAATAAAAGATAATTAAGACCGAAATAAAATAAATATAACGAGTGATTATTCAAAAAAGGAAATGAGTTTTTTCTTCTATTATTTTTACTGTACTTTGGTAGCTAAGTATTTTATTTACAAGTAAAAAGTTTGCAATACTGCTTTCTTTCCTTGTCATCTCAGACAAGATAATTACCTATGTCTGACATTTGACAGAGAATTAGCATCCCACAATAACTAGCATTAAGGACACTGAAAATAACAAATAACTTGACATATATACATACATAGATTTACAATTATACACAGAAAAGGGACGAGTTCATTTTTGTTCGTTCTATACAAGTAATTGTTTTCTTTATAGATTAGGAGTTGCCAATGAGTACTGAAAAGGGTACCTACACAGTCACACACTCATGTGTCATTCGCAGACCTAGCATTTGCCTAATTTAATGAAAATTATTTAAATGTCAATATATTGAAACGTTTACATAAAAAAATACAGCTTTTTCCAATATTTACTCTTTGTCGTATTTTTAAAGCACAATTTCGCACTAAGAATTTACACTGATCGATAATAGTCTTTAGTTTCTCTCTGAATTTCTGAGATAATGATTTATTATTGTTTAAATTATTTATAGTTTAACTAATACCCGCACCTTTGTTGTTACTATAACAACATTTTAGCTTAGTGATACTGGGTTTGCAACAGCAAATAGGTTTTATAGGGTAGAGTTGCCAGTCGAATCTGTTTCTAATTCAAAGTTATCCTTCCCCAGAAATAAGTCTACCATATTATTTTCTTCAGCGAGAACGAAGAAGAGATAGATTCGTAACTTTCTAACGCGAAATTGTGCGAAAGTGACTGCAACTTTATTTGAAATAAGACTTCGGAATCTCCGATCCGTATTACCGCATCAATTATCACTACTCGTTCAACCCGCTTGTCAATATTATATGTATGAAAAAAAAATAGCGTTATTTTTTAGTCATTTCCCGCCAAGTAATGCGGCAATTGTCATTGTATTTTTGTTTTTTAAAAATTAAATAAATAAAGAGGATATTAACTGAAGCGGATTCCAGGAGATAAAAGACGACAGTTTGTCATTGCCTTTGTTCTCTTGAAAACTATATTTGACAGGAAAGTAAAAGCCGAAAGTGTGATTCTCAAGCACGATCTGTGTGAAAAGAAACTATTAGCATAAAACAAAACGGTTAAAACTAGCAATTTAATGCCCGAAGCCGAAATGCAGGGTCAGGACTGATAACGTTGCAGGTTTCTTTTTTGATTTCGTCAAGATCTTGATAGCAAGCAGAGGCATTCGGCTTTATCGGTTTATTATTGAACTTCAAATTTCTTACAGAGAATAGGAATCGAAAACTTACCTTTGTTTAGCAGGCATTTACAGAGCCACCAACAGAAAATACCTAAGCCGATTTAGTGATATATCTGCACTTATTATGACAAGAAATCATTTGTTAATTCTAACGGCTCCAAAACAAAAAATATACTCTTTTAATCGTTTGAAAGTAGATTTTTAGCGTTTCATCATCATGGCTAATGCTAACCTCGTCTTCTTTGTTAATTAACTTACCTTTGTTTAGCAGGCAATTACAGAGCCGAAAACAGAAAACAACTAAGCCAAAGTAGATAGACTAAACTATCGCCCGGTTCACAAACCACCCATGTCTATTGTACAGGTGTAGAGGCTCATCCCTTGTTCCCTGTTTAGGATGTGGTATCCGGCTTTCTCTTTTCCAATCTTTTCACTTTTCTTTGTTTTTTTTTTCAATTGGAGTAGATCGACTAAACTATCGCCCGGTTCACACTCCACCCACGTCTATTGTACAGGTGTAGAGGCTCATCCCTTGTTCCCTGTTTAGGATGTGGTTTCCGGCTTTCTCTTTTCCAATCTTTTCACTTTTCTTTTTCTTTTTTTTCAATTGGAGTAGATAGACTAAACTATCGCTGGTTCACCTCCACCCACGTCTATTGTACAGGTGTAGAGGCTCATCCTTGTTCCCTGTTTAGGATGTGGTTTCCGGCTTTTCTCTTTTCCAAATCTTTTCACTCTCACGTAGCCCCCTGCATATCAGTGGCGTTACCGCCTTGCTCGGGGTGATATGATTAAAAAAATAAATTTAGTGATATGTCTGCACCTATTATGAGCAGAAACGAAGATATGTTTCTTGTGAACAAAGCTAGCACGCTGGTATAACAAGAAAAACGTTATTTCTGTGAATAATAGCGGCTAAAAAAGTAGGTTTGAAACGGTGAGAAGATGGTAGGTTTATCTGAAAAGACCCAAAAGCTTCGATCCCGGCTTTCTGGCAAGAGGGAACTTCAAAGTCATAATTTCGAGCGGATTTTGCCAAAATATCACAAAATGAATCCCAGTCGACACTCTCAAAATAAGTTAACACACTTTTCGCGGAAATCCTTTAAGTAGAACACAGATATTGTCTTTTGACATTCTTCTTCTATGTGCTGTGTTCGTTCAGGACGTAGGTGATCATCGCCTTCCACATTTTCCCATCCCTAATGGCTCTTACCACGCTTTCTCCTTTTACCCTATTTGATCTCCGCTTTTTCATCCATTTATTCAAACCCATCAAATTGCTTATTCCTGTATCTCTTTCCTTCTATCTGACCTGTTAGTATCAGATTCTCTAAGCCTTCTTTCCTCATTACATGTCCCAGGATCTTCAACTGTCTTTTCCTGATGCTAAGTATTAGTTTCGTTTTCATTTCCATCATCTCCGAAACCTCATCGTTGCTCATATGTTTGGCACATGGTATCCTCAGTATCATTCTGTAGAACTATATTTTGCGTGCTTCACGTCTCTCCTTCATCTTTGAGAAGATTTACTGGCATTCCCTGTCATTGTGAAAAGCAGACATCACATAGCTATTCAGTACTACCTTCTTTGTTTCTAGTTAAATCTTCCTGTCTTTCAATTTCTATTCAACTTCTGCAATGCGTGAGATTTTAATATATTTATATATTTTTAATAATCTTTTGTGTCTTAAAATTTTAATATTTGCGTCAAATCAAATCGACTTTCACTTTGGAAAAGGTATGAATCCATCACCTCTTTCCTAGCCATTCATCAATTAACAGAGAAGACGAGGTTAGCATCAGCCATGATGATGGAACGCGAAAAATGTACTTTCAGACGATTAAAAGAGTGCATTTTTTGTTTTGGAGCCGTTAGAATTAACGAATAATTTGTTGTTCCAGTTTACAACAGGTTGCAGGTTGTAGGTTTTTAGATCACCTGCCAATTTGATCTTATTGAACCAATCATATATAAGTGAAATGTCGATTTCGTTAGTCTATCACGCGTAGAAACCCAAGTAAACTTTATAGGCTCCCAATGACGGACGTATTATATATGACCGAACGCCAAAGAGTGAACATTTTCAGAAAACATATCCTAGGAATTAATATTGCTCAAGTAACGGGCTTATTTCATTATTCTCATATATATCCGAAAGAAAAGGGATTTTAAGATACAGTATAGAAAGGAACGTGGATGTGCGTTGTGGTGCAGTGGATATCGACTCCGAACGAAAAAAACGGTGAACCGAGTTCGAATTCCAGTTGAATTCCTTGCAATCACTTTGGCGCAAATAACCGTGGGAAAGATATTAATCCATCTCTTCCCTCAAGTTCTGGATTAAATAACAGGACAGATTGGATTCTATAGCCTTGGCTGGCAACCAATCTACCATAGAAAGCAATAGCAACCTAGTGCTGGATAATCTTCTGCCCAGTCAGTCATGTCTCTTTCGAGACACGATCGCCCAAAAGCGTGTATCACATATGGCACTTAACTGACTGATAGAAGAAAACATGAAAAATATCGTTCACAAGTTCACAAAGAAAATATAAAATATCAGAATAATAAAAAAATACATGCTCACACACATACACATACATGCACATATGTGTGTGTGTGTGTGTGTGTGTGTGTGTGTGTGTGTGTGTGTGTGTGTGTGTGTCATTGTCATCATCATCTGTTACACCCAATGGTGTGTAGGACAGGAACAAAGCCCCTCTTCCTCTGCCTATCTTAGGTCAGAAGGGTGAATGAACCCAAGAGTGCTGCAAGGCTTTTATCTCATTCTCCACCGTACTTCTCCATGTCGTTCTTGGTCTTACTCTCTTTCTTTCCCCATCTGGTGTCCAGTGCAGTGCTGTTCCTGAGATTGACTGTGGATCTTTCCGGACCACATGCCCAATCCATCTCCACCGCCTTCTTGTAATGATGGTGTTCATGTTCTCTTGCTTGCATCTCCTCAACAGGTCTTCATTGGAGATCTTCTCTGGTCAAAATATTCTCAGTATTCGTCGGAGGCATATGGTGTGAAAAGATCGAAGTTTGGCGAGATCCGCCTTAGTCATTCTCCATCACTCAGATCCGTAGAGGAGAGTAGATACAACACAGCTCTGGTATAGCTTGAGCTTGGTGTTGGTGCTGTACTGTGTTGATCCCCAGATGTTGTTCATTTCCTTAAACTCACTCCTGGCCTTGCCCAGTCTACTTTAAATATCCTTTTTCGTGCCAACCTCGGGTCTGATATATATATATATATATATATACAGAGAGAGAGAGAGAGAGAGAGAGAGAGAGAGAGAGAAAATTTTCCAGCGTTTACTTCCGAGTTATTTTTAAGATAAGAAAATTTTTTTTTTTCACAGCTTTTCTTTTAAATTTTTTTTGTCTTCATTTGTCACATTTCGAAAGTAATTTGACTATTTAAGAGTAATGACATAACCACCTTTAAAAAGTTGACAGATAAAATGTAAATGGAGTCAAATACATCTTGACTGGGATAATTTCTTGTTATTTCACTTCTTTTTTTTTTACAACGGACTAAGTTTTCGAAATCACAGTTATCGATTAAGAATTTGGAAAATAGTATATTTCTCTTTGCAAAATTTATCTCTTCTCGTGATATTAAAACCCATACATCCTGTATACAAATCTTTAATGTATTATGTCACGTATATAAGATTCTAACATTTCATTCTTTTCATAAAAAATATCATATAGAGCATGGCATTAAGGCGAAACATGTATAATTTGGGCATATTTTTAAGCGGAATTATGATAGATAGATAGATAGATAGATAGATAGATAGATAGATAGATAGATAGATAAAAAGGCTTGCAATTTTAAACATATGAAAAAGAATGACATAAACAGACTGAGATCGAAAACTATTTTTTTCAGAAAAAAAAACACAAGTTATCTCTTTTTAAACTGTGTTGTTTGATTTTGTAAAGAAAATATGAGAAAAGTGACATAGATAGATAGATAGATAGATAGATAGATAGATAGATAGATAGATAGATAGATAGATAGATAGGAACTACACAATTCAATTATATGCATTTATAAAAAAAAACGCACCCAAGGAAAACAGCGACGATATGAAACATTTATTGGAACATTGACAACGAATGAGTATTCATAGGAAGATAACTCACATTTTGTATCAAGTGAGACTTACGGCCATGTCACGTGGATACATATATTTTTATCCGATCACCGATAGATCTGAAAAAATATCTACTTTATAAGGTATGGGTTTCATAATGAGTTCACCCTTCAAACCAATACTGCAAATAAGGAACTGATTTCATACCCGGAAACCCGGAACATCTTACAATTAAAGAAATGTATGTTTAATAATCTTGGAGAGATATAATCTTTTCGTCTCTGAAATGGTCTTTGAGTTTTCAAACATTTTCTAAACCTTTTGTACAAATAACTATTGCTCTTCTGTTCAATGGATCTTCAGTTTGTAAATAGGAAACATAATGGCCAATGGCTATAGTCCATGAACACTAAGTTTGAACACCTATACCTCCATTTATCAATCATTACTCAATCGACCGAACAACTGAATTAATCAATCAATCAATATGTCATTTATGTTTCAGTACTACAGAAATAAATGCATCAACGATTTCTGTTTTAATAAATGACTTCTTCACGACTGGGAGTAATTGAACGGTTCAACGATTTTTGCTCTCTGTTTGCTTTATTTGCTTTCGTCTCCTAGGACAAGCAGGGGCCAAACAGCTATCCTGAAAATCGGTAAATTTGATTATTGAAAAGCTTCCTTCTTTTTGATGATCTAAATTAGATTTGGGGAAAGATGCTGACTGTCTAGTAGGGGTGAACCGATTACTTCTTTTAAAGAGTCTTGATTGGTACAGTTGTGACTGCATCACAGCAGCGTGGTAAGAGAACTGCTGAGTGTCATGATTGATGAGGCTTCTCTTTAGAACAGACATCAAAACAAACCCGGGCTAGATTTTAAATTCATTACATTTTGGCGTTTGTAAAATAAGATTTACTTTGAACAACAAAGATGGAAATAAGATTATTTTGCACCGAACTACTAAGTAAAGGAAGCATTCTTCTTTTATATAATGTGTCCCTTCGTGATGTGGGCAATCATGGCTCTCCAACACTTCCTATAATGATAGTCTTCGTATTATCTCAGTAGTCTTTGTTTTGCCATCCATTTGCACAAGCTCATATGATAAGCCATTTACTGTTCTCATGCGACCATTTTGCGTTCAATATACCTTCTGAGTGTCAAATTATCCTGATGTCCTCATTATGCACCAAGATATGCACCAACCAATTCTGATTATAATTACAAGTTTTGTTTCCATTTTTATTTAAAATTTCTCGTTGCTTATTCGCTCCGTTAAATACATTCTAAGCCTACTTCTATGGAACTATAACTTATGTCTCTTATCCATCTGTGAAGAAATTGGCCAGCATTCACAAACATTTAGCAGGATGGATATGACATAGTTATTGAGCACACCAGGTACATTATGTGCGTTGCGGTGCCGTGGATATCGACTCGGAACGAGAGATCAGTGTGCTGAGTTCGAATTCCAGCTGAATTCCTCGCATTCACTTACGCACAAATACTCTTGGGATAGGTATTAATCCGCCTCCTCCCTCCAGTTATGCATTAAATAATTAGACAGATTGAGTTCTATAGCTTTGACTGGCAACCAATCTACCGCAAAAAGCAATGGCAACCTACTGCGAGATAATTTTCTTCCCAGTCAGTCATGTCTCTTTCAAGACATGATCGTCCAAAGCGTCTATACTGTATAGACTGACTGAAGTAAATTATTCTTTTTCTCGATTCTTTCTTAGCTTTCGGAAAGCCGTTTCCTTATTTCAATGTTTTCGGATTTTTGTGTCACATTTTCCGACGTCGGTTCAAATATTTCTCACATATTTCAATTTCTCTACATTCTATATTCAAACTTCTACAATTGGTAACTTGTATTTTTGGACTATACTCTTTGTTACCGGCTCTGGTTCTCGTCCGGTCACTGAAGCTATGCAACGTCGAGCCTGGTCAGTGTCTAGATGGGTGACCACTTGGTGATATAAACATAGATGTGCCAGGTGTGCAATAGATAAAGGAATTACGACTGAAACTTGGCTTCTAGTCGGGTTCTTGATATTCCTTTACGTACGCTTGGGAAAGGTGAGAATACACCGCTTCTCCCCTACGCAGGTTAATTAATAGTACTAGTATCAGTAAATCAGTATTATTGTCAAACATTTCTTACTATCTCAATTTATTTTCTGACTTTAATTTGCAAAAGGTATGTCCCAATAAAAATCAACTCAATCATTCAATTATACATTGTACCATGTTATTATTAATAGTTAGTCCTTTCTTTTCAAATTTCCCGTTAATGCAGTTTGCTGTCTGTGTCCTGCTATCAACAAGAAATGATCAGAATTTCCTATGTTGTTATGGTTATGCCCACCATTTTTTTTAGAAAATAACATTTTAAATTCTTGTTTTTTACCTGGAAATGAACACTGATTTCTGACACCGAATGTCAAGTATTTACATTATTCAGACTATTATTATCATCTTTGTTGCCATTTATGCGATGTTTCGGACGTTTGACGTTCCGTCCTTCTTCAGGTGCTATAAATTTCGAACCGAACCCTTTATAACAATCACTCCTTGAGTCATGCCACGATTGGAAGTCATTTCTTGAGTCATGCCACGATTGGAAGTCATGAGTTATCTCCCTCTAACCTGCAAGTTACTTGTTCACCACTGCTGTAGCCTGGTATTGAACTCACAACTCTTAAAGTCACAGGAACTAACCAACATCTATATCTACTAAAATCTCCTAAGCCGACCAAGCATAGAGATGAACACAACATCGGAACTAGTAATGAGGAGTGTCAGAGAGAATCATTAGTGTCAAAATTGCAATATGAGTTCTGGTAAAAAAATACTAGAGAAAACTATTAACATCAAAATTACAAGAAAAAATCATTAACATAAAAAAAATTGCAATATGAACTCTGGTAAAAAAGGGTTACTGGACATTAGGTTTATAAGTCCCAAGAATTCAGTTGTTCTTGTCCTAAAGGACACATGGCCCAGTGGATATAGACGTTGGTTAGTTCTTGTAATTTGACTCTTAGAATTGTGAGTTCAAGGTATGGCAGTTGGGGAAACTCACTCTAAACGTTCTGATAAGAAAAGAACCGTCTTAGTGTGGGCCTCCGACTGCTGGCAACAGGTCTCTGCACCATGGCACACAATCAGGAGCGCACAGTTGTGACTCTCAGACGATTTCACCCTTTATATCTAACTCCCGAGAATTATTATGTGTGAGACGCACTTGAGTAAGAAAATAATAAAACTCCTTGTAACAACAAATACGAACGGAAGACAAAGACTATGGTAGCATTCAACAACTTAAACAAGAAAAGATGAAGCAAATTCTGAAGGCCGTGGTTTAAGCCAATGACAATTTTATCGAATAAATCTATTTTTTACTATTTCAAGATATATTTATGTAATTTTGATAAATATATCTGTTAAAATGAGATATCAGAGTTATCTTTATTTTTGCGTCATTTAGACGATGATTCATCCATCGCACCCTGTATGTACGTGCCTGCAAACAAAATAGATTGTAAATAGTTTCACATGCATGGATACTTGTATTTCCAGTACTGACAATGTATGATAAAATGTTTTCAGGGCGCATGTCTACACACATATTTAATCTATTATCATATGAATTCCCCAAACCGGATGTCCTAATTACTTCTTCCGTGTCCATTTTTTGAATTAAGAATCTCATTATTAACGGGAAGGATTCGATTGAATGAACAATGTCTGTCTTCAAGCATGTCCTGGTGATTTTATCAGAACTGTTTCCTCACATACCTTTCGGCGACCGTGGCCACTCAAATATCATCCTGAATTACGGGTGTTTTATTACGCTATAGTCATTTGATAAATGTGTTTGTGTAGTTAGCTACTAAAATATATTTATCTAGTATATGTGACATTTATAAGAAGAAGAAATAATTTCAGATTAAATGCACTGCTTAAAATTACTAATTCTTTTAAAATTTAATTTTTACCTTTCAAGCATTAAAATTAACATAGTACCACCAAGACATCTATATTTCTTAAAAAGATCAATGGACCCTCGATAGCCTGTAAGAGTTGTAGCGGTTGAGGGGTCTACTGCACACCTAGTTTGAAGGTGAATTGTTCCATTTAAAGAGATCACTGTTTCGCGTCCTGCCAAAATGCATATTTTTAAAAAGAATTTCGATTAGTCCAGGCTGTTAAAGTTGGTTATAAAACAAACAGAGAATCTACTTAAATATGTATATTCCTTTAACTTTTATAGGAATAAAAAAAATAATTTCAAATTATTTTTTGAAGTTATAATACGTAACTTCAGGGGAGGCTGTCTTGAGGCAGAATCGAGGCAGTCAAGACGCAGTGTTAACTTGAGAGTTCGGACGTACATTTCTATCTGCTGAATACTAACCCTCTTATTTTGTATATATGTTCTGTTATTTTAAAACACAGGTTCAACCTACTTTCTTGTTTCCGTATCTTTCTTCCTGGCCCTAACAGGTCACAACATATGGGAAGTATTATAAAAGTTGACAGAAAATTAATGCTGGGACCCAAACGCACAAGCGATAGAAAATTTTCGTTAGAAAAAGAAATAATGACAGTGAATGCTGGACAATTTTCTCATCGATGAAGATGTGACTGGAAGCAATAGATATGTTGTTCTACATTGTGAGAACTTTGTCGGCAACACCTGAGCAAGTTAGCAACTGAAAGTTTAAATTTCTGTGAAACATAATGAGGTAAGAAGGCTTAGCTAATCTGTCACCAAAAGGACCTACTGAAGGAAACATTTGCAACGTGAAGCAGTGAGTTGCCTAACTAACGGGCTTGTATAAAGCGGATGGCAGAATTTTGTTTTTTTAATCATGTCACCCCGAGTAAGGCGGTAACGCCACTGATGTGCAGGGGGCTACGTGAGAGTGGAAAGATTTGGAAAAGAGAAAGCCGGAAACCACATCCTAAACAGGGAACAAGGGATGAGCCTCTACACCTGTTCAATAGACGTGGGTGGAGTGTGAACCGGGCGCTAGTTTAGTCTATCTACTCCAATTGAAAAAAAAGAAAAAGAAAAAAAAAAGTGAAAAGATTGGAAAAGAGAAAGCCGGAAACCACATCCTAAACAGGGAACAAGGGATAAGAACTAGGATAGATGTCAAAGTGACAAAGACAGCATAAAGTTACAATAATTATGAAGTTCTGGAGAGCCATGATCTAGGCATATATAGAGATATAGGCATATAAAAATTAAAGAAAATAACGTGGTTCGAACTCCCTATTTACCTTTATTGGTCTGCCAAAATGACTTGCTATAACTTAACAAGTAGACGCTTATTTGGCATCATTTACGGATTTTACCGAAAACTCTGAAAACTTAGTTCATGCGTTTATCTCCAAAGCGATAAGTGCTTTTTGAAAAAATACGGTTAACTTAGAACTCATTGAAGAAGGATTCCGTGAGTTATGTCTTTGTGCCAAAAATGGTTTGTTCAACAAATATCTACAGGAAGTAAAACAACTGTATAGGTGTATAAACATTCTTCGACACAAGAAAATGTTGGAAAAACGTTTAAGCCCGACTACCTATCAATAGATATTATATTTATGAAAATGTGTTTCCTTAAAAGAATAATGTTTAGCCAGGAGGCTTACTCCACATTAGAGAATAAAAACAGCTGCTGGATTCATCTGAAGTTTATTCAAAGAGTTGTTTTCCGACAATCTCGCCTTTTGATTTCAATATTTGGCTTCCATTTTCAACATTATTAGATTTCAATGACCTGATATTCCCCAGTTATACAAGGCAAGATTTTCTTTCTGTCTTTTTTACTTAAATCGAAATAAGTGATAGTAAAGAGCAGGAATAACATGAAAAGTTTCATTTCTTCTGCAAGTTTGCCATCTTTTTAATTGTAGTAAATTTAGTAGCTAAACTACATTGCGTGTAAAATTCAGATTTTAAAAAAATATACTTAAATTAGATCAAAGTTAATCTAATAAAGGGTTCTGTAACATTCTGGAACCGATTCTCTTCCCTATTTTCCAAATGATAGAATATCGGATTGATTCTTAATTAATGTTTACGAATGATCTTCGTCGTGACCTGTAATTTTCAGTTTTCCCCTCAAATATCTATCGACATATATCTTGCTTGTTTTTATTTCTCTGTTTCAGTCTTTCTCTCGCTCTCTCTCACTCACACACACACACACGCGCTTCTTCACTCAATCTACTTTTTGTCATTTACATTCTCTCTCCCTCTCTTTCCCTCTCTATTTCTTTATATATATATATATATATATATATATATATATGTATGTATGTATATATACAACAGACTGAAAATTTAACCGTGACGAATGAAGACATCATGACGGTGCCTTCACAAAACTTTGTAGTTGGCATGACTCTGCTCAGTTAAGTGACAAACTTTACTGCATTAATATATAGTCTCTCTCTCTCCCTCTCTCCCTCTCCCTCTCTCTCTCTCTCTCTCTCTCTCTAAAAAAAAACGAGCATGTTATGGCAAAAACGTGCTTGGCAAAATACCTTTTTATAGGTAACCTAGTAAAAACAACAATTTTGGCGCTAAGCGTTATCACAATACTATATATATATATATATATATATATATACTCCAAAAATACTCTGAAAAACATTATACAGTAATAAGACTCCAAACTTATCATCAGAACCTTTATGTGATTACTAAGAGGAAAAACCTAGATATTTTTCACTATTTTTAATCCTTTTTATGCACGTTAGAAATCTTAGTGAAAAACACCTACTTTTATGAAATTTAGGAAAAAGAAAATTTCAACACATTAATATTAGTTAAAAGCAGGGCACCTTGCAGAATTGAAAACATCTTTTTGTTTTGTCGAACAGTAACACCATTTATCGAAAATCTATTCTAAATTGTAAAAAAAATATAATACAATTAAGAATGTTCTAAACAGAATAGTTTGTAATTCCTTTTATAAATAATATATATTAAGGGTACTATTCTCTTAAGAAAAAAAAGAATTCCATGAATAATGAATTTTTACAAGAATTATTTCAATTTTTTAAATTTTAATTAGTAAAAATTATAAAGTTTTTAATCTTTGAAAATTTGTATTTATTTCAGCCATCTTTATATTATTATTAATAATGAAAACTATAATTACTAATCATAAATTGAAAAGTTTAATACAAATCATCAAGTACCAATATTTTTAAAAGAGTTTTTAATTTTCTTTATGTGTATAAAAACATAACCAAATAAAACATAAAAAATGCCATTCTTTTTAAGTAGGGACAACAATACACGACATTATCAGGAAATAAGAGCGATGACTATAGTAGATTAAAATTCAAATAAAGTTAGAAAATAAAACACCGACGTGGCGTGACGTGACGTGACGTGACGTGACTTGACGCGACTTGACGTGACTTTGTTTTGTCTTTTTTATAAATATTTTCATGGCAATTGTTCTGGTGAACTTATTCCCCGAGAGCATTGCCTATATGAATTTAAGCGTGCTGCTAGGTTTCACAGTTTTACTGTTGAACTAGCAAGATTTTTTATTTCTGCAGGAATATTTTTCTAAATTTTCAATATTACTGAGTACTTAAAAGTTATCCAAAAAGGGAGAAACAAAGAAAATTATACAAAAAAGGAGAAACAAAGAAAAAATAACAACTGCGAAAGTGTTGCATACAATCAGAAATAAACATATGAAATCTAAAGTAACATATGAATAGCGAAAATGTCTTCTAGAAATTAAACAAAATATATCGAGAAATGAAAATCACATTAGAAACAAATTAACTGCTACGTATTGTCTCATCTCGTCTATGTCAATGAATGTTGGGTAATGTTTTCACACATAAGGAAAAACATGAGGTGACAGATATGGTCCTATCAACAATTTTTGGCAATACCTCGGAAAACAGAAACAATTTTGAAAGAAAAATAAGAGCTGCAAGAAAACATTCATAAATGAATAATGAAAATGCCTTTGATAATCTAAATATTAGGTGGTATAAAAACGATATCAAAACAAAAGTAAGAGTGCTGAATATCTATGTAATACTAGCAGTATAAAGGAGATACAGACAGATAAACTGACACACACACAAACATATTGCCTTATATATATATATATATATATATATATATATTATCGATATTCTGCAATATTGTAAGAACTGCATCCTTGAAACTTCTGAATATCGTTTCTTGTGTCTTTGTCTATGAGTGTATCAAATTTTATTAAAATCGAGCCACTCCTTCTATAACCCGATTTTTTCGATTATCGATTTTCAATATTTATCGGGGGTACCTAGACACAAAACCTAGCTAAGAACACTCGCAGATATATAGTTTATAGTACAACTGTGTAAATTTTCAAGACAATCGGTTCAGCCGTTTCGGAGTCTATAGTAACGGACACACACACACAGACACATATACACACACAGACAAAGTTCCATTATAAATAAGTTTAGATCAATCGCCTTCTTCTGTCTTCCAAGTTTCTGATATTTTATTGCCCTTTTCTCCTTTTTATTCAAAAAAGTTTATCATTCTTTTTACTCCCTGCGCCCGCTCCTGCGTCCAAGCAACTTGGAGTGAAATGATTAAATATGACGTAACAAGTACGTTTGAGTGAATCGCGTAGCAATGACAAAAAAATATGTTAAATGGTAAAAGGCATGAAATAAAGAACCTGATGGTGAACTATGATCTTCCACATTCATTGTACAACAATGAAACATCTACTTGTTATACATCTTTTGTCACGTTCTCATCTAATTTCTGACTGTACGGTTGGTGTGAAAGATAACGGCACGGATTTAAAAATTTGAGAGTCGAGTTCGAATTACAGCCAGTCTGGTTACATTCACTTACGCAAAAATACCTTGTGGTGCAATTAATATTTGCCTGACTGAATGAACTGGAGAACTGAATTCGAATTCCAATCGAATTGGTTGCATTCACTCACGCGCAAATACTTTTGGGAGAGGTATTAATCTATCTCTTCTCTCTCCAGCTATGTGTTAAATAATAGGACAAATTTGATTTATAGAATCAAATTTGTCCTATTATTTAACACATAGATTGGCAACCATTCTACCACTGAACGAAATAGCAACTTACTGCGGGAAAATCTTGTCTAGACAGTCATGTCTCAAAAGAAACATGATCGCCCAAGGTCGTATCACATATGGCACTTAACTGACTGACTGACCTTGGGAAAGATATAAATCGATCGCCTCTTCCTCTGTCTATAGGCTAAATAGTATAACTTGCATCTAAAAAAATTTTGTTCTTCTCAAAAATGTTTTAATACAGTATTTGCTCGCAAAAAAATTGTTCTTACAATCTAAATCTAAGCTTATTTATAAATGTAACTTTCTCTGTGTGTGTGTGTGTGTGTGCGTGCCCGTTACCTATAGACACCGAAACGGCTGAACCGATGTTCTTAAAAATTAAACAGTTGTACTTAAGCGTCTGCGAGTGTTCTTAGCTATGTTTTGTGTTGAGGTACCCCCGATAAATATCGAACATCGATAATAGAAAAAACAGGTTTATACAAGGAGTGGTTCGATTTTAATCAAATGTGATACACTCATAGACAAAGACATAAGAAACGATATTCAGAAGTTTCAAGGTTGCAGTTCTTACAATAGTGCAGAAAATCGATAATATATATATATATATATATATATATATATATATATATATATATATATATATAAAAGGCAAGATGTTTGTGTGTGTGTCAGTTTATCTGCCTGTATATCTGTATTTTTTTCAGCCCTTTCATTTTTGGCTTCTGCATCGAGTTTGTCTCTAAGTAGATATAATTGTAGTTCTTAGTCTCAGCCATGATACCATTTACTCAAAGGACCTATTTAGCCTTCAAATTTCAGTTTACGACAGAAAAAACTTATTTGATATCGCTACCAGGAAATCAAAATTTGATATACATCCATTCATTTTTCTTTCAGTCTACGGTTTCGCTTTAACTGGAAGCAACTATTACTTTTTAGTCTTTCGTTAGAACGTCCAAAGAGTCTGAGCTCCAGGACGATGGATTAGTTTTAAAGCTTTCATTACACCCGAGCAACGCCGGGCTATACTGCTAGTTCAAAACAAGTTTAGACTTTAAATCACCCACGAAGTGTTCATAATCTGTCAAAAAAAATCAGTATCTCATTTCTAATTTCCTCAATAAAGAATTCCACAAATCCACTGTAATCCGATTCTTAGAAGTTTCCTATCAATATCCCTAAATATTTTACATTTGCGTTAATATATATTTGCGTTCTCTGGGAACGTTTTTCCCAGAGAATGAACACATTCTGTGAAGTTTATTTCATTGATAGCGACATTAAATTTCTTGTCGAAAGCAATCATACTTCTAAAATAAAAAAATTGTGTCGGTCATTTGAATCAATTCGCAAGTGCATTAGCTTTTAACAGGAGACAGCAACAATCGGTTTCTTTCTTGCTTCAATGTGATAAATAACCAGTACATTATTCTGACCAGCTAGATTTTATGTTTGTCTGACTGACTGGCTGATTATAATCTATCTTCACCTGTCTACAAGCTGCGTATAATGAAACAATAAGTTATTTGAGAGTAAAAAGAAACAGTATATATATTTCTTTAATCTGTACACACATTTATTAAATAAAAGCACTCTACGCTGGAAGACAGCCTCGATGTCAACACTAGTGTTCTTCAACAAGCTCTTTATATTGTGAAGCAGCTGATTGGTCACCCATATCATGATGTCACAAACATAGTAGTCCAAGGGATTCCAAACAATAGTACTACGAGACTAAATGATATGACGTCCAGAATTTTTAAGTAAGCATTTCTACATTAGCAGAACTTGTGGAAAGAAGCAGAATTATACTGGCACACGTACTGCCATTTTTTGCACTTCAGGGATTGACCGGTGTGTCAAGCATTAGGATGAAGGCGTTGACATTGAACCCGAAGCTCTGTGAGATGTTACTGGTCTCTTTGTTTAAAAACGAGGAAATTTTCTATTGCCCTACCTTGAGTAAATGATCAGGCAAAGTCACCTGAAGCAACCTACTCATCATCTGGTTAACTTCAATAATTTTGGTTGTCAAATGATCATGACATACTCTTTTATTTCCCATGTCAGATTCGAAATGTGTCTCTTTTTTTCTGAAAGAGACATGAAAATGTTAAATTTGATGAATGCTACGTAACATTATGTTAGTTTGTTTTTTTTTTTGCTTAAAGCGTGTATATGTAAATAGCAAGACAGGCTGGGTACTATAGTCTTGGTTGCCAAACAAGATAGGAGAATAAAATTTCTGAATACGAATCGCCTTCTACCTTGTAGGTCGTACTTTTTGGGCTAAGCCTAGAAAGTAACTTCAGAAAAAATCCACCTCGCATGAGGTCTTGAGGAAAGGAACTGCCCTCACCTATTTCGAGCCGCGATAGAAAATAATGGAATCCAACTACAAGACGAAGCCGTGGATCACTCTGATTTCCGATCATTCATCATTAGTTGTTTCCCTTACGGCACTTTAGACGACGACGAAGACGACGAGTAGACGTAGAATTGTGCTCTACATACGCAACGGGCAGCATACGATGGTGGCACACCATTCCGATATAACGATTAAAAAGACTAGCTTGCATACTATTTCACAGCGACAACGTGGCCTCTCAGTTTACATCTGGTGAGTTTTAATTTTTCTTGTGATTGTGTCATTTGCATAAATACTTACCCAGTTATATAATCAGAATCCATTTTTCACATTCATAAATCTACCATTAGTCAGAGCATTGAATACTGTTGGCATATCTTGCTATTCATCTTGAGGTTCTCGACTAATCCAAAGGGGTATCTGCAATATAATCGATCCTGACTTGACAACCTGCTTTTAGTTACTTTCTCACCAATGTGATATGGTTTCCCTCTGTCTTTTCTACAAGTATTTTCATGGCAACTGCACTGATGAGCTTTTTCCCCTGGTTTCCCGACCACATGTATTTACGAGTGCTACTACAGTGACATCTAGGTCTCACACTTTTACCGTCGAAATAGTTAAATTTGATCATCTCTTCTACTCTGACAGTTACTTTTCTCGCACATCCCGATTGTGGAACTCCGTTTTGTTTGCTAGTCTTCCTGATAGTTACAATCTTCAAAAGTTTAAATACAGCGTTAATTGTCATCTATTTTCTTGATTCCAATCCATGTTTTTTCTTTATTCGACATTCCAAGAGCCTTTTTTTTCTCACTGTAACTTCATGCGCAACAGTGGCGATCTTGCCTTGCTTGGGGTGAAATGATTATTAAAAACAATATGTTCATATATATCTGTCAATTTTGCCATCATTCAGTCAGTTAAGTGCCATACGTGATACACGCTTGGGCGATCATGTCTCGAAAGAGACATGACTGACTGGGCAGAAGATTATCCCGCAGTTGTTTGCCATTACTTTCTGCGGTAGAATGGTTGCCGACCAAGGCTATAGAACCCAATCTGTCCTGTTATTTAACCCATAACTGGAAGGAATAGACGGATTAATACCTTTCCCAAGGGTATTTGCGCGTAAGTGAATGCAATGAATTCGGCTGGAATTCGAACTCGGCTCCCCGATTTCTCGTTCCGAGCCGATATCCAATGCACCACAACGCACATGCTTTCTTATTCATGATGAAAGATGGATTTGTACCTTTACACACAAATACAAGCTCCATCCAGCTATGAATTGAATAGCAGGACAGATTGGGTTCGATAGCCTTGGTTGGCAATCGGTTTTCCTTAGAATAAAATGTCAATCTACTGTGGAAAAATCTTCTGCCTAGTCAATCCTGGAACGAAAGCGACATGATCGCCAAAGCGTTTCACCTAACTGACTGACTGATCGTATTCACAGTCTATCATCTTAAGCTCCACTAATTTATTCGACCCGGATATTCATCGTCGGATTTATTAGGGCGCTATTCTTGCACCTACCTTGTTTCTTGTCTTTATGAACAATCTTTCTGATGTCATCAGTTTCCAACTGGATTTTTATTCCGGTGGTATAACTATTTATAGATGTCTTAATAGTAAGTCTGATAGGTCGGACAGTGTAAAACTGAGATCCACTCTCAAAAATGACCTCCGATAAGGTGTTAACTGGGGCAAGAAATGACTTGCAAAATTGTTATCTTTTAATCATCAGAGAACCATTTTTGCCCTCCCTCATCATCCCTGTGACTTATTAGAGTCGCAGTAGAAGTGGTGTGTTTTAAGGCACGACCGCCTGGCAGAGCCCAACTCTCTTCAAACTGGTTTAAATTCAAAGTTTTCCTTCTCCTGGACCAGTTTACAAAACCAAAAATTTCTACAAGTCTACAAAACTAAGTCCTGCTATTTATCCATAGCTTGGGGAAGAAGAGATGGATTCCTACTTTTCCAAGGGTATTAGCACGTAAGCAAATAATAAATCCGACTAGAATTCGAACTCGGCTCTACGATTCCTTAGTCCGAGTCGCTATCCAATATTCCACCATGTTTCAACACATCAACATGGCTCCTTAAAATTTCTAGATGATCAACACACTGCATCTTCTTCCCCTCATATCTTTCACTCACATGAAACGGGGCAATTATGTTGTATCAACAGTTAGATTTGCTATTAGGAAAGTTGGTTCATTGGGTCACCAGACAAATTTTCTAGGCAGAATACATCTTGTACGAACTAAGCATTAATATTGTTGTCATATCTGGTCTGATCTTCCTCCTTTATATCTAAGAATTTTCAACAAAATTCGAAGGGTATGTAGGGTAATTGGTCCTTGCCTAGCACCTTGACTTCAGACAGTTAAGTGCCATACGTGATACACGTTTGGGTGATCATGTCTCGAAAGACTGGACAGAAGATTATCTCGCAGTAGGTTGTCATTGCTTTCTGCGGTAGACTGGTTGCCAGTCAAGGCTATAGGACCCAATCTGTTCTGTTATTCAATCCATAACTGGAAGGAATAGACGGATTAATACCTTTCCCAAGGATATTTGCACGTAAGTGAAGGCAATGAATTCAGCTAGAATTCGAACTCGGCTCCCTGATTTTTCGTTCCGAGCCGATATCCAATGCACCACAATGCACATCCACCTTGACTTCACTCGCTTTGTTATCGCTATGAAGTTACTTCCTTCTGCCTTTCCTATAAATATTTTTCATGGCAATTATTTTAAGCTCTACTTTTCGTACATTAATTTAAGCTAGATTTGCAAATCGGTCTCTTTGTTTTACAATGGAAATAGTTCTAGTCTAATAGTTTCTTCTCTAGAACTTTTCACCAGTGAATCTCTATTCCAGTTTCCCGCTTGCAGTTCACGTATCTCCTTGAAACATTTAAAACCAACAATAACTGTCATCTTCTGTCAGCCGGAATCTTATTCTTTTATTTTCTTTAAAATGATGGTAACATATATGTTGATGTATCAAAATAAATATCCCACATTAAGACTTAAGTAAAAAAATAATCCAAACCTCCGCGACAGGAGGGAATATATATATATATATATATAATAGAAATGGTATATGTATATATTACGGAAATTAACGAATTTTAATTATAAGCAACCGACAATTTGTAATGAATTATTTTGAACATTATTTTTACCGATACTCTTATTTAAGTGGATATTCTGTTCTTAATTAAACAGTACCGGCCCGATTATTTTACGATAAATTTTATTACGAAAATAGCACACATTTTCGTAATAAAATTTATCGTAAAATAATCAGGCCGGTAGATATAAATATAAAATACTGTTTAATTAAAAACAGAATATCTACTTAAATACGAGTATCGGTAAAAATAATGTTCAAAATAATTCATTATATATATATGTATATATAAACTAGAAATGGTATATATATATATATATATATATATATATATATATATACTAGCAGTATAGCCCGGCGTTGAAAGCTTTAAAACTAATTCATGGTCCTAGAGATGAGACTCTTTGGACGTTGGCACGAAATACTAAAAAGCAATAGTTGTTACCAGTTAAGGCGTAACAGTAGACTGAAAGAAAAATTAATGGATGTAAGTCTAATTTTGATTTCCTGGTATAGAGAACCAAATAAGTTTTTTCATCGTAAACTGAATTTTGAAGGCTAAATAAGTCCTCTGAGTAAATGTTATCATGGCTGGGACTAAGAACTACAATTATACGTACTTAGAGCCAAACCCAAAGCAAAAACTAAAATAAAATTGCTGAAAAAATACAGACATACAGACAGATAAACAGACACGCACAAACATATTGCCTTTTATATATATACATTATCGATTTTCTTCACTATTGTAAGAACTGCAACCTTGAAACTTCTGAATATCGTTTCTTAGGTTTTTGTCTATGAGTGTATCAAATTTGATTAAAATCAGACCACTCCTTCTATAACCCGATTTTTTCGATTATCGATTTTTGATATTTATCGGGGTTACCTAGACACAAAACTTAGCTGAAAACACTTGCAGACGCTTATAGTACAATTGTGTAAATTTTCAAGAAATCAGTTTAGCCCGTTTCGGCGTCTATAGGTAACGGACACACACACACACACACACACACACACACACACACACACACACACACACAGAGGCAAAGTTCCATTTATAAATAAGTTTAGATAGATATACAGCAGTCTTTATTATAATAGAAGTTATATATATATATATATATATATATATATATATATATATATATATAGTCATACGCAGACAGATCTGTTTCGCTGTATCACAGCTCATCAGCACGGTTAGACTCCGATTGCTTTTTTTTACCCAGGATTGCAACCCGACCGAAATGGCGTCAGTCGGCGATATATATATATATATATATATATATATATATATATATATATATATATATTCGATGACATACTTATTGCAAAAAACAAAAATAAGAAACTCATGTTAAAAAGCGAACTCAAGGCAAGAAATTTTATAAATTGCAGTAAAATTTAATAACTGGTAGTAAAGAGAATGAACCAATCCGAAACGGCCTCACGATTGAATCTCTAATGAGCTGAGCCGACGCTGCCTAACTATTATCTCTCTCTTATCTGACTTTGATGTTATTTACAAATGTCAAGTTTTAAAATATGATTATATCATTGACATGTGGAAATTTTATTTCAGTTTTCCGGACAATTAAAAAAAAATTAACATTATTCATTTCTATGTGGTTCTTTTCCTTTATTTAATTTTTCGTGCAACACATACGAAAGCATTGAGAGATTATAATTATTTATCGTAAATACAGAATAAGCTGTAATCCACTTTAATTAATTTATGTAAATTTTTTTCTTTAGTAAAAAAAGTATATATATATATATATATATATATAGAGAGAGAGAGAGAGAGAGAATAAAAAAGTGTGTTCACGGCTTCTCACACTTTATTCTATAACAATCTCTCTCGTTAGAACAACCCTATTTCTTTATCCAATATATATATATATATATATATATATATCTATGCTTGTTCTGTATTTAAAATAAATATTTTTCATGAAACAAATGATGTCTGTTTTCCTACGCAGGACAATTTCAGATAACTCCGTAAAATATCATGGACCGATTGATCACAGGACGCTTGTTCCAAAAGTATAAAAAAAAATTCAGCACTTTTTGATTCTGACAAATGTTGTGTCTTCAGAAAGTCTTCTTCTTCTTCTTTATGCTCACTGTACTTTTCGAACGTAGATGATTATGGCTCTCCACTTCCTTTCCATGAAGCCCATAGTGAATCTCGTCCTATTGCTATTTCTCTCAAGACCTGTTCCGCCATTAATTTATTCAAACTTATCAAGTATGTCATGCGTTTTCTTTCTCTGTTCCTCTTGCCCTCTATCTGTCTCGTGGATATCAGGTTTTCCAAGCCCTCTTTCCTCATTATATTCTTTAGGAACCTCAATGTCTTTTCCTGGTGTTAAGTATCGGTTTCCCTTTTGTTTCCATTTTCTCCAAAACTTCGTAGTTACTCACATGTTCGGTCAACAGTATCCTCATCATCCTTCTGTATGACCACACTGGTGCAGTTTTAAGTCTCTTCTTTATCTTTGAGGATATCGTCCATCACTGACTGCTATACACAAGAACAGATATCACTTAGCGGTTTAGTATTCCTTTCCTTATTCTTGCAAAATTTTCCTATTTCTTATTACTCTGCTTAGCGTTACGTTTCCGGATTTCAATGTCGCTCTTTCTGTCCTCTGTTAAAACTTCTTCTTCTTCTGTGTGTCCTGTCCCTTCAGGACGTAGGCGATCATGGTTCTCTACGTCTCCCTATCCCTGGTGGCTCTTAGTATATTTGCTCCTGTTACTCCTGGCAATCCCCGTTCCGTCATCCACCTGATCAGGCCCTCTAGATATGTTATCCGCTGCCTTCCTCTGTCTCTCTTTCCTTCTATCTGGCCAGTCAGTATCAGGTTCTCCAGGCTCTCCTTCCTCATTGCTTGTCCCAGGAACTTCAGTATGATGCTCAGTATTAATTTCCTTTTTGTTGCCATTCTTTCCAACACCTCATCGTTGCTTGCAAGCCCAGTCCACGATATCCGCAGCATCCTTCTGTAGAACTACATTTACGCAGCTTCCAGTTTTTTCCTCATTTTCGATTATATTGTACAGCATTCTCTGCAGTATTGAAAAACTGACATCACATAGCAATCCAGCACTCTTTTCTTTGATTCTAGTGTAATTTTCCTGTGTGTTCGTACTTTACTCAGCTTCTGGAAGGCGTCCTTTGCCCTGCCAATTCGCCTTCGGATCTCTGTGTCGCACTTTCCATCTCCTGTTAGAACACTTCCTAGGTATTTAAATTTTTGTACTTGCTTGATTCTGGTATCCCCTACCTGTAGTTGCCATTTTGGGTTGCACCTTTTGCTGATGACCATGAATTCAGTTTTCTTAAAGTTTATTTGTAATCCTTTTTGTCACTTTCCACCGATACCTTCAGTAGAAAACACTTCTCCGATATTTGAATTACCGCACTTGTTTGATTTTGATATCGCTCATTCGCAATTTGCACTTTGAGTTCATCCTTTTGCAAATCACCATGCAATTTGTCTTCTTACTTTTGATGCTAAGCCATTTGTTTTCTCGTTTTTCTTTACTATTTTCTATCGGTGATTTTTCTAGCTTTCTTTAGGAATATTTATGTGCGTTCTGGTGCAGTGGATATCGACTCGGAACGACAAATCGAGGAGCCGAGTTCGAATTCCAGCTAAATTCCTTGCATTCACTTACGCGCAAATACCCTTGGGAAATGTATTAATTCGTCTATTCCCTCCAGTTATGGGTTAAATAACAGAACAGACTGGGTTCTATAGCCTTGGCTGGCAAGAAACCAACCGCAGAAAGCAATGGCAATCTACTGCGGGATAATCTTCTGCCTAATCAGTAATGTCTCTTTCGAGACATGACCGCCCAAAACGTGTATCACGTATAGCACTTAACTGACTGAGCCTAATTATTTCTGAAAACTTTTATGACTGAAATATGCTTTGCTAATTAATGCCTTGCTGTCATACTCAACATTTGGAAGGAATCGTTACCTTTAAACAATGCGCTCTTCGTTGTACGTTTGCGAATCAGGGAAGGCTACTATTTACGAACATCCAACATCCAAGCGGTATTCCAATTCTTAAATCGTTTAAGTCATAATCTAAACAGAGGAATCATTTTCTCATAGTGCGAAATCATGTGAAAGACAGAACGGCTGCAGTCACTCTCTCACCGGTGTGGCGTGGCTTCCCTGTGCCTCTTCTGTAAATACTTTCACGGCTTCTGCTCTGATGAACTTAGATCACTGGTGCCCTGTAGGTACGAATTTGCACAAGATACTAGATTAGCAACTACGTCCCACCCTTTTACAGTGAAACCGATAAAATGTAACCGCAATTTCTACTCCAACAGCTTCTTTTCTCGCACTTCCCGCCTATGGAATTCCCTTCTACATACTTGCTTCCCCGACAGCTACAAACTGCAGGAGTTTAAATGTAAAGTCAATAGACACCTCCTAACACACTAACTCGCATCCATTCTCTCAAACACTCTTCCCATCTACCCTATCCTCATCCTCGGTATCCTTACGCGTATATCACCCTCCTTCTGACATTTCCTATATCTAACTACTCTTTCTCTTCACTTTCCCCTCATCTAAGACCAAGCTGTTGTCTGTCAACCATTACAGGCAACCTCTTCTGCCTCCCATAAGCATGGACCAAGTGATTCTCCCTGAGAGTAATACACTACGCCTCCTCGGACTTACCCTGTCCTCAGACCTCAAATGGAACCACTATATTAAATCCATAGCAAAATCTACTGCTAAGAAGATTGGGTCACGATGTCGATCCAGGATGTTTTTTCCACCTGAATCTATCCTGCATATATACAAGTCAACCATCCGCCCGTGCATGGAGTACTGCTGCCATTTATGGTCAGGTGCCCCTGCCGTTCTCCTCAGTGTTCTTGACAAGCTCCAAAGGAGAGTCTGTAATGTGATAGGTACTGATCTGGCGACTCGACTGCAGCCACTTCCCCATCGTCGAAATTTGGCCTCCCTTCGTCTCTTCTATAAATACTTTCATGTCCTCTGCTCGGATGAGCTTAAGTCACTGATGCCTCCTCAACAGGTGTTTACTCGTGCAACCAGACTGGCAACTGGGTCCCACCCATTCACAGTCAGGTTAGCCAAATGCAGACGACAATTCTACTCCTGCAGCTTCCTCTCTCGCACTTCCCGCCTGTGGAACTCGCTCCCGTATTCTTGCTTTCCTCACGGCTACAACCTCCAGAAATTTAAATGCAAAGTCAATACTCATCTATTAACCACTGGCCTCTAGCTCTCTCCTCTCCCCTGTATCACCTTCCCTTTCTTTCCACCTATGTATCTGTCATCGCACCTGCTTTCTCAGCTTTCTATTGTTCTTTTCTAACTAGTTTGTACTCCTCAGTCTTTTCTAATTAATCTTTTTACATTTATGTAACCCCCTGCACATCAGTGGCGTTTCTGCCTTGCTCGGGGTGAAGATTTAAAAAAAATGTATAGTGGCAGTGGAATGCCTTGCTTGGGGTGAAATGATAAAAAAAGGTATGTGCAGCTATTAAAACCAACAAACGTCCGTTAGCATTGCACTTGATTGCTATATTCGAACTATGAAATCAATATACGTTGTGCAGTTGGTGCGTGAATATTAAAACGCCTCAACAGCTTTATTTATTTATTGTTTTTAAGTCCTTTTTAACCTTTTCAGAAACGGATCTGTAATCACTAAAATAGCAAGAAACTGAAGAATTTGTTCTCTAGTTACTAGACGCTTTCTTTTTTTGTTTTCTTTTTTTTTTTTTTGAGTTCTGAAATGATGTTTTACGTCAAAGTTAGTCTGTCTCTTTACATTCTTTTCTGTTTTAACCATTTTTTATGGTGGTTCAATTTTAGCATGGACTTTATATTTTAAGCAAGCTGCAAAATTTATATTGAGATAGAAACCTAAGAATTACATGACTAAGCAAAAAACTGCTCCTCCAAGTGTAAAATAGTTAACGCTTATGTTAGCATTTAACATCAACCCGTCAATCCATAAATAGCACTGTGAGACAGGTACTTGGTTCAGTTCGTCCTCTCGTTTGGGGAAGCTTATCTTAGGGAACCTTTTATCAGGGCTTCAGTCCTTTAAAACCGTGGTTACAACTTATCAATGTCTATTCCTTTTCTGTACAAAGTCTGCATATATTACTGAGTTACTCTGTAATAATCGCAAGACAAAAACTGTATTCTGTCTGTGAACACGTAGTGTCTATTATACACCATGGTTACAGTACCCTTGATGCCATAAACTTTGAAAATGTGAGAATCTAAAACCTGCAGCCGTAGAAACTATTACTGAAAGCTTGGTGCTAGTAAATGTAATTACTTGCATCGTGTAGGAGTAATGTCACAAAGGGTAACTTGACTTGAAAGTTAATGCCAAATATACTCGCCCTGGACTCCCAAATGGAGACAATTCCCATAATCTATAAGAAAGTACATCGTTGAAGCAAGGTATCTGGAAGTGTGGATAACATTCGTACAAAATAAAAATCATATATAAAATATGTTTTTCCAGGGCAGATTAGCTCAGTCTAACCGTTTTGTACATGACAACTTTGAATTATGTCTACTTATATATATATATATATATATATATATATATATATATATATATATAGGGAGATTAATTTCAAGAGCCAGCTGCATGAGGCTGTTGTAGTTTTTTAAGCTTGAATACGTCCACCCGGTTGAATACCGCTCCATCAGAATACGATGCCGAATGGTGTTACTGCGTTTTCATTAATCAGTCAATTTTTCCGTGGTAAAGATACTAACCGCACGCCCAGAAGTGTTTTTCTTTTAGACTGGTTGCCAATCAAGGCTAAAAGTTAACTCTATCCTGCTACTGAATTCATAGTTGGATGAGTAAACATAAATTCTATCCTTTTATAGAGGTTATTCGTGCGAGGTGAAGGTGAATCCTATTCTAAATATTTACTCGGATTGCAACACGCTTAGAACCTGAACTGGACAGTTTCTTGCACTACCAAAGAAGAAATTACTACTAAAATTCCGACAGCTTAACTCTATAAAAACCAATAAAGAAAACATTACAATTTCGAAACTTAAATACCAGAATTAATTCCGAAATAAAGAGAGGGCGATCATTACTAAGTGTCGTCGTCATAGAAATAAGTAGTAATTGCAATAATTATACTATTGTTCCAATTAGACACAATAAGATTTTAAAAACAAAAAAATTGGCTAAGTAGTTTTTCCCCACCACCTACCAAGCCGCATACCTCCCACTACCAAAGAAGAAATTACTACTAAAATTCTGCTAGCTTAACCCTATAAAAACCAATACCTCTCAACTCTTTCCTTTACAAGAGCTGAGCCCTGGGCTTAGAATTTTTACTCATTCTCTGCTTATAAAGGATTGCAAATGCATATCTTAAAATAACATTTTGAAAATGGCCATTTCCCCGCTAAGTTTTATCTGAATTTACAGATATATATATATATATATATATATATATATATATATAGTCATCCGCAGACAGATCTGTTTCGCTGTATTACCGCTCATCAGTACGGCTTAGACTCCGGTCGCTTCCTAACCCAGGATTGAAAGCTATATATATATATATATTAGTATAATGTTGGTATGGATAGAATGAAATTCCGATATCTAAAGAAAATACCTTTTCTTAAAAGAAGGTTCAATACAAAGTAAAACAAATAATATTTAAAATTTATACAGATTTATATAAATTTATAAATATTTACATAAACTTATATGTATATATTAATAAATATTTTCCATTTAGGGAATAGTTCTTTCTACAAGTTCTAGGAATCCGCATTATCAACCCCAGCAGGAGGAAAAGTGAAGATCTCTGTTTATTTAGTGTCAATATTTAACCTAATATTACTAGGATCTATTGGGAATATTTACCAAGACCTTCTCCTGAATATATAAACAATTGGCCAATAACAGGAGACAGTTTAACAATTAACAATCAACCAGTGAGTTGTTAAAAAAAAAACTAAGTAATAACGCTAGCAATTGGTTTATATATGAAAAAGAAAATTAGGAGAGAACGTAACACGTGATCCCTCAGATAGAATAATTAAGAAATCAAATTGTTCTAAAATTGCAAAGCTTTTGATTTGTTGGTCATTTCAAAAACAAATAAAATGTCAATAGACAAGTGAGAATGTCAACTGCAGAATAACAACTTGCCTAAAAAGAACAATTTGGAACCGCGATGATATCAAATAAACACTGTCAACCTGTTATTCTCAATCTCTAATCGCACTAATCGCTGAATTCTTTCTTCTTCTGAATAAATCAGTAGATATTATCTGTTTCACAAACTTACATACTTACAGCCGGTGAATTGATTTAAACTGTGATCTATAAATATAATTCACCCAGAATCATTTTATGAATACCAGTTGTATACATTTTGCTTGATTGTTTATATATAAAGCTATCCGGTTATTATTTATCATATATAAACTTTCGTTTTACTATTTTTTTATTGACAGAAATGAAAAAACAAAGGTTTCTCCCAATATTTAATTAATAAATAAAGAATTAGAGATTATTTGTCGCTGGACAAAAATCTTTTTTCAGGAGGTAAATGTTCGTTTTAGGTACCGACGGCTTTTCCCCTTCAAATTTATCCAAAATAGCATTATTCCTGTGCAAATGTATATGCTGAACTCAAATCAACAATTAGTTATTGAAGAAATTTACCTTTTTTGCTTTGAAAGTCCATAAAAAACGAATTATATCTCGCACTTTTTCTCTCCCGTAACTCTCACGAAGTCATGTAATTAACTGCAGAATTTTTTGTCGAATTTGGGCTGATTTTCTTCCTTTACTGAAACTTCCGGCCATATACTTCCTGATCTGAGAGTAACATGTGTAGAAATACGATAGCGCATTACTTTAATTTCCGGAAGTACATCGCCGGAAGTATCAGTAAATGAAGAAAAATCGACCAAAAATCTGCCAAAATTTGTTGCATTACGCAGTACGTCATTCTGCAGTTAATTACATGACTTCGTGAGAGTTACGGGAGAGAAAAAGTGCAAGATATAGTTCGTTTTTTTTATGGACATTTAGATAAAAAAAGGTAAGTTTCTTCAATAACTAACAGTTGATTTGAGTTCAGCATATACATTTGACAGGAGATATTTTGGATAAATTTGAAGTGGGGAAAATCGACGGGACTTACAACGAAAATTTACCTTTCAGGATTTAGTTGCGGTTTTTAGGGGATCGCTGTGGCTTGGTGTAGAAAAAATGACATGATCGAAAAATTCTTGAAAAATCACGAATAACAAAACAGTTGAAGGTAAGATTCTAAATTATTCCTTTGGTGAAGCTGTTGCTTTTTTTATGTGATGTGACTTTTAGAACGTACACGATCATGGACCTCTACAATATGCTTTGTAGATTTTAATAAATTTTACTTTTTTTTAGGTGTTAATATTTCTCTTGGTATCTCTCCCAAACCCCACCCCGCCATCTATTTGCTCAAGCCATTCAAATATGTCTCACACTGCTTTCTCCTGTCTCTCGTTTCCTCTATCCGTCCGGTGATTATTAAATTCTTCGAACTCTCCTTTTTCCTTACGTGTCTCAGAAACTCAGCTGTGTCTTCTTGACGCTGAGCACATGTTTTCTCAGCTAGTATTTGTCTATACCTCTGTGGTGAGGTAGTATTTACAGTATTTATATTATTCGGACTATTGTCCTCATGTTTGTAGCCATTTGTAATACGTTTATTGTAATAAAAGGTTCGGTTCGAAATACCTAGCAGCTGAAGAAGGCCGGAGTGTACAACACCCGAAACGTCATACAAATGGCAACAAAATGAGGACAATAGTGCAAATAATGTAAATAATGTAAGTTTTCTTCTTGTTTGCATCTTCCCTAAAACCTTGTCGTTGCTCACGTGCTCGGTCCATGGTATCCATAACATCCTTCTGTAGAACCATGTTTCTGTTTCTTTGAGCCTCTCCTTCATCCTTGCGCTTCTGTACTCAGCACTTTTGAATATATAATATCGTAAAAATTACACGCATATATATATATATATATATATATATATATATATATATATATATATATATATATTAGTCATCAACATACAAGCCTGTTTCGCTTTATCACAGCTCATCAATGTGGCAAGACAAATCTACTTGCTACTAGCCGGGATCGAAACTCGACCCATTTGGTGTCAGTCGGAGTCGTAAGCCATAGGGACATAGAATCAGAGATAGGGAAATTTTAACGTGCCGTATATAAGCAGTGTATACACACGCCATCACCGAAAAAACTCATATGTCGCAGAAGTGGAATCTGTTTTTAAAATTTTCTTCTCTAGAGAGTTCAATCGTAATATATATATATATATATATATATATATATATATATATATATATATATATAGTATATCGAGGCAGCAAGTAATTTTCTAAACATATGCTATTAAATATAAGAGACAATGAATGTCTATTATGTTTAATCATGAGCCGTTCTAAACGTCGTATTTTTGCTTTAATTTCAGTTGAAAATAAAGACAAAAATTCTCCAACATTTGGATAATTATTTATTGGTTTTCTTCTAAGGTTTCGGCTCACATGAGCCATCTTCAGAGAGGTAGTTTAAACTGAAATATTATAAAATCCACCATCACCGACGATTTTATTTTGTGTTGACATAAAACTCCGCTTGGCAACGGCAATAGTTACCAAAAATAATAAACGCAGTTCTTAATATATATAGTTCTTATATTTAATAGCACATATATATATATTGTACTAGTTGTTACAATGGTTTATAAATTCATAGTACTCTTTATAAAAGTAAATGCATGAACAGCAGGTAAAAAAAAACTACGAATTCCACAACTTTGTTACAATATATATATATATATATATATATATATATATATATTCATTCTCAGTTGACACTTAATCCAGTTTTTAAACCTGTATAAACCCACCCTGTTGAATAACGAGCCACCAAAATATGATGAGTGGTACTACTGCATTTTCATTAATAAGTGCATTTTCTGGGGTAAAGCTACTAACTGCTCGCCTAATTAATTTGAATACTGAGGTACCTTTCTTTTAGACTAGTTGCTAATCAAGGCTCGTTCCGCTATCTGTTTACTCAACTTTTTTTCTTTGTCTATCTTGCCTTCACTTTGTCCCGTGAGTCTATTTTTTAATAGGAAGGACGCTCAAATAGGTTTTTTTTCTTGTAAAGTTCACCGAGGTGGACTAGCGAACAAGCAAAACGATTCCTCTTTCATGAATTTAGATTTTTATCGCTTTGTCAGTTTAAATAAGTTTATCATTATTCACAGATCTCAGCCGACGTATTTTGGTCGAGACTGATTAAAGATAAGATATAGCTAAGAATGTTGCTCTGAATGTGCTCTGAGCTGACACGTCTAATTAAAGAACCATTCTTCAATTTTCATACTCGTTTCGTCTTATATCGCTGCACGTATTATTAAGTCCCCTAAAATAAAACTAGTATTATTCGCTATTATTCCCATGTTGTATTTTGAACGAAAACGAAAGCAAATAACTACATTCTTTAATACTCTCATACATATTTTTTGTTTTATTATTATTTTTTTCTTTCGACTTTAGGTCCCTAAGTCGAAGCTCCTCATTTAAAGCATAAATTGGGTTAAACTACAATGAACCTGCTTTTACCTCATACTCAAATTAATAAAACGACAAAAACTGGACAAAAAATTGTTATTTTCTGCCAATCTTTTCGTTTCAAATTACTGCGATAAGATGTTCACCTTCTGAAAGGTAATTCCGCTAATTCGCTTTATTTCCGCGTAGCATGACAACTTTTTATTCAGCCCATTAGTTTCGTATTTCATATCAGCGGATTAAAGTACCAGTTTCACCAATATCCTCCCAGTTTTGCATTGAACAACACTCGGATAATGTTTCAAACGTATTCACAGCCAACAGCTTTGTTTTGAAAGTGCTATTAGCTGATGTGGCAATTACTTTTCCAATGCCTGCTGCTCTGTTTGTTATTTTTCGTATTTTATTCTGTTTTTCACCAACTTTGCTCTCAAGGATTTTAAAGAAAATATTGATTTCCAAAAACTAAAGCTAAAAAGCAAATTTTCACAGAGGCAAAGTGACACTGGTTGAAAATCTATTTTTCAATAGTTGTTGCACATTAAAAGTCAGTTAAGTGCCATACGTGATACATGCTTGCGCGATCATGTCTCGAAAGAGACATGACTGAGTGGACAAAAAGATTTTCCGGCAGTAGGTGAGCATTACTTTCTGTAGTAGACTGGTTGCCAACCAAGGCCAAAGAACCCAATCTCTCCTGTTAGAGGTAAAAGACGGATTAATACCTTTCACAAGAGTATTGGCGCGTAAGAAAATGCAACAAATTCAACTGGAATTCGAACTCTGCTTACCAAATTCTCGTTCCGAGCCGAGGAATGAGCCAAATGTCACTGTTTTCTTACACGAATCCTGCATGAAACCTTTAAACTTCTAATGCAAGCCTGAGCAGTATTCCTTATGTCATCTGCTCCCGATTTGTAAAAAGGCTAAAAACAATGGTGGAAAACTGCCCGAAATCTTTGTTCTCTAAGCATAATAATCATTAACAGTTCTGAAATAAGTATTACTTTGCAGTTGAACTGGCTATCTGTAACCGTAAGTTCTATGGTACTAGTTTATTTTCTCGCACTTATGGAACACTCTTCCGCCTTTATGCTTTCTTTCCAACTTTAATCTGCAAAAATGTAAATGCAATGCCAATCGCTATATACTGTCATCCTTCTTACCCTTTTCTCTTTCTGCTCGTTATGAACATCTCTGCTTTTAATTCTTCCACACCCTGTAACCTCTTGAATTTTACTGGCTCTTCTGCCTTGCTTTGCGTGATACCGAGTAAAAAATGAAAAAATATGACATTTTTCTTTTTACTGAGTGTATATTTCAGCGGACATGAAGTGAAAAGACTATAATGAATCCATTGCTAGCTCATCTGCTAAGAAATCTAAACTTATTTATAAATGGAACTTGTGTATGTATGTGTGTGTGTGTGTCTGTGTGTGTGTGTCCGTTACATATAGTCTCCGATACGGCTGAACCGATTTTCTTGATAATTTACACGCTTGTACTATACGTGTCTGCGAGTTGTTCTTAGCTAGGTTTTGTGTCGAGGTACCCCCGATAAATATCGAACATCGATAATCGAAAAAATCGGGTTATAGAAAGAGTGGTCCGATTCTAATCGAATTTGATACATTCATAGACAAAGACATAAGAAACGATATTTAGAAGTTTCAAGGTTGCAGTTCTTACAATAGTGCAGAAAATCGATAATATATATATATAAGGCAAGATGTTTGTCTGTGTGTCTGTTTATCTGCCTGTATTTTTTCAGCCCTTTTATTTTAGTTTTTGCTTCTGGTTTGGCTTTAAGTAGATATAATTGTAGTTCTTAGTCTCAGCCATGATACCATTTACTCAGAGCACTTATTTAGCCTTCAAAATTCAGTTTACAACGAAAAAAACTTATACCAGGAATCAAAATTTGACTTACATTCATTCATTTTTATTTCAGTCTACGGTTTCGCTTTAACTGGAAACAACTATTGCTTTTTAGTCTTTCGTGCCAACGTCCAAAGAGTCTGAGCTCCAGGACCATGGATTAGTTTTAAAGCTTTCATTACACCCGAGCAACGCTGAGCTATACTGCTAATTTGCAAATAAACGGGGAAAGTCTAATTTTTGAGGTGTCAGTAAATGCTGAACAAATGTCATGACAGCTGAAGACGTGACTTCAAGCAACAGAAATCTGCATCTATCGTTGAATGCTGAGAATAACATGGCCAAAACAAGTGGCAAAAGATGAAGCATTAGGAATAATCGGTACTGCAAGGAAACTTTAAAGGAACTAAACAGCGGAACGAAAAGAAAAACACTTACTTAGAACAAGAGAAATTGTGGAGAGCAGTAATCGCCAACGTCCTGAAATAAAACTATATAAAAAAGAAAAAAATCAACAAATAAATGTCAACCGCGTTCCTTCTTAGTATTTACTAACCATAAAAAAAGAAAAAGGAAAAACAAAATTTATTGGATCGTTATTAGATCACTCACAGTGGAGTTACTTTTTTCTTCGTTTTGGCTGACATGTAAATAAAACCAGGGTTACTATTTTAAAAAAAAAAAAAAGAAATTATAATCTGATTTTATATAAATATTTTTTCTGAGAATTACATGATTTCAATCGTGAGTGATTTCCATATCACAGACATCATCTTTTTCAGATTTTGACAATTATTTTTTTATGAAAAACTGATAAATATTTTCTAATGTTACTGCACCGATACGAGCAAAATGATAAGTGTGTGATGATAATTAATATTTACGGAACCATCCGACAATTCTTTTCGTTATCGTATTAAAGTTTTGTTTTTTGTTTTTTTTTCCGGGACATGATCTTTGACATTTGTCAAGTAAAAATGAGATATAAGGAACGACCTCAAACGTTTGATTATCTGACTAGACCCTCTTCAGATATATCAACAATAATGAACATTATTAAAACTGGAACGGCTTTTTGAAGTTACTCGATCGAGCGAAATCAAATTTAAATTGTAATTATATCCTAGACATTCCTACATCGTTCTCCGAACCACAGTATACTGTTTCAAAAATGGCTAACATAATATGTAGTTTAGTGCTTGCTTAGTTGATTAGACACGTGTAACATAGTGAATTTAATATAATACAAGTAATATTTAGAAATAAAGAAAAGAGTGCTAAAAAGCTATGTACTATCGTTTCTGTTAGGAATGCTGAAAAATTTCATCAATAAAAGAAAGATTAAATCAACAAAAATGTAGCTCAGCAGTAGGATAGTGATAATTTTATGGACGAAACACGGGAACAGATAGGAAATATTAAAGAAAATAAAACCAAAAGAATATTTGAACCTGAAATCGAAAAGAAACATTTGAAATTTTTGAAACACATAATGAAGAAAGATTTCTTGGAGAACCTGACGCTCACAGGTTTTATTGAAGAAATGAGAAGTAGGGTGGAATATTTAATTACCTATATAATGAACTTAATAGATGTCATAACAGTGTGGGATGTTTAGTAAGGGGACAAATCTTGCTTAGAGCTACAAAGATTAGTAAATTGTGGAGGTCCATGAATGCCTTGCTCTCGAAAGAAGATTTATTTTTAATCATTTCACCCCAACCAAGGAGATAAGATCCAAGGGGTTACTTAGAGTGAAAGAGAAGGCAAAGATTTTATTGAAGAGAAAGTACAATAACAGAACGGAAGTCAGGAAGACAGAAGGTGGCGATTGATATTGCATTGCTGATGATCGTAAGTGAGAGGGAAGCAAGGAATCGGAAGGGAGTTCCAAAGACAAAAATGCGAGAAAATAAACTATAAGAATAGAACTTAGCGTTAGATTTATTATTTATGCTTCATAACATTACATTAGGTTGTTCCGTAGTGATATAGCGGGTTATCCATTCTTTTCCAGTTTATTGTGGAGAGTCCGTTCTAGTGAAGGGTAGTTGTATATTGTTGCAGGTTGACGGAATTTGGCCTTGTTGTAGATAGCCCACTATAAGTCTTAAAAAGATTATAATTCAAGAAAAGCAATTTGAGTTGAAAAATAGCATTTTATATATACACTTATCAATTAAGGTTTTTACAATTAAAGTAATATTTGAACATTTTAACGTCCGTTGGACGTTAAAATGTTCATGGCAATAAAATGCTAAAAAGAAAATTAATACTTAGGAATGTGGGAGCGTTGTAGTAAGGAATGTCTTTGATGTATTCGCTCCTTAGGTCAGTAAGTAGTTTTGAGACAGCGAAAAATAAGATGAGAGAGGCAAGGGAGGCGAACATAGTAAGCCACATGACTTCGGTCAAGGGAGCTACTAATTACACACCTCTTTTTCTAGTCAGTCCGTGTGTGTGGGCTTGCGTCGGTCTGTCTGCCTGGGTGCTTTCGGTATCGACTTTTTATTTCGACTTTTTGGATCGCAACAGATCATTTGGGATTCACACTTGTATTTGATTCTGGGCTTCCTATTGGCCGATAAATAAAATTCCCGTAGGCTCGCGAACTGGAAATTTGATATTTAATTAACTTTTATTTTTCAACCGGAACATCTGCGTGAATCCGGCTGCGCACGGAAGACTTTTGGTCATTTGCTTTTTATTCGTGAAAGTGAGAACATCCGGTCCCTCGCTTTTGCTCGGTCGGTATCACCACAGTGAAATGTGTTCGCCTCTTGTTGGTATTTTATAAGCTGTGGCCCTGGTAATTTTACAGAGTTGTTTACACTGACTGCTTCCTTGAATTTTACATCTCTAAATAAATGCTTGAAACGCAGATATCCAGTCGCGTGTCTGTCTATTCTACTAAAAATTTCCCTTAAAAAATAGGGAATTTTAACGGTGTCAAAAGCGAATCATTTAAAAAATGGAGTAGCTTAAAAAAAACACAATACACTTACAGTTGTTGTCGGATTAACTACAGTTTTCTTTGCCGCAAAGAACGTGGCAAATTCCACAGAATATTTACCAGTTGGAAGCTGGAATAGCTGTTGGTGCATACTTCCAACGCTACGAATTATATATAAGCGAGTGGACCTTTGCCGTCAAAACTGACTGCAAAATATTTATATCGATACGACGTCAGAAATGATGGCAACATGCATATTGATGTACCTACTGCTGAGCATCTCACATTGAGATATAAGAAAAACAAAATAATAATCCAAACTCATGAACGGGACAGTAGGAAAATATATTATGTATATATTGTTGCATGCGTACCTATATACAGGAATGGAATGATCATATTCTCTTAAATGCGTAGAAACTATTGGAGTAGAGAAAGTGATTATACTGATTAGCGGTGTATCTACTTCAAGCAGCGTGCGAGTCTTGTACTCATTGGTATACTATTATTCCCAACCTCCGTTTTGGTGATTGCTCGCGCAGTAACTTTTAGAGTTACAGCACATACACACACACACACACACGCGCATATATATATATATATATATATATATATATATATATATACAAATAAATGCATATATATGTATGTATTTATTTGTATACACATATATATATGTATTTATTTGTATATATATATATATATATATATATATATATATATTCTAAACATAGACTGTTAAATATAAGAGACAATGAATGTCTATTATGTTTAATCATGAACTGTTCTAAACGTCGTATTTTGGCTTTAGTTACGAAAAATAACAAACGCGGTGTGACGTCATAGAAGCGCATTGCAAATTTGCAAACTGCGTTTGTTATTTTTGGTAACTATTGCCGTTGCCTAGCGGAGTTTTATGTCCACACAAGATAAAATCGTCGCTGTTTGGGGATGTTTTTGTGTTATCGTTTTAATAACCTCTCTGAAGATGGCTCATGTGAGCCGAAAGCTTAGAACTAAATTAAAAGAAAATTATCGAAATTATCGAAATAGTCGAACATTTTTTGCGTTCATTTTCACCTGAAATTAAAGCCAAAATACGACCTGTAGAATGGCTCATGATTAAACATAATAGACACTCATTGTCTCTTATATTTAACAGTATATGTTTAGAAAATTATTTGCTGCCTCGATATATATATATATATATAAGACATTTTTTAATTGCAAACATGCTGTATGAGCTTTCATAACTAGTAGTAAAGTTTAATAACTGGTAGTAAAGAGAATAAAATGAGCTGACGCTGCCTCGCTTTTGTCGTTCTAATGAACTGAGGCGATTCTGTCTCGCTATTCTCTCTCTTTCTTTCTTTCCTTTTCTCTCTCTCTCTCTCTCCCTCTCTCTCTCTCTCTCTCTCTCTCTGATCGTTTGAATTTAACCAAAAAATGAAAGCTGCCCAGCATTAATTTTGCTCACGTTCATGTAGTTATTAATGAATCTCTTTCAGCTTTTGATGGTTGATCTTATTCTTTTATGGACAGATCTTTCCAATGGCAAGCATCACAACTCACAGCACAACGAACAGTTTTCTGACAGTTTTACATGTAAACACCGGTTGAGGGATGATGTACCCCTGATTTGTGAGAAGAAATAGCCAATTGCGTCAAACTTTAGATTTCATACAGCCTTGGAGAGAAGTCATGTAATAGATTTTGATACTTTATTAGATTATTTTCGTTTTCATGAAATAAAACTTAATTTCTGCTTTACTCTCCTATTGACATCTTTGGGGTTTTTTTATCCCTTTATAGAAGAATTGGTTGGAATATTGACCAGGCATCAGTAAGGTTGTTCATTGTGCATTTTGTGACGAAACATTTTTCCTCACAGTACTTGTCGACTCTCGGATTTGCCCCGGTATTTAGCCTTGGATAGAGCTTACCACCCGATTTGGGCTGCGTTTCCGTGTAACCCGACTCTCGCATCAAAAGCCGTGCCTCGCCGTCAGCACCTTCAATCCCAATGCCCATTTATAACTATGTGTTTGTTTCTTGATGAGGCGCAGACCAACTTTTACAGAAAACTTTCTCGTCGTCGTCGTTATCGGAACTTGTTGCCAAGTACGGAAGCGCTGATCTGTGTAAAATGTGTACCATGTTGAATCTGAAGAGACGTCCGCAGCGACCGCATGAGAGAGTATGAGAGTTCAGTGAATGGAGAGCTTAAGTTTTTCTTTGGACTCTCTTCGTCTTTTCTATTTGTCTTCTGGTGTTTTCGAAGGATGTTGTTTTCTGTTGTAGGCTGCTCTTCCACAACTGGCTCTTTCTGCAGCTTCCATCTCCTAAATGACGGGAGCTATATCTGTCCTCCATAAAAAGTTTCTGAGCTGATACTTGAATCGACAGTGTGAGACCTATGTCGTCTCTTGTCAGATGCGACCTTCGATGAGAGGGTTTATTTGGGTAGGCGGATGTCAGGAATTCGGGCACGGTGTCCGGCTCATCGATGTCGGTAAAAAGGCATGTCGGTTTCTAGGCTTTCCATATTTGCGTCGTAGAGAACTTCGTTGTTCGTGAACCATTCCACCCACTTGTTTCGCCGGGTTTGACAGTTTTATTTGATGGAATCTTTCAAGTTAACGGGTGTCTCTTCGGTAAATTACCCAGGGCTAACAGGCGTACATAAGAGTCGAGCTTATAGTAACTTGGTAGACCATAAGCTTGGTGGATTGTGTTAGCCGAGGATTGCCGATGACACTTTTGAATAGCTTCAGATAGGCTGCTTGGGCAACCCTCATTCGGTTATCGACATTTTTTTCAGTACATGTAAAGTTATTTTTCAGAAAACAATGGTAAATATTTTATCTATTCATACTAATCGAATTTACTAGGCTATATAATACGCTAACATATTATGGCTCGTAAAATACGAAATTCTACAAATCCATAGTTATTATTTGGCAACCATACACTTCATAAAAGGCGGTGGCTGTATGTTAAAAGTTTTATAAAATGAATGCTCAAAATAGGCGTCGACAGAACTACTTTCTTCAAACGAGCATCAGCTTGCAATCGTATACACATGTACCCACACATACAGACATATAAAGTAACAGTCCTACTCGCATACGTACAGTGTTATACATGCATAGACAACTACAAACGACTAAGCATTAAAATATTCTGGCAATTTTACAAACCGACACACTGACTTATTTATCTAAATTTATCTTCTTGAAACTTAAAAGTTTTGTAGTTTGCGTTTGCCTATTGTTAACGCCGAGATAGGAATATCACACGCTATGCAAGCATCTTGATTGGTCAATGCACCTGCTCGCCAGTAAACCAATCAAATCATTTACTCTGATACTATTATTAACATCGTTTCTAATTTGCCATCATAATGCGCCAGGGTTATTTCCCTTGAATTAAATTGGCACCCGGCCACTGAACATGTCCGTTCAAGTCCGCTGACCAGAAATATACCGAGTTTACCAGGCCCAGTGCCATTTGCCTGTCCAGCTTTTGAAATTGGCTTTCGCTCTGTTTAGTAATCCATCTTGGAATAAAGTAGCAGCATATTCCTCCCCGACATTTTCAATCAGTTAACATTTCTTTTCCTCAATCTACCCAGACACGTCACTGCGCTCCGTTGGGATAACATACTGTCCCCAAAAATAAAGAAGCTTTTCGGGAGATTCAATTTATATGTTTGGACAAGAGCTTCTTCATTTTCTTATCCATAATCTACTACTTGAACTGGTGGTAAACAGACTTCGAAGGCGCTGATGAAATAACGCAGTTATTCTATCTGTAAAGGAAGTGTCGTAAAGTTGCATTTTTAACATGCTTTTACAACACTGATAATGTCCTGTCTTGCAGCAACTACTGACTCATTCTTCATTAAACTAAAACACAGATTAGATTAAATTTACGTAATTAACGAAATTTTGATAAAATACATATTTGAAGATTATTTGCTGAATGTTTATCGAAATCATTCAGTCACACGATGAGCTAGCATCGCTCTGCATCAGGTTTTCCAACTTAAATTCTGTTTCTTCATTCTGTGTTGCTTCAGGACGTAGGCAACCATGTCTCTCCACAGATTCATTATCTTCGAATTATCCTGGATCACTCGAGGAACATTTTCCTGCTAATTTTTTTGCGAATTCAAAAGAGTCCTTTTTTAAATTGGTTGCCACAAAAGCTAGTGTGCCCAGTTTACCCTATTATTTAAAAGAACGATTCATGCCTTTTCCACTTACAGCGCTGTTAAGTTAGGGCACACACACACACACACACACACACACACACACACACACACACATATATATATAGTGAATATTTTATCTATCGCAGTCTCTCTCTCTCTCTCTCTCTCTCTCTCTATATATATATATATATATAATAAAATTAGAAAATGATGAAAATTACTGCACTTTCCGACTGTGGAATTCCCTTCCACATGATTGCTTCCCCGACAGCTACAATCTCAAGGAGTTTAAATGTAAGGTCAATAGACACCTCCTAACACACTAACTCGCATCAATTCTCTCAAACACTCTTCCCATCTACCCAACCCTCAGCCTCGGTATCCTTACCCGTCTATCATCTTCCTTCTGACATTTCCTATATCTAACCACACTTTCTCTTTACCTTCCCCTATATAACCCCTTGCGAAATAGTGGCAGTGGAATGCCTTGCTTGGGGTGAAATGATTAAAAAAAATAAAATAAAATAAAATAAAAATATATATATACATCGAGAGAAAGAGTGCGATGGGTAAATTTTCATCATTTATAATATTTATTTCATGCATGCACCGTTGCTTGTTTGTTTGTTTGTTTTTTTTTATTGCGCAGTATAGATTCAGTTGGGCACACTCTTGTTGCTCTTCATTTTCGTTGCTGTTTTTTCGTTTGACTTGTGATTCCAACAATTTTCTCTTGATGAGATGTTGATCAAAAGATTTCTTAAAACACTCAATAAATTCCTTGTTTTTAAAGTAGTATATATATTTATATATTCTAAACATATACTATTAAATATAAGAGACAATGAATGCTTATTATGTTTAAAGTGATTTACTAAGTGCAGCTTAGATGTGGCACAAGGCACATTATTATGTTTAATCATGATTCGAACCTGCGACCCCTATTACATAGGGGAAGCATACCATTTGATCTGGTACCGTCTTGACCACTCGACCATATATAAGCATGATAAAAACCTCGTCTGATCAAGAGGCTATCCATGGTCGAGTGGTCAAGACGGTACCAGATCAAATGGTATGCTTCCCTTATGTAATAGGGGTCGCAGGTTCGAATCCTGCTGGGTAGCACACATTTTCGTCATAAAAATTTATCGTGAAATAATCAGGCCGGTAGATATAAATATAAAATACTGTTTAATTATAAACAGAATATCTACTTAAATACGAGTATCGGTAAAAATAATGTTCAAAATAATTCATTACATATACATATATATATATATATATACACACAGAGTGGGGAGAGAGAGAGACATTGTGCAAATTAATTGAAATGACTGCTTTACTTTACTTCATTTTTACTTCCCATACAATCAGTTTTAGACATACAGGATCGCAGGGTGTAATAGATTTTTATTTTTTCTTCAGATTAGGCAATTAGGCAATTTGCAAAAGTGTGCAGTAATATAGATCTATTTTCTGCGTGTATGATAAAATATGTTTGGCCTTGAAAAATATTGCATCATTTTTATCACACCCAGACACTATTGTCTCGATTGTCGATTACTTCTTCTACGGCCATTTTCCGCGATGTACGTTACTCCAAGGAAGCGTACGAAAACTGTAACGCTACATGAACACACTGGCAAGCCCTACAGAGAGTTCGCGGATATTTTTGGTGTCAGTCCTTGAACTGTCAGTCGTGTCATCAAAACGAAGAAAGACACTGGATACATCAGTCCAAAATGTAAAGAAAAATAGGTTCGGAAGAAAAAATAACAACGTGAAATATCCAGGAAAGGCATTATTAGTTTTGTTTTTATTGATTTGCACAAAGTTGTATCACTGTGTCTATCTATCTATCTATCTATCTATCTCTCTATCTATCTATCTATCTATCTAACTCTGTCCATATCTATCTATATATATATATATATATATATATATATATATATATATATATGAGTGTGTGTGTGTGTCTTTTCATATCTATCTATCTATCTATCTATCTATCTATCTATCTATCTATCTAATTCTGCTCATATCTATCTATCTATCTATCTATCTATCTATCTATCTATATATCTATCTATCTATCTATCTCTTTTCATATCTATCTATTTATTTATCCATCTATGTCTGTTCATATCTATCTTTCTATTTATCTAAATTTGTTCATATATATATATATATATATATATATGTATGTATGTATGTATGTATGTATGTATCTATCTATCTATCTATCTGTCTATCTAAATCTGCTCATATCTATATCTATATATATATATATATATATATATATATATATGTATATATATATATGAGTGTGTGTGTGTCTTTTCATATCTATCTATCTATCTAAGTCTGTTCATATCTATCTATCTATCTATCTATCTATCTATCTATCTAAGTCTGCTCATATCTATCTATCTATCTATCTATCTATCTCTTTTCATATCTATCTATTTATTTATCCATCTATATCTGTTCATATCTATCTTTCTATTTATCTAAATTTGTTCATATATATATATATATATATATATATATATATATATGAGTGTGTGTGTGTGTCTTTTCATATCCATCTATCTATCTATCTATCTATCTATATATATATATATATATATATATATATAAGTCTTTCCATATCTATCTATTTATTTATCCTTCTAAGTCTGTTCATATCTATCTTTCTATTTATCTAAATCTGTTCATATATATATATATATATATATTTATCTATCTAAGTTTGCTCATATCTATCTATCTAAATCTGTTCTTATCTATCTATCTATCTATCTATCTATCTATCTAAGTCTGTTCATATCTATCTATCTATCCATCTAAGTCTGTTCAAATTTATCTTTCTATCTAAGATTGCTCATATCTATCTATCTATCTATCTATCTATCTATCTATCTATCTATCTATCTATCTATCTATCTATCCAACTCAGTCTGTTTGAATCTATCGATCTGAGACGAAAACTTAAAGAAAATCCCGTCGGAAGAAAACAACGTCAAAAGACGACGTATGCGTGATCAGGGAAAATGTGACATTATTTCTTTGTTTTCATTAATTTGCATAAGGGTGTATATAGTGGTTTGGTGGTAAAAAAAATCAAAAGCAGGCAACATTTTTACACAGAGAAATAATTTTTTTAATTTAAAATTCCCAGCATCTCTTGTTCAGGTGCATGTGTATTTGCATCAACTTAATCAAACCCAATCCGATGATTTTCTGAGAATCAAACAGGGAGCACGAAAACGTTTTATATATATATATATTGACATAAAAAATATTACTTTTATTAAAGAAAAAAGAATTTACTACGAAAACTGCCTAGAAAATGCCTTGATCACAAAATCATCTACAGTAAATTTACGCCAAGGTAGAATACCTACTAACAAAAATGATAGAAATAAAAAGACTCTAAACGAATTCCGCTAGATATTAAAAAAACTTCTAAAATTCCCAGTAACCCTCGTTTATGTGCGTGTGTTGCCATACCAACATCACGAATTTAGTCTAATTAATCCTGAAGAATGAAACCCATCACAACGCCTGTGGAACTCGCTCCCGTATTCTTGCTTTCCTGACGGCTACAACTTCCAGACATTTAAATGCAAAGTCAATAGTCATCTACTAACCATTGGACTCTAGCTCTCTCCCCACCCCCGTATAACCTTCCCTTTCTCTCCACCTATGCATCTGTCATTCTCAGCTTTCTATTGCTCCTTTCTAACCAGTTTGTACTCCTCACTCTTTTCTAATTAATCTTTTTACAGTTATGTAGCCCCCTGTACATCAGTGGTTTCTCCGCCTTGCTCGGGGTGAAATGATTAAAATAAAAAAAGTAAACAAGTAAAATGTTTTTATACAATTTCCCCAATATTGTTCTTGCTATATAAAAATATATATGGTTACCTAATCTTCGCAAAACCTTTGAAGTCGGCATGAAACTGCTCAGTTAAAGTGACCAATTACTTGCACTAAAACTATCAACACTCTATCTCGACCTCCAGAGTGAGCACTTTACGATAAATAACCTGCTTGCCAAAATATATTTTAACAGTAAATCTACTGAAAAAACGTTATCATAACTCAATACTATATATATATATGATGTGGAAAAATTGAAATGTCTCGAATCTAATAAATACACTGTAAATGTGAACACACACGTGATGATATCAGTGTATTAGATGGCATCACTTTGTAACTTAATGCGACAAAGCTTTTAACTTGTTTTAACTTTACGCCGTTTCGTTTACATGTAGAAAAAGGGAAACATATATATAAGGAAGGTTTTCGACAAGAAATGGTGTACGTTAAAAAGAACCTGTTTCACGAGGAAAGCAGAATCAATAATTTGTTCTGTCATCTTAAGTTTCATTTCAGTCATGCAACAAAGACGTCATCTCACCAATGACGTCGTCAAGCTACTCTCAAAAACCCAACTTTTGTCTGTTCAAACGATCCATATAATGTGATATATCTGTTAACACTCGGATATTCAGGCCATGTACTAGCCCTTCTTTTCGCAGGTCCGAAATCTGACTATAGGGGACTGAGGGAAGTGGCGAAAGATCGAATCCTGCCGTCTCCAAAGATTTTGTTTCGGGCAACCATTCAAATTTTTTATAATCATGACATTTACTTTGCTTAAATTATTCAGTTTTTATTTGTTCATATATGTCAATCTTTTATTTGTATACTTTTCTTTGGATATAAATTTGTTATTTGAAATTATGGAATTTTGTTGATTTTGGTCATAAAATTACAGTAGTTAGTGTAGAAGAAATTCCTTTTCGTGTTTACATTTTGTAATGAACTCTGATCAAGTGTTATATAATTCTTCTTCATGAAAGCTAATTGTGGTTATTTTCTTCCCAAGGAAAACATCACGTAGTTTTTGTAAAGTAAGCTGTTTTTCTAATTTCCAATCCTATTTATCATGTGTTTAGAGAAAGTTGTGCTGTTTGAATTTTTTTGTTGTTAATATTTTTGTGAGTAGCTTCATGTTTTCAGCGATTTCCTGTTATTCCTATATATACTTTTTCCTAAATTTCTAGGATTTTACTGTAGATTGGTATAGTATATTATGGTTTAGATACTGGTTACTTAGTGGGCATTTGTACTTTTTTCAGTCATTACAAGCGTATGATCTATTGATGATATTTCTATTGCGTTTTTATTTTGCTTTGTTTTGTTTTCTTTGTGGCCGTATTTTAAGTTTCATAGCATTTTATTGAAACTTTTTGCATGTTTTTGGGAAGTGGTTATCGATAGGTTAACTATATTTATTTTCATTTTTCTGTATGGCCAGACGAATAATATATAATGATAATATTTCTGTTGAAGTTTTGGTCCGTTAAGTGTAAATGTAATTTTATAGGGCTATTTCGTAGTTTGGTATATTTGAAGAATTATTTCAGTTTTCATATAATCCGTAGCTGATAAATGGGAGCCTGCAGTATCATAATATCGTATCTGTATAAGAGCAGGAGGTATCATAATAGCTTACTAGTATAGGAGCCTGTAGTATCTTAATATCATATCTGTACTGCAGCCTAAAGTGTGAAGCATATCTGTATGGGAGCCTGAAGTATCATAATATCGTATCTGTATAAGAGCAGGAGGTATCATAATAGCTTACTAGTATAGGAGCCTGTAGTATCTTAATATCATATCTGTACTGCAGCCTAAAGTGTGAAGCATATCTGTATGGGAGCCTGAAGTATCATAATATCGTATCTGTATAAGAGCAGGAGGTATCATAATAGCTTACTAGTATAGGAGCCTGTAGTATCTTAATATCATATCTGTACTGCAGCCTAAAGTGTGAAGCATATCTGTATGGGAGCCTGAAGTATCATAATATCGTATCTGTATAAGAGCAGGAGGTATCATAATAGCTTACTAGTATAGGAGCCTGTAGTATCTTAATATCATATCTGTACTGCAGCGTAAAGTGTGAAGCATATCTGTATGGGAGCCTGAAGTATCATAATATCGTATCTGTATAAGAGCAGGAGGTATCATAATAGCTTACTAGTATAGGAGCCTGTAGTATCTTAATATCATATCTGTACTGCAGCCTAAAGTGTGAAGCATATCTGTATGGGAGCCTGAAGTATCATAATATCGTATCTGTATAAGAGCAAGAGGTATCATAACAGCTTACTAGTATAGGAGCCTGTAGTATCTTAATATCATATCTGTACTGCAGCCTAAAGTGTGAAGCATATCTGTATGGGAGCCTGAAGTATCATAATATCGTATCTGTATAAGAGCAGGAGGTATCATAATAGCTTACTAGTATAGGAGCCTGTAGTATCTTAATATCATATTTGTACTGCAGCCTAAAGTGTGAAGCATATCTTTATGGGAGCCTGAAGTATCATAATATTGTATCTGTATAAGAGCAGGAGGTATCATAATAGCTTACTAGTATAGGAGCCTGTAGTATCTTAATATCATATCTGTACTGCAGCGTAAAGTGTGAAGCATATCTGTATGGGAGCCTGAAGTATCATAATATTGTATCTGTATAAGAGCAGGAGGTATCATAATAGCTTACTAGTATAGGAGCCTGTAGTATCTTAATATCATATCTGTACTGCAGCCTAAAGTGTGAAGCATATCTGTATGGGAGCCTGAAGTATCATAATATCGTATCTGTATAAGAGCAGGAGGTATCATAACAGCTTACTAGTATAGGAGCCTGTAGTATCTTAATATCATATCTGTACTGCAGCCTAAAGTGTGAAGCATATCTGTATGGGAGCCTGAAGTATCATAATATCGTATCTGTATAAGAGCAAGAGGTATCATAACAGCTTACTAGTATAGGAGCCTGTAGTATCTTAATATCATATCTGTACTGCAGCCTAAAGTGTGAAGCATATCTGTATGGGAGCCTGAAGTATCATAATATCGTATCTGTATAAGAGCAGGAGGTATCATAATAGCTTACTAGTATAGGAGCCTGTAGTATCTTAATATCATATTTGTACTGCAGCCTAAAGTGTGAAGCATATCTTTATGGGAGCCTGAAGTATCATAATATTGTATCTGTATAAGAGCAGGAGGTATCATAATAGCTTACTAGTATAGGAGCCTGTAGTATCTTAATATCATATCTGTACTGCAGCCTAAAGTGTGAAGCATATCTGTATGGGAGCCTGAAGTATCATAATATCGTATCTGTATAAGAGCAGGAGGTATCATAATAGCTTACTAGTATAGGAGCCTGTAGTATCTTAATATCATATCTGTACTGCAGCCTAAAGTGTGAAGCATATCTGTATGGGAGCCTGAAGTATCATAATATCGTATCTGTATAAGAGCAGGAGGTATCATAACAGCTTACTAGTATAGGAGCCTGTAGTATCTTAATATCATATCTGTACTGCAGCCTAAAGTGTGAAGCATATCTGTATGGGAGCCTGAAGTATCATAATATCGTATCTGTATAAGAGCAGGAGGTATCATAATAGCTTACTAGTATAGGAGCCTGTAGTATCTTAATATCATATTTGTACTGCAGCCTAAAGTGTGAAGCATATCTTTATGGGAGCCTGAAGTATCATAATATTGTATCTGTATAAGAGCAGGAGGTATCATAATAGCTTACTAGTATAGGAGCCTGTAGTATCTTAATATCATATCTGTACTGCAGCCTAAAGTGTGAAGCATATCTGTATGGGAGCCTGAAGTATCATAATATCGTATCTGTATAAGAGCAGGAGGTATCATAATAGCTTACTAGTATAGGAGCCTGTAGTATCTTAATATCATATCTGTACTGCAGCGTAAAGTGTGAAGCATATCTGTATGGGAGCCTGAAGTATCATAATATCGTATCTGTATAAGAGCAGGAGGTATCATAATAGCTTACTAGTATAGGAGCCTGTAGTATCTTAATATCATATCTGTACTGCAGCCTAAAGTGTGAAGCATATCTGTATGGGAGCCTGAAGTATCATAATATCGTATCTGTATAAGAGCAGGAGGTATCATAACAGCTTACTAGTATAGGAGCCTGTAGTATCTTAATATCATATCTGTACTGCAGCCTAAAGTGTGAAGCATATCTGTATGGGAGCCTGAAGTATCATAATATCGTATCTGTATAAGAGCAGGAGGTATCATAATAGCTTACTAGTATAGGAACCTGTAGTATCTTAATATCATATCTGTACTGCAGCCTAAAGTGTGAAGCATATCTGTATGGGAGCCTGAAGTATCATAATATCGTATCTGTATAAGAGCAGGAGGTATCATAATAGCTTACTAGTATAGGAGCCTGTAGTATCTTAATATCATATCTGTACTGCAGCGTAAAGTGTGAAGCATATCTGTATGGGAGCCTGAAGTATCATAATATCGTATCTGTATAAGAGCAGGAGGTATCATAATAGCTTACTAGTATAGGAGCCTGTAGTATCTTAATATCATATCTGTACTGCAGCCTAAAGTGTGAAGCATATCTGTATGGGAGCCTGAAGTATCATAATATCGTATCTGTATAAGAGCAAGAGGTATCATAACAGCTTACTAGTATAGGAGCCTGTAGTATCTTAATATCATATCTGTACTGCAGCCTAAAGTCTGCAGCATATCTGTATGGGAGCCTGAAGTATCATAATATCGTATCTGTATAAGAGCAGGAGGTATCATAATAGCTTACTAGTATAGGAGCCTGTAGTATCTTAATATCATATTTGTACTGCAGCCTAAAGTGTGAAGCATATCTTTATGGGAGCCTGAAGTATCATAATATTGTATCTGTATAAGAGCAGGAGGTATCATAATAGCTTACTAGTATAGGAGCCTGTAGTATCTTAATATCATATCTGTACTGCAGCCTGAAGTGTGAAGCATATCTGTATGGGAGCCTGAAGTATCATAATATAGAAATCCTACAATTGAGATCGATCAAAACGTTTCACTTGTCCTTCTAAAAAGATTGTTTTGTTAATTGGGGACGGCCAAATGATGGTGCATTTGTCAAAGGTGTCACATTGCATGAATAAACGAAGTGAATTACATTTAAAAATTGTTTTATTTAACCGTAAGTTTTATTCTAATAACTTCTTTTCTTGCTCTTCTCGCCTGTGAAACTCTTCTGGTTTCTTATTTTGCTGTCAATTGTGATCTTCAAAAATGCAAATCGAACGTTAACCATTACCTTCGGGTCTTTTGAATCATGTTCCTTTTATTTTATTTTCTACTCTGTAATATTATTTCAGTTTCTTACGGTTCCACTAAACTGTTTCGCTTTAGTGACTACTAGCAGTATTGTCCGGCGTTGCTCGGGCGTAATGAAAGCTTTAAAACTAATCCATGGTCCTGGAGCTCAGACTCTTTGGACGTTGGCACAAAAGACAAAAAAGTTTCCAGTTAAAGCGAAACCGTAGACTGAAAGAAAAAATGAATGGATATAAGTCAAATATTGATTTCCTGGCATTGATTTATATATATATATATATATATATATATATATATATATATATATCGATAATATATATATATATATATATATATATATATATATATATTATCGATTTTCTGCACTATTTTAAGAACCGAAACCTTGAAACTGTTGAATGTTGTTTCTTATGTCTTTGTCTATGAGTGTATCAAATTTGATTAAAATCGGACCACTCCTTCTACAACCCGATTTGTTCGATTATCGATTTTCGATATTTATCGGGGGTAACTCGACACAAAACATAGCTAAGAACACTCGCATACGCTTATAGAACAACTTTGTAAAGCCGTTTCGGAGTCTATAGGTAACGGATGCACACACACACACACACACACACACACACACACAGACAAAGTTCCATTTATAAATATGTTTAGATATTGACTTGCTTCGGCTGAAATAATGCTTTAAAATACCTGGATAAAATTATGAAAGCTCAAAGTATTTTCATGTATTTTTTATTCATAGCTAACATAAAACTGACGACAACGAAATAAAACAAATTTGAACTTGTTGGCTTCATGCACAAGTAAATTATATTCAATTATTTTAACTAACCGTGTAATCTTTCCGAATCAAAGATAGGAAGTAATTATGGAACCAGACAGTGTTTAGGAATATACAGTTTTATAAAAAAATATTAACTCCTGTTCTTACCAAATATTTTTGTTTTGTTTTCCATTTTTTATTTTAAAGTCATATTGGTTTGGTTTTTCTATCCTGAAAAAAACTTCTTCCGTTATCTACTCCTTGTTATTTTTATATTATAACATTACCCTTTTGTTTAAAATTGCCTCGAATTTAATATTATGTTAACTGCCAATAAGCGATATCTTTGATTCCACTCTGCGTAATATTTCCTTCCCATAGAAACCTTATTATCCATTCTCCAGTGTTTCGGTTCAAAGCCACCTTGTTGCAAACATTTATCCTCCTTTTGAGGAGCCATGTCTAACGTTCTTTCAACTTAAGACTAATTTACATATTTAAACCTGTGCTGGTATTAGCTTCGGGAATGCCAATTACATGCAACGTTGTTCCATAATGTATTGCTTTATTCTATCTAGAAAATATGCCATTAATTTAAATGATTTAATCTAATTTACTTTAGGCATATTTCATAAACTTACAATTTTCAGCTTTTAAATAAAATTGTTTTGTTATATATGTTATTTAGTTCTTAAGTAAAATGTTGGTTGAATATCCTCTGAGGGAGTTTATTCTATAAAAGTCTAAGTAATGTTCATATTGCTTATAAAATATTTTATTGAAGAATGTTTATTTGTATAAACTTTTTTTAAAGTTTTAATGGAACAAGATATAAGTAAAATTTTTAAAAGTGATTTAAAACAATATTCTTATATAAAAATGTCTACCATCTTCCTTATAATAATAAAGACACTTAACTTATATATATATATATATATATCCCTTCTGTCACGCTTATGGAGAGAGTGAAAACAACGAGGCAGTGTTGTTATTACAGAGACACTAACGAGGTAGTATCAGCTCAGCTTGTTCTCTTTACAACTACTGATTAAACGTTAGGACCAGTTATGAAAGCTTTTGCCGCGTGTTTGTTTTTTACCAATGCCATATTATTTTATTTTTGGCAATGATTATGCCACCGAGTAAAATATATATATATATATATATATATATATATATATATATATATATAATAAAGAACTTAATCACAGTAAGGCAACACTAATAATCACAGACTGAACTTCCGAAAATAGTGCTAACTTAACAGTAATTTAAACCGTCTTGTAACCCGGCGAGGACTACCTCGTGTGTTAAATAAAGGGGGAGAAAAAAGTAACAAACAGCGCACAAGAACAATATGTCTAGTGCCCGTTGGAAAAAAAACAAATGTTCAAACTACAAAGTAGGTAGTAAGTTCTGTAAATAATGCGGCGAAGAAATATTGGCAATAGCGTTGTTTGAACCCGAGCGGAACTTGCTAAATTCGAAAACTGAAATTCTGAAAAAATGTAAACACGTAAAAAAAATTCTTGGTCCTTACGTATTATCGGGAGGACCTTTGATTTTTACTTTTTCTTTTTTTCCCCGCTTATAACACCAAGGAACTGGAAAAATCAGGCTTTCATCACCTCAACGTCAACCACAAGTACAACTTTGTGGATTCGAACACCGGGGCTCATACGCAGACAGTGGAACGCCTATGGGGATCGACAAAGTGGCGAAACAAGAAGCACTGTGGCACTGCACGTCACCATTTGGAGTCGTATTTGGCCGAATTCATGTGGCGGAAGCATGTTGCCTGTACTGATGTCTTTGAGTCACTTTTGGAAGCAATTGCGACGTTCTGGCCTCCGGAATTACAAATGTAATGTTATTTTATTGTTTTAACCGTTTCAATAAATAATTTACTTTAATTTTTGAGTCGTTTTTTTAAAGGTCCTCCCGATAATACGTAAGCACCAAATTCTTACTCAAATAGTTTTTTTTTTTTTGTAATAAAGGTTGTTCTAACCTTCTTGATTTGGTTTCTTCTTTACTTGAGTACTATATATTTGCTGGTTTAATCTTAGTTGTTACCTCTTACCCTGAAGAACCGTGGCGTGAAACCGCGGTAGGTGGTGGCTCACTTCTAGATTACTTGTATTGTATTGTATATATATATATATATATATATATATATATATATATATATATATATATATTGTAACGCTTGTGAGTAAACAGTTAATAATCCTCCCAAATATTTTGCCGTCATTTTTTACCACATTGGTACACTTGTAAATAAACATCCACCGTACAAAGCAGATTTCCAATTTCCTTTGTATGCCATTTATTTCTTCACGTTGTGTGTTTTCGTATATAGCTATGAATTGATTGCAAAAAGTATTAATAATATCGAAGTCTCGTACTCGTCAAGCACTAAGTGCCTATTTATTGATTAATCGATTTTTTACGGCTTATCAACTGTTTGCTGGCTATTTACAGCAAGAAAAACTTATATATAAGTATTTCGGGTGAAATTAATGATTTACTGGTACCATTCTTAGTAATTAACGCATAGCTGAAGACAGAAGAAGCGGATTCGTATATTTCAAAGGCTATTTGCGCGTAAACGAATATATAGAACCCAGTAAAAATTGGTATTCGATTCCCCGATTTCTAATTCTGAACTGTTATCCACTACATCATATACACATACATCCAAGCCTACAGCACCTGATATTCTCAAACGCTCGCCCATTTACGTACTGAATGGTTTTAACGTTGCTTACCTTCGGTGATTATACAAGAACCACTGTTTCACCAAATGGTTTTAGGCCGCATTTTTTAGAGGAATACCGTAACCATTTTTAATTCTTTGATGTCAGAAATTCCTGCGAGTGTCTGTTTGTTGAATCTGGATCGAGTTATAAAAAGATTTTAATTAGAATTATTTTAGAATGATAACAAAAGCCACCTTCTCTAAGTAATATTTTTAAATTGTTTTTTTAAATAACGAAAAAAGACGGCACATTTATTCTTAGAATTTAATGACTTTTACTCTAAATACAGATTTAGAATTATTATCAAAATTGTTTTGCAATTATAAATGTTTCTTTGCTCTGAATTGAAATTTCTATGAAGTTTCCACGAAGGTAAATAAGCACGGGAGGTTACAATAAGTGTGTGATTTATTTTTTTTTTAGTATAGTTCGGCGTTGCTCGGGTGTAATGAAAGCTTTAAAACTAATCCATAGTCCTGGAGCTCACACACTTTGGACGTTGGCACGAAAGACTAAAAAGCAATAGCTGTTTCCAGTTAAAGCGAAACCGTAAACTGAAAGAAAAGTGAATAGATGTAAGTCAAATTTTGATTTCCTGGTATCGATATCAAATAAGTTTTTTACGTCGTAAACTTAATTTTGAAGGCTAAATAGGTCCTCTGAGTAAATGGTATCATGTCTGAGACTAAGAACTACAATTATACCTAATTAGAGCCAAACCCGAATCAAAAACTAAAATAAAAGGGCTGAAAAAATACAGCCAGATAAACAGAAACACACTCAAACATCTTGCCTTATATATATATATATTATCGATTTTCTGCACTATTGTAAGAACTGCAACCTTGAAACTTCTGAGTATCGTCTTTGTCTCTGAGTGTATTAAACTTGATTAAAATCGGACCACTCTTTCTATAACCCGATTTTTTCAATTATCGATTTTCGATATTTATCGGGGGTACCTCGACACAAAACCTAGCTAAGAACACTCACAGACGCTTATAGTACAACTGTGTAAGTTTTCAAGAAAATCGGTTCAGCCGTTTCGGAGTCTGTAGGTAACGAACACACACACAAAGTTTTATTTATAAATAAGTTTAGATTTTTTTTTTTGTTAACTTCATAAGAAATGGAGGGTACGGTAGAAGGGTAGTGTTCCTTACGATTTTTCAAAAATGCTTAACGCTCAGCAATACAGACCGCCTTATTTACGCAACAATTCATAAACTTAATTCTGCTTAAAACACCTACAGTCAGAGTACTTTAAACAAAGCGACAAGGTGCATATCTTCCTCTGTTCAACTAAGATGCGACGTAGTCATTTTGTGCTTTCCCTCATCGTCCATTTGTTGGTCGATGAAATAACTTAGTGAATGAAGAACTTTGAATAAAAAACCACATGGGCCTGGAACTAGCATTTCCACCACTTACAAAACTCCTTGCTACAAAATCCTCAGCAGTAACATGTAGGGGTGTCTGCTGCTCTATACTTAATTTTAAGTCTTCAGGTTGATTGGTGATTGCCACATCTTACACAGATGAGAGCTGCCTCCTATACCTTCAAATACTTGTAATGGCTTCCGTCTCGTTTCAGCTACCCTAGTCCCTAATATGACTCTTGAAGACAGACTTCGATTTCATAAGGTATCATGAATATATGACAAATAAACTCTGTCTTCTTGATTAGATTGTTTGAATTTGTATGTCCTTCTCGAGTCCAGATGATGATTACAGACTTTATTGCAAGCAACACAGGTAAAATGTTGAAGCAGATTGACATAACTGGCTTGCTTCTGGTTGTTATGATGGTCTTATATATGATTTTCATAACCTTCCCTCGACAATAACATGTGCTCACACATATAACATTTCTAAGAATGCATATTCGTTGGCAAATCCGTGAGTGTTCCTTTGGAATTCCTTCGATCTGGGAGCTTCATCCTCAAAGGCGTCGGATCCCTCTTTTATAGAGTGCTTCCACTCTGTACTATTTAAATCCAGTTCTTTCTAATGCTGCACATGGATGTACAATGCATTCAGCTATTTCTCAGATTATCTTCAGATATTTTATTAGGTTTGTGTTATGAACGTTTTTTTTTCTACCCGAATAAATTTGTTTGTGAATCCTGTTCGTCCCCATTCTCATAACGTATGCTTATGGTTTCAATGCCGTTGCATTGATATCATGGAGAGACAGCAGTGTCTGAAAGCAAAAACTGTTATTTGATGTTTAGGATTGTGTCTCAGGCATAATGCCGTTCTGTACTCATCTAAACCATTTAGAACATACCAGAGGCATCTAAAATACATGAGACGCATCATTAGTATCAGATAGCAGTCTTTGATTTCTGACACTGTTGTCCTCCAAAGATATATATTCAACAGCATTCAAAAGATCACAATCCTCAACCAGATACGAGAGGCAGGATACATTATGAGGTTTCATAAGTTCTCTATGGAATTAGAAAGCATCTATATATTCTAGTCTTAATGGTAATGACCCGATCTAACTAAATTCTTCCTTCCAAATGCAATAGTTCCTCCTGAATACGTGAACAATTCTCAGCATCTAGGGAACCGTTCTTTGATTTAGTATTTTCAAGGTATGAAAAAGTGTCAATAACCATCATCCTGGTATTGGATTCAAGTACTGATTACGCTTTGTAAGACGTTTTAGGTCGAGAAGTGAACAGCATTCTGTCTTCCTCAGGCTAATCTTCAGCTCAAAAGCCTCACAGGCAACAGAGAAGTAGATCCATTGAGAGTTGCAAATTATAATCCAAGTGAACTACTAAATCTTCATCATCAGCAGATGGCAAATCTCGGTTGAGGCACTAAACGTTCTAGCATACATATTTCAATCACTCAAGGTTTTAACATACATACAGTGTGCGATGGAAAAATTGTCGTCTCAGTTAGCAAAAAATGAAAATAATACTGATATTTCATTTTATCATATATATATAATGAAATGAAATATCAGTATTATTTTCATTTGTTGCTAATCGAGACGACAATTTATCCATCGCGCACTGTATGGTAAAACTGAGTGATTGAGATATATATATATATATATATATATATATATATATATATATATATATACCCAAATTACACAAGAATACTTTGAATTGCTAAAGAGTAAACAAGTGCAGAGTCCAGTTGATAGACATATGGATTTGCCAGCAGCCACACATTTCATCCAGGACAGAACTATCTTCTCAAGTCACTTCAAGGAGCATTCATCTTCCCACAGGAAGTAAGATTCAACACGGAGGCCTACATCTAATGGTTTAAAGAATTAGTGCTCTCCTGGGCCAAGAAAATATCTGCTAGATGACCCTATGTCTGATAACAACGCTCTGCATCATGTCACAAAAGCAGAAAACCCAGTTATGGCTGTCAGACAATTTCTGTAACCGCATCATCCCTTTACAAATTGGCCGGCTTACTCCGCAAACTAGAACCCTCTTGATTATTAAGTGTGGTTTGCAACTGAGCAATTGACTAACAAAACTTCTTTTAACACCAAAGATGAACTGAGCAAGAAACTAGCAGCATTCACCAAATTAAAACAAGGAGACCGTCCAGAATGTTACAGGTTGAGGCCAATGGCGATTTTGTTGAATATATCTACTCTATTATTTCAAGATATTTTTGTTTCATTTTGTTACGATGTTCATTTAAACCTTATCTCCAGTTAGTGTTGTGTTTCAGTGTAGTCAAATAGAAGAACCCTTGATCACAATGTCATATTTGTTTTCTTTATTCGAGTCCCAAATGGTAAAGCGTGGCATAAGGTCAATGATTTCTTTATGGGAATCCATATACGATACTAAATTCGCTCGTAAATTCAAGTGGGTCTCATAAAAATACATTTCTTTTTGGTCTTTTTCGCTGACATTAACCTATATGTATATCCTTAGTCTGCTTCATACAATGTAAAGTTGATGTCTAAGAACCACATCCTTAGTCCGGAAACTAGAATTGTTTATGGAATCGTTCCGAAAATGGAGGTGATGGTAATCCTGAGATTACAGATTTAAGTAATACTTTAATCAACTTGATATGATTCAGTTCAAACAGTTCTAAATATTCAGATCATTAGTTTATTTTTGTAGCTGTATTCGAAGTCTGTATACTGAAAAAAAATTTTAAATAATAGACACAAACAAAAACCAGCAAGGAGAAAAAAGCCTTTCTTTTTACAGGCAATTTGACTTGTCTGAGCGTTTGAATATTAACAATGGTTCTTCTTTCCTCAAGGCTATATAAATACAACGAAGAAGGAGCCATTGTTTGCTAAAATCTCAAGATGAATCCCTTTTGTTATTTTTCAAATGATTTTAACTGTTATTCAGATTTTTGCTGTTTATGTAGTGTTGCCTTCAATCCTTATTCTTTGAATGCATTCTAGTATTTTTTCAACACACGAAGTGTTACTATTAAACAGCCTCTCAAAGATTTAAAAGGTAGTGGAGCATTGGGAAGTATTCTCAGATTCAAAATCTACTGAGAAACGGAAAATACATCGATTGAAAACTTTTTATCTGGGATCAGATATTGCTATGTTTAGTTATTTTTTACAGGTTATCAACCATTTTGTGGGTTATTTACATCCGCAACATATTTGGATTCTAAGAATTATTATTTTTCTGCTAAACAATCATGAATTAACAATCGTTTTAAGAATAACAAAGTTTGTTTTTTGGTTTTTTTTCCTGATATTTTTCTATTACTTAACCCATATCTAGTAAAGGAGATGGTTTCGAACATTTCCCGAAGGTATTTGTGTGTAAGTAAATACTACGAAATTATCAGGAATTCGGACTGGGTTCTCCGATTTTTCATTCGGGGCCACTTTCTATTATATCAACCGCACATGCACCTGGGGTCCGATAGGAAGAACTATAGACCTGAATCTCGAACAATCTCCTTGGTTCACACTCCTTACTCATGAACAGGTGTAAAGTTTACTCCCGTGTTTTCTGTTTAAGATTGGTTTAGGATTATAAACTCTTATCATTCTCTTTCGCCCCCATCAATCCCTTGCTTCTTAGTGGTATTATCGACTTGGAGTGAAATGATAAAAAAAATGTAGCCATAAAACTAAACTTCTTATTTCTTGTCTGTTGACGCCACTTGACCTGCTCCTCCGCTGTCATTAATTTTCTCTGCCAGTTACAGCAACTGAAATCTTACTGTCGTGTGTCTTTCTTATTAATGGCGCCATCTCGTCTTTTTTTTTATCGACAGAAAAATACAACGCGAGGCTAGGCTATTACGGACTGTGTGGCAGCCAGTATTGAAGACGAATATATTAAATTCAATCTGGTTAGGCGTACACGTTTATTAAAGCACGAAAAGTGTAATTGTTTCATTTAAAGTTGGTATGGCCATTCTCTATAACTAATCATCAGGTAGCCATCTTAGATCTCACCTTGCCGTTGGGCATTTCGGGCGTTTTCGAAATGATGGTTTGGACCTATGTAACAGCTAGCCTACAATTAAAACCCACTAGTACACACGTTGTTCTTCGTCCTTACCTCCGTGGATGAATAGCGATTATCTAATAGTGGTTCCTAAAGATTCGATAGTTTCAACAGTCGGTGGAAAAATTCCCTGATTTCATTGCGACTTGATTATAATCAATTTTTGTATGATAAATATGAGTGAGTTAATCGAGAAACGTAATTACTTATGAATTTGTTACAAAAAGAAACTTCATTTCTAAAAGTCCATCACGAATATTTGCCATATAATTCATAATAACTATTCGAAAATGTAATGGTTACTATTTCAGGCCATCATCTTTCTTCCCCATTTTATTCTTGTTTGTGCAGTGATTTTGTTTTCAATATCGTTGAAAACTAGTCATTCAGCAAAAATAATGCATTGCAAAACGGATGACCATCTCGACAATTCTGATTTCTCTGACTGCCAGAATAAATCGATTAAAGTTTCTGAAATAGGCGTTTTCGGAGTGTGGAAAACGAAAGGTAAAATGACACATGTCTATTTCTGGAAAATGTGTATAATTGAATAAGTATACCAGAGCAGACTTACCAAAAACGGACACAGACTCAAACAAGTATATATATATATATATATATATATATATATAGAGAGAGAGAGAGAGAGATGTTCAATGTGCTACTATAGGAAGAAGTGTATTATTTATTTCTTCATGTGTTGAAAATGAGATTTTCTTTTACAAAAATGTAAAATATTAGCATGAACAGGAGCAGCGAAATATACATTCATATTTTTTATTACATTGCTTGTCATATATATATATATGTGTGTGTGTGTGTGTGTGTGTGTGTGTGTGTTTGCTTGTGTGTGTGTTTATTTTCGTATGCATGTGCTTACACATGATTAGTGTGTCTGCATGTTTGTGTACGTGTCCATGGGTTTATACACATATGTGCGTTTGCACTTCAAAATGTACACAAATGAATATACATGGAAAAACGAATTGTAAAATGTTTTATTATATGAATAAAACGTATTCATATATATATATATATATATATATATATATATATATATATATATATATATATAATTTCGGGTAAAACAGTGACCGACCATGAAAACCAACTTTAACGCTGTGCACAATCGTCACGCGGTCAGTGTCTGTTATTAAAGATAGGGACATTTCTCTCTCCAGGCCAATTCAAGATGCTAATAATTGTTGCCGGTGGTGTCACCAATCAAACTCACCTGGGGAGGAGTAGCCTAAACGGCCAAGATGGGGGTAAAAAAAAAAAAAAAAAAAACAAATGTAAATTATAACTTAAAAATAATAAAATTAAACCGGAAATTATTTTTCAGTGTAGCAAAAAAAAATGTTATGGAAAGAAGCCCCACGGCGGACTAGTTTACACTTAAGGTTCACAAAGACGCAGAATCTTTAAAAGTGCTCTACGCTATAGTAACAGAAGAGACCTCCACATAACAGAGCATTTTGTAAGCGAAGGAATAAGTAGTTTAAAAAACAATCTACTTGTAATAGCACACCGGAAAGAGTAAAGTACTCAATACTACGCATGAGAGCAGTTTCATATTTTTAGAACTAATTTCCGGTATATACGTATGTGTATCTGCTAAAGATACGTCCTCCTGTATGTACGTATTCATAGATAGATAGATAGATTATGCAAATGTAGCTCATCCGTTTTAGCAAACTAGGTAAGCATTATTTACGACAAGCCACATATTCTTACGCACGTGTGTACGTGTTTTGTAAATTATAATTCCTTTAAAATTACTGCTAGATTTTTTTCCAAACCCGACTGTATTCGTCTTCTTCTACTGCTACTACTACTACTACTACTATATGCTGTGTCCCTTTAGAACGTAGGTGATCATTTCTTTCTACATCTCCTTATCCCGTTTCGCTTTTAATACCCCTTCTTCTGTGATACCACGTAATCCCAACTCCACTATCCATATGCTCAAGTCTATCAGGCACGTCATGCATCACTTTCCATTGACTCTTTTACCCTCTATCTATCCCGTGAGTATCAGGTTCTCCAAGCATTCCTTCCTCATCAGTCAGTTAAAGTGCCATACGTGATACACGCTTGGGCGATCATGTCTCGAAATCATGTCTGACTGGGCGATCATGTCTCGAAATCATGTCTGTCTGGGCAGAAGATTATCCCGAAGTAGGTTGCCATTGCTTTCTGCGGTAGACTGGTTGCCGACCAAGGCTATAGAACCCAATCTGTCCTGCTATTTAACCCATAAAATGAAGGAAGAGACGGATTAATACCTTTCCCAAGGGTATTTGCGCGGAAGTGAATACAATGGATTCAACTGGTATTCGAACTCGCCTCCCCGGTTTCTCGTTCCGAGCCGATATCCACTGTACCACAGCGCACATACATGTCCCAAAAAAAAATTCGGCTGTCTTTTCCTGATGTTAACCATCAGTTTCTTTTTTGTGTCCCAAAATCTCAAAAATGTCGTGACTGCTTGCGTGTTCCGTCCATGGTATCCTCAGCATCCTTCTGTAGGATCACATTTTGGTTGCTTGAAGTCTTTCCCTTCATCTTTGATGAGAATGTCCAGCTTTTTCTGTCATATTGAAGGACAGACATCACATAACAATCTAGTACAGTCTTTTTTGTTTCCAGCGAAATTTTCCTGACCCTTAATACTCTACTCAGCTTCTGGAATACATCCTTAGCCAATGCCAATACGCCCTCGGATCTCCGTATCGCGCTTTCTATCTCTATTTTACATAAAAGTTTGGTTTCCTATTATTCTATTCTATATAATAGTCATATTTTCTGTTCCATCCAAATTTGTCTTATCCGAAAATGTCACGTTGATTCTTCCGTAAAATAATTTTTTTGTATGCATTTTTCTCTTCCTTGATGCATTTCCAATTTTACCTAGAACTGAACCACAGGAAGATCACAATTAAATACAAAGGTATTAACTGAATTTGGTTCTGAAATTTTCACTGCATAATGTTCGAATTGTTATTATTGATTACTGAATTAGCTGCTTTGAGAAAGAAATTTATTATTTTAGAAAAAAGCTATATTTGTTGTATAAAATACATTCTATTTTCTTCAGCAGCCCACTGACTTCCCGTCCATCACTGAATTAAGTGCATTGACAGGAAGAAGATTATGTTGCAAAAATCAATATTTGTTGTATAAAATTAAATTTTCATAACTGGCTATGAATATATTAATGCACATTAATCTTCATAACTTAATTAAGAGTATTGAAAGAAGTTTATGTGTATTGAAAGATTATGTGTATTGAAAGATTATGTGTATTGAAAAGAAGTTTATGTGTATTGAAAGAAGTTTATGTTGCGAAAATCAATAATTATTGTATAAAACTCATTTTTGTGACTGTCTGAGAATTTATTGATGTACCCTTTTTTATTTAATTAAATCAAATGTATTGACAAGGAGAAGATTATGTTTCAAAAATTAATCATTATTGTGCATAATTAATGTTTCATCACGTACTTATTGATGCAACTCTATCTTCATTATTAAATCTAGTGCATTGACAAGGAGTAGATTGTGTTAAAAGGTCAACATTTTCTTGTGTAAAATTCATTTTTCATCTTCTGCGAATTTATAGATATACTTTTATCTTTGAAACTGAATTAAGTGCATTGACAGGGAGAAGATTATGTTCAAACATCAATAGTTGTTGAGTAAAATTCATTTTTTATCACTGGCTGCGAATTTATTGATTTATATTTTCTCTTAAGAACTGAATTAAGTTTACTGACAGACAGAAGTTTATATTAAAAACTCAGTATTTTTTGTGTGACATAAAATCTCTTTTCGTCATCAGTCTGCCGACTTATGGATGAACCTTCATATTCTTTACTGAATTAAGTGCTTTGCCAAGGAGATTATGCTGAAAACATCAATATTGGTTGTGTGAAATAGAATGACTTTTCAGTATCAAGCTACGGAATTAATCATGTACGTACGTCGAAATTTTTGCACGATCGAAAATATTTTTGTTTTGTTTCGTGCACTCAAAAATACATAAAAATGTTCAGTCACCTGAAAATGTAATTATTTTTTCATGCTTCAGAAAATGTATGTAGATTTGTGTGCATTAGAAGTTGTATGTAGGTTTTCATGCATTCCAAAAAATATAAGTTTCTGCATTATGGCTCCATAGTTACATTTGCATCTCTTAAAACCACCATGCACGATATTGAACTTAAATCAATAACATACAAATATATCGTTCTCATTATTTTATTCTCATCTACCTGATTAGTTATTGATTCATTAAACCCATTTCTGTAAATATGTTTTGTAAGCATGGATTATATTGGATACCACATTTCCACTTCTAGTCGGTCACAGCTAAACAACTAACAATATAAACCAAGGCTTGTATATCTGTTTTCGCATTTCTCATCTTCGTTTGCGGCATTGATAAAACTGCGTTGAAGAACTAGAAGCAGAGTGCCTAAGAAGCTGGAACGTATGCTGATCAATAAACCACACTCAACGTAGACATTGGCTCAGCGCTTCTCAATCCACGATCAACAGGATTTCTAAGGTTTTCTGAATATTGCGTTTGTCTGTGAATCCCTACAACGTTGACACTGGTCGGTTTCGCTTATCTGCGGATGTAGGCGTTTGGTAATGCGGAACAACGGTTGTAAAAAGTGTATTGTTAGTAGAGTGAGAGAGTGAAATTCATGAAGTGGCTGATGGTCAGAGGAGAGATTGATTGGCATGAAAAAAATTTACGAATTGGGAAAATAAATTATACGAAAAGAAATATCTACAAATGGAACAAAAACTAAAGAAAAAGAAGATTTAATAAAGACGAAAGGAGATAACTCAACAAGTAAACGTTTAACTTCTTCCAAATATATAACGATTTCTTGCGCTATTCTTGTCGTGATAATAAAAGCGTCTATATCAGGGTGTATTTTTTTTAATCGTATCACCCCGAGCAAGGCGGTAACGTCCACTGATGTGCAGGGGGATACGTAATAGTGAAAAGATAGGAAAACATAAAGCCGGAAGCCACATCCTAAACAGGGAACAAGGGATGAGCCTCTTAACCTGTTCAATAGATGTGGGTGAAGTGTGAATCGGGCGATAGATAGATCTATCTACTCCAACAGTTAATAATAAAGTTTTACATATCAACCTGGGTTCCTTAATAGCGTGACCTTGTACCAGTAAATATCTGTTAATCATAATTACGTTTATTGCTTTAATAGTTTCTGTTGATTTATGTCTGTTATTATTTTATCAAATGCATTTTTATGGTTTAAGATTGAGTGACAACAAGTCTCCACAATATTTTAACAATACCCTTGATGATTTCAATAATACACTTTTAACCTGTTTTTCAATACCTCAATTATCTTGATAAAGGATTTTGGTAAAGTTATAAGCGTTCTTCCGCTAGTTATTATTATGTCATTTTTCATCATATTTCGATTTCTGCTATGGTCGCACTACCAACCAAGTCTGCGGGGAGACCTAAGGCATGTCGTAGCGTGTTGTTATGGACCCATTTCATGTTTTTTCCATCTTTCCTATCATCCCTGGCGTTACATAGATAAAGTTTTCCTTAGTGTGTGAGCTGTACTTAATAAGACAATTTTTTGTATATCTCTTAAGCTGGGGTTTCCAGGGAATTCTTTCAATGTGTTGTTTTGTTCCATTTTTTATCATTCCAAGTGCACCTAATATCACTGGTACAACTCTTGTTTTCAATTTCCACATGTTTCTATTTCAATTTCCAGGTCTTTATATTTTGACAGTTTTTCAAATTCCTTGGATTGCTATGTTGCAATCCGCTGAACAAGCCATATCAATTAATAGACAAGTTTTCTCTTTCTGGTTTTTAACAACAATGTCTGGCCTGTTTGCTTCAATTTTTCTGTCTGTGTAGATGGTGCAATCCCATAGAATGGTGACATTTTCTATTTCTGTAACCGGTGCTGGGTGATGTTCATACCAGTGTTTGCCTACAGCTTTTCCATAATGTTTGCACATTGCCCAATGTAAATATTGCCCAACTCTATCGTGGCGATTTTTATATTCATTTGGGACAAGCACAGAACAGCCTGAGATTAGGTGGTCTATTGTTTATTGGTGTTTATCACAAAATCTGCATTTTGGATCCATATTATTATGCACAATATTTGCCTGAAAGTTATTATTATTATTATTATTATTATTATTATTATTATTATTATTATTATCGTACAGTGTTGTTTTCCGACACTTGATCAGTTGTCACCTTCCAGTCGTTTGACTCTTTACCCTACGCTTCATTTCTCCTATAACCAGCATATGCAAATATGGTAAAATTTTACTTGACGATCGCACAACAATTATTATAATCTCCAAGTCACATGCTAGGGAAGTTTAAAAAAATAAAAAGCAAGCCACAAGAGACCTGCTCCTCAGGTAGTACTTCTCTTTCGGGAAGTGTTTTGAGACGTTCAAAAAAAGGGGTTTCCCGAGTAGGCTTGGGCAATTTTTTTTTTGTGATTAAACCCACTTTGGTTTATTACCCGGCGCTTGAGGCGTTGCCGAAAGGGGGATTCCCGAGAATGCTTCGGCAGTTTTTTCACTGTATTGCCGTTAAACTTCGTTTCACATTCGGTATCGACGTAGGCGCACTGAAAAATGCCCACCCATTGATAGGTAGTAAGAAGTTAATTTTAGGGGCGGCACAACTTGGGTCACTCGGGTTATTTTCGGGTCACTACTGCTGCACATTGCACATCCAGGTGCGGGAATATCGGCTCAGAATGAGAAATCGGAGAGTCAAGTTCAAATTCCAGTTAAATTCGTAGCATTCTCTTATACGCAAATACCCTTGAAAAAGGCATTAATCTATTGTTTCTCCACTTAGCTATGAGTTAAATAGCAGAACAGGTTGGCTTCTATTGCTCTTTCTAGCAACCAGTCTACCGTAGAAAGTAATGACAATCTACTGCGGAAAAATCTTATTTTTAATTTTCCGATTAAAATTTTATTTTTAATTAAACTTATTTTTATTTAAAAAAATAATTTTATTTAAAATCTTAAATTAAATCTTATATTAAATCTTATATTAAATCTTATTTAAAATCTTATTTTTAATTTTCCGATTAAAATCGGAAAAATTAAAAAGGCATTAATGTATTGTTTCTCCCTTTAGCTATGAGTTAAATAGCTTCTAATTTGCCCTTTTTGACAACCAGGCTACCGTAGAAATGACAATCTTCTGCCCACTCGGTCTTGTCTTTTTGAGACATGATCGCCTAAGCGTGTATTACGTATGGCACTTAACTGACTCGTGACTTAAAAAAATAAACCATTCATTTCAGCGAGAGTTCAATACTTTTTCACAGAATTATTTTTTCATTTTTTGTACAATTCTCGAGATCGCTGATAGTACAAATACTTTTCTTTTCTAGTTCTTCTCCTGCTTATAAAATGTAATACTTTAAATTATTTTTACTGACATTCAGTTAAGTGCCATGCGTGATACACGTTTGGGCGATCATGTCTCGAAAGAGATATGACTGATGTCTCGAAAGAGACATGACTGACTGGGCAGAAGATTATCCCGCAGTAGGTTGCCATTGCTTTCTGCGGTAGACTGGTTGCCGACCAAGGCTATAGAACCCAATCTGTCCTGCTATTTAACCCACAACTGGAATGAAAGAGACGGATTAATACCTTTCCCAAGGGTATTTGCGCGGAAGTGAATACAATGGATTCAACTGGAATTCGAACTCGGCTCCCCGGTTTCTCGTTCCGAGCCGATATCCACTGTGCCACAACGCACATCCCTGACATTATGCTCCTCAAATAGATTCTTTCTATTCCAAGCATGGCTGTTTGGCACTGCTTCGGACAACCATAATCTTATTTTTATTCACAGTCTCTAATTTACGGAGTGATTTTTTGCCGCTTTTGTTTGTCACGGTTCCAAGGGTGCCTACCTCAAGAAGAATAACTACTTTCCTAGTCTCCCACAAGCGCAATATCTCAGGTTTCAAATCTTGATACTTTTATCCATTCTTCGTCTTTATCAACTACACTGTTTGTTTTCCTTTTGGAGAGTAGTGATTCAATTAAATGATCAAATTGTATAGGGAAGTCCTAGAGCAAGGTTTACACTCTCATTTTCAACAACTACAATTATTATTATTATTATTATTATTATTATTATTATTATTATGTCATTTTTCATCACAATTTATTTCTGCTATGGTCGCACTACCTACCAAGTCTGCGGGAAGACCTAAGGCAGGTCGTGGTGTGTTGTTATGGCTCCATTTCATGTTTTTTTTCTCCCCTAACATCCCTAGCGTTACATAAACAAAGTTATTATTATTATTATTATTATTATGTCATTTTTCATCACAATTTATTTCTGCTATGGTCGCACTACCTACCAAGTCTGCGGGAAGCCCTAAGGCAGGTCGTGGTGTGTTGTTATGGCTTCATTTCATGTTTTTTTCTCCCCTAACATCCCTAGCGTTACATAAACAAAGTTATTATTATTATTATTATTATTATTATGTCATTTTTCATCACAATTTATTTCTGCTATGGTCGCACTACCTACCAAGTCTGCGGGAAGACCTAAGGCAGGTCGTGGTGTGTTGTTATGGCTCCATTTCATGTTTTTTTTCTCCCCTAACATCCCTAGCGTTACATAAACAAAGTTATTATTATTATGTCATTTTTCATAATATTTCGATTTCTGCTTTGGTCTCACTACCAACCAAGTCTGCGGGGAGACCTAAGGCAGGTAGTGGCGTGTTGTTATGGCTCCATTTCATGTTTTTCTATCTTCCCTATCATCTCCAGCATTACATAGATAAAGTTTTCCTTAGTGTGTGGGCTGTACTTAATAAGACAATTTTTTGTATATCTCTTAAGCTGGGGTTTCCAGGGATTCTTTCAATGTGTTGTTTTGTTCCATTTTCTATCATTCCAAGTGCACCTAATATCACTGGCACAACTCTTGTTTTCAATTTCCACATTTTTTCTATTTCAATTTCCAGGTCTTTATATTTTGACAGTTTTTCAAATTCCTTGATTGCTATGTTACAATCCGCTGGACAAGCCATATCAATTAATAGACAAGTTTTCTCCTTCTGGTTTTTAACAATAATGTCTGGCCTGTTTGCTTCAATTGTTCTGTCTGTGTAGATGGTGTAATCCCATAGAATGGTTACATCTTCTATTTCTGTAACCGGTGCTGGGTGATGTTCATACCAGTGTTTGCCTACAGCTTTTCCATAATGTTTGCATATTGCCCAATGTAAATATTGCCCAACTCTATCGTGGCGATTTTTATATTCATTTGGGGCAAGCACAGAACAGCCTGAGATTAGGTGGTCTATTGTTTCTTGGTGTTTATCACAAAACCTGCATTTTGGATCCATATTATTATGCATAATATTTGCCTGAAAGTTTCTCGTGAAAAGACTTTGGTCTTGTGCTGCAAGAATAAAGCCTTCAGTTTCAGACTTTAATCCAGATGCACGTAACCATCGATGAGTATTAACTTTGTCAACATTGGATTTATTGGCACGTACTGGATATTGGCCATGCAGAGGTTTGTCTTGCCAGCGCTGTTTCATCTGTTCAAGAGCTTTATCTTTGGCTTTCATTTTCATATTCTTTGCCGCAATAGCCGGCTCTTGGCAGTAGATTCTGCTTTTCTACAGAATCTACTAACTGTAAATCTTGTTTGAATTTACTGCCTTCTTTTATTATTGAATATTTTTTCTTTCTTTCTTCATGTTGCCTTACTAATTGTATCATCCAATCCTTTGTTGTTTCTATGTATGTTAGTAAGCCAATAGTTGTTGTCTTGTATGACAATTCCAGCTGAATAAGACCTCTTCCACCTTCTTTACGGGGTATGTATAGACGGTCTACATCAGCCTTTGGATGATGCATCTTATGCCTAGAAAGAAGCTTTCTTGTTTTAGCATCCATTCGCCTGATGTCGTTTAGAGTCCAGTTTAAGATGTTAAAGCTATATTGGACAATTGGGATTGAAAGGCTATTAATGGCCATAACTCTGTTCTGAGAATTCAATTCAGTTTTTAATATCATTCGTAGCCTTCTATAGTACTCTTTACGCACTATTTCTTTCATTTTTTTATGGTGAATGTTTTCACTCTCATTTACACCTAGGTATTTATACGCTTCTTCTGGTTCTATATATTTTTTTTCATTTTATTATTATTATTATTATTATTATTATTATTATTGTTGTTGTTGTTGTTGTTGTTGTTAAAATTGTTAATTAAATTATATTATTTGTATTTAATCTATTGAAAGATATACTCTTGTTTTAGTTATTGGTGGTAGTGTTGTTGAAATAATTATTCGTTGTATAAAATCTTCATGTGTATTGCTACTTAATGGTAGCAAGGATCCTCAAATCTCTGGGGCCTTCAAAATATAATATGGTTAATTTTTTTTGCTTCATCCCCTGATTTTGAAGACCATCAAAATTTTTTCTTTTTTATTTTAAATCATCTTCGATTGTTCCTAGTAATAAAGATATTTTGAGTACAACTGATATTTTCTATAAATTCCACATGACTCGTGTTAGTCAGAAATACTGAAATTCATCATTCGTTAATCCCAGAAGTGTCAACCTGCTTAAGAAAAGTTTTAAAAATTTACTTTTAGCTGGGCTTGTAGAGATATTGGTTCTGTGACAACAAATGACGATAAATTGAAAAAGGTTTCCTGGATCAGATCTCAAACGATCAGAAGGCTTGGATGTGACACCAAAGTCTTTTGTAACGTGGGAGATTTAATGATTTTGACTTGGTACTTAGGTAGGTAGAAATATCTTCCTTGCTAATTTTCTATATCTTTTTCTAAGTAGATTGTGATGTGATCAACATAATTCCTTGTTTCGGAAGAGTTCGCATAATCTTTACAAACCAATTTAGTATTTTCAAATAACTTGTGATTCCTTAACCATAAACACTACAGATGATGTCTGCATACCTTTATTCCTTTGCCTGAAATCCCATAATCATTTCATTTTACTTAGCTCCTTTTTCTTCCGACGGGGTTACCACTCCTCTTCATCTCACAACTGTGGTTTAAGGTAACATTCAAGGTAAAATCGTGTAATGGATTTCCGGTTAATTTGCACCGTGAATATTAAGATTAACAGAGGTGGATTTGTTTTTGTAGTTACCATTTTCTAGAAGGTGGTTTTCAGCAGGTGATTTAAATTCATAATTTACTTCTGCTAGACTGGTTGCCACCCAAGGCTAATTCTTAAAGTGGATTTGTTTTTGAAGTTACTTTCTACTAGCCATTGTTAGAAGAGTTGGGACCTACAATGCAACAGGCAGTTTAAATTCAGGGTTTCCTTCTCCTAGATTGGTTGTCACCAAAAGCTATCTAATCTAATTTGTCCTAATATTTTACTCATAACTGGGGGGAGATGGATTCATATATTTCCCAAGGGTAAGTGAATCTAATGTAATGTATACTTAACTTACAACTACGGATACGACATTCGTTATGAAAATTGGCTTCTGGAAAATCAAATTACTTAGGACTCACCCTAATATAATAAAGGATATATTTAGCATTTGTTCATTGTTAAAAATCTCTATAAGCGCAGATGAAGACAAGAAATGAAAATAACAAGAAAAAATTTTGGACAATTTTTAATATATATATTTTTTCTGTACTTTTCCAGGAGGTTCAGAGTCTAAACGATAATAAATCAGCTGAAGATAATAAACTTTAAGTTCTGCAATCTCAGGGGCTGCCGCAATGCTATGAACATTATGACTTGAATTTTCGGCGGGCAACAATTGGAAATTAAGGTAATCGTGTTGAGTAGAATTAGTTCAAAATTCTAGCAAATTAATGTACGTATTTATTACAAGAAGGGTTAACCTTGCTGTTTTTATTCTCATCAGGACACTGAAATGTGCGATTTTATCATCCATATTCCACGCTTCTCTTAAAAACCGCTCAAAATTCTTGTATTTTTCAAATTAGACCGCATGCTATGCTAGCCCATCTACACCAACTATTTTCTTATTTACGATTATAAAATTATATTACAACTACTACTACTACTACTAATAATAATAATAATAATAATAATAATATAATAAATTATCGTAAAGCTTTTGATAATGTACTATACTCTTGGATTCATAAGGCTTTTGAAAGTATCCTCGGTGATAGTAAATTTCCTTAAATATAGGATGAGATTGTTGAAAACCACATCTAAAATTATTTATAAATTGGAACTTTGTCTGTGTGTGCGTGTATGTGCGTGTGTCTGTGTGTGTCCGTTACCTATAGACTCCGAAACGGCTAAACCGATTTTCTTGAAAATTTACACAGTTGTACTATAAGCGTCTGCGAGTGATTGATACACTCATAGACAAAGACATAAGAAACGATATTCAGAAGTTTCAAGGTTGCAGTTTTTACAATAGTGCAAAAAATCGATAATATATATATATATATATATATATATAAAGGCAAGATGTTTTTGTGTGTGTGTGTGTATAAAGGACATACAGACAGATAAACATCTGTCTGTATGTCCTTTATACAAGTCCTCAATTTTTATCCGATTCTCAACAAACTTCACACAAATATTCTTTAGGTTGAGTCTGAGCTCCAGGACAATGGATTAGTTCTAAAGCTTTCATTACACCCGAGCAACGCCGGGCTATACTGCTAGTTATAGCTAAATCACATGAAAGGCACTGCCACTTAATAGTTTAAAAATCCGACGAGAAACCTATCCCGGAGATTCCCCGTCGCTGCTTCTGTTCTGTCTATAAATGCAAAATTGTTAAAAATCTTTAATTACATATTTGGCATGGACGATATCAAACTCTTTGTGAAAGACAAAAAGGTGTTAAAGGGTACCCTAACAACTAAAATGTTTCAGTGATGACATAGGTATGGAGTTCGGATTAGATAAATGTGCAAAGGTAGCATTCAACAAAGAGAAAATTACAGAAACATACTTCGTAGATCTAGATTTTATCACAAAGATTATGGAACTGGAATAAGAAACTTATAAACACTTAGAAGTCGATGATGAAGATGGGATACAGCATAGAAAAAAGTAAGAAAAGAATACTACAGACGTGTGCACTGTTTATATTATTCGGACTATTGTCTTCATCTTTGTTGCTATTTGTACGACGTTTTGGCCGTTGTACGTTCCGGTCTTCTTCAGATACTAGAAATTTCGAACCGACATCTTTATTACGATCACTGGGTGTATCATTCTCATTTCTTGTGCAAAGATTCTTTTGGGTAGTCATGAGTTTTCTCCTTACAACCGGACTCCATAAGTTACTTGTTCACCACTGCAGTAACCTAGTATTGAACACACAACTTTTTGGTCCAGGTCACTGGAACTAACCAACGTCTATATCCTTAAGAACACATGGCCTAGTAGATATAGTGGATATAGTTCCAGTGATAAAGAAAGAAAGTAATTGCAATGTATCAAATGAAAACCCTCTTCATCGTCAATATTTTCTAGTATCAAACAAACGGGGCGCCAATGCATGCCAACTGGAAAATTACCAAGCACACATACTGAAAAATTGTGTTGACACCAAATGCAGATTTTGTGATAAATATCCAGAAACAATTGACCATCTTTTATCAGTTTGCAGTGTTAGTACCAACTGAATATAAAGTTTGGCATGATAGAGAGACTCAATATCTACTCCGAATAATATGAAAATTACTTAGAGCAAACTGCAAGAACTGGTATGAACCTCACCCAGATCCGGTTACGGAGAAAGAACTTGTAACATTTATATGGTACTTTACAATACTCGCAGACAGGGCAATTAGAGACAATCACCCGGGCACCATGCTCAAAACAGCAAAACAAAATGTGCTTTCTTATTTGACATACCAGTCGCTGCAGAATGTAATTTTTCTTTGAATATCTTAAAAAAACTATCAAAATACAAGTACCTCAAGTGTAAATTTAAATACATGTGGCACATAAGGACATCAATAATCGCAGCTGTGGTTAGAGCCCGCGGATGAATTAAATCAATTGTAGTAAAAAGTACAGCAAAACATTACGTAAAGCTCTATCTATGCAAAAGATATGTGATTTTAGTTTGTTTTTTTTTTGTTGTTTTTTTGTTTTTTTGTTTTTTGTTGTTATAAAAATGATCAGTGGAAGATATCATGAAACCATTTTTGATTTTACATCTCTGGTTCGAAAGGAAATGTGTATACAATATAATTTAAAAATGGAAATAATAATAATAATAATAATAATAATAATAATAATAATAATAATAATAAAAGAAAAATATAATAAAAAGAATAATAAAAATAATAATAAAAAGAAATAATAATAATAAAAATATTCAATAATAAAAAAGGTAGTAAATAAAAAAAAGAATTACATTTACTAGATTCTGTAGAAAAGCAAAACAGAATCTAAGAACCAACTACTGCGGCAAAAAATATGAAAACGAAAGTCAAAGATAAGGCTATTGAACAGCTAAAACAACGCTGGCAAGACAAACATCTGCATGGCCAATATCCAGAACGTGGCAATAAATCCAATGTTGATAAAGTTAATACTCATCGATGGTTACGTGCATCTGGATTAAAGTCTGATTCTGAAGTGTTTATTCTTGCAGCGCAAGACTAAAGTCTTTTCACTAGAATCTTTCAGGCAAATATTATAGTTAATAATGTGGATCCAAAATGCAGGTTCTGTGATAAATACCAAGAAACAATAGACCAACTACTCTCAGGATGTTCTGTACTTGCCCCAAATTAATTAAAAAGATCGTCACGATGGAGTGGGGTAATATTTATATGGGACAATGTGCAAACACTATGGAAAATATGTAAACAAACACTGGTATGAACATCACTCAGCATTGGTTACAGAAATAGAAGATGTCACCATTCTACGGGATTGCACCATCTACACAGACAGAAAAATTGAAACAAATAGGCCGGACATTATTGTTAAAAACCAGAAAGAAAAAACTTGTCTATTAATTGATATGGCTTGTCCAGCGGATTGTAACATAGCAACCAAGGAATTCGTAAAACTATCAAAATATAAAGACCTGGAAATTGAAAGAGAAAAAATGTGGGAATTGAAAACAAGAATTGTGCCAGTGATAGTAGGTGCACTTGGAATGATAAAACATGGAACAAAACAACACATTAAAAGAATCCCTGGAAACCCCAGCTTAAGAGATATACAAAAATTGTCTTGTTAAGTACAGCCTACACACTAAGGAGAACTTTGTCTATCTAACGCGACCATAGCAGAAATCGAAATATGATGAAAAGTGACATAATAATAATAATAATAATAATAATAATAATAATAATAATAATAATAATAACCCTTTACTTAAAATTGTACATCTTTTGCTAAATCTTCCTTACTTTTGTTTAATCTTCCATACTGGCAATCTCAGTGTTGGTGCATTTTAAATTTTAGGTCACACCCTCTCTGAACGATTGGATGTCATTCACTGATTAGCTAAATATTTTCAATATCTTTGCTTAGTTAGAGTTAATTATACCAAAGAAGGTATGAAACATTGTTATTATAAATTACAACAGGTATTACCAATATTTTGTCCAATAGTGAATATACTCTTATCATTGCTTAACATGTGACCCAACCAATCACCAAACTCTCCACATTGCTGCTATTTACATTTTCTCTCCAGTAAATATAGCACATGTCAAATAATAGGGGAGTTCATTGAGTGTCCATTGATCCTGAGCAGATTGCTGGGGTGAGAAATTTTGATACTCGTCAGTGTAGTAGTTGCTCTGTTCCTCTTCAGTCCCAACGGTTACGATCCCAAAAATTAAAATAATATTCATTATGATTTTAATGATATTTGTACGGTTTTCATTTCAATTATTTTTCCTACATACAAAGTGTGAAAGCAAGTGCGATACCCTGCACTCGTCAGCCGCCATCCAGGGCATGTAATACAGTTTTTCTTTTTCTTTTGTTTTTTTTTTTTGTTTTTTTTGTTTTTTCAGAACCACATTACATACGATGCAACACGCACATGATTTCTTACGGAAGAAAAATAGTTTCATTTAATGGTTTATTATAAAGGTACACCTGGTCGAGATGGCGGCAAGCATCAAAGCGACCATGCAACACCTGGCCGGGGAAGCTATTTCATCAAACAAACTCGACTGTAATTCATTGGTTACGGCAGACGCTGTCTGCTAGGGATTGCGCCGTTTGTGACGTGTGTGGCTAATCTAAGTCCGATGCTGTAACCGATTGGAACTCAGATCAAATGCTATTACCTAGGAAGACGATATTAAAGACTAAAAAAAACTACTTCCCACGCAAAATTGCAGACACGAAAACGTATTGACAAGCACATAGATTTTCGTATAAATATATTTAGACATGCAAACTTATAGGAGTGGTTAGGAATTGTTGCTGTGACTATTTACCTGAACTTACATTGTATAGCTAGGAAAAGAAAAAAAAGAAGTAGTAGATAATATACTTAATAATTGATTGAGTTTTCATGATTAAGAAACAAACAATAATCTACCGAACTATTGTGTAATATCAGAAATAGTGAAAAAAGGTGAAAAAAGACTTGAAGAAACAGGAAATGTGGTTCTCAAGAAAGGCAGTAAAGCTACTAAGACACAAAGGGTTACTGAGTGTGAAAAAATAAAAGAAAAGCGAAACGTTATTATGGGGTGAGAACAGTAAAAGAAGAGGAATCAAGAAGATAGTAGATAACGATTGATATTGCAATTACATTTTTGAAGATCAAAGTTGGCTGGGAACCATGAATCCGGAAGAGACTTCCATAAAAGTAGGAGGGAAGAAACTTTCAGCATAGAACTTGCGGTTGCATCAACTCTGACAAAAATCATTTTCTCATTTTTTTCTATCCAACTCGGAGGTTTACGTAATTACTGAAGTTTAGCAACATCGAACCTTCTGGATAACCACTTGAAAACATCTTGTATGTGCGGCCGGTGCAATAGATAACAGATAGGAATTGGAATTCGGAGAGTCGAGCTTCAATTTCAGTTGAGTTCATTATATTCACTTACCTTGGAAAATGTAGGAATCTTAGAAAAGAAAGAAAGAACAGAAAGCAAAAACATTCAGTTATAAAAAAAAGTTCAATTTCATAAAATTCATTATCGGTTTAATAGTTGTTTCTTTTTTAAGTTTTTTTTGGTTTATCAAGCAAAACACGAAGCAAGAAATAGGAATAAAGATGTCAATTTTATGAACAGATTTTCAATGCTGTCGTTGTACTGGTATTTGGCGTGTTTTTCGCGCCTTTTTCTTTTCACTTCAGTTTTTTTTTTTGTTCTCCCCAGGGAAGGTGGTCGGGAGCTGTGGAATAGCAGGTATTTTTGTTATCGCATTAATTGTAAATAATTAAAAATCAGAATCAGCTTTTCTAAATGTGAAAGGTTAGATCCTGTGATTATCACTCAAGACATAAATTCCAGAACACGATTACTTTTCTTTTACAAAAATCCTCGACATTTCTTTTCTCTCTTTCGCTCTTAATTCTTTATTTCTTTACTGCTTGAAAAAACTTCAACCTTTCATTAGAAACTGTTATTAATTTTTTAATAGGTTTTCTTCTGGCATATGTTGCAAATCCATAATCGTCATTTTAGCGATATTAATTACGATAAGAGACTCAGTATACTATTAAATTATTTTATACAGTCCTTCTCTTTTCTTTAATACCATTTCTTTTACTTTTTTTTTTCGTTTTATTTTCTTGGGTTTTCCTCTCATTTTTACTAAATTGATTCACTTCTTTTTTTTTTTCATTTCTTTTGCGAGCTTTTCTTTATTTCAGTGCATCTTTTTCTAAATTTTTGCTTGCAGCTTTTATTTCAGTTTTCTTTTCTATCATTGCGTGCTATGAACGCTTGATATGAACTAAACTGCTAACGAGTTCGTCTCGCTAGTATATTCAAATGTTTTTCGAGGCCACCCCTCCAGAGCAAAACAAAATTCATTGTCATAAACAAGTTCTTTATTCTGATTGAAGTTTTTCAGCATCCATCTTGACTTCAGTAATTTCTGAGAGTAAGTAGAAGTAAGTCGTTACCATTCTTCAAACTTTTTTATATTCTCTCCAAATTCAAAAGTGTTTTCTTCCAAATCGTATCAGTTCTTTACATGTTCTAATAGATTAAAACGAGTCTTTGGAACAACCGACGAACATTCTTTTCGAATGCCACACATTTTCGCATCCGTCTTAAAGGTAATCAAAGAAAGAAATATATATCAAACATATGATGACTTATTTATATGGCCACCCTTGTACATTTCATCTATTTACAAACAAATTTGCCCCACACAAACGCATATATATATATATATATATATATATATATATATAATGTGATTTAAGCAGTGTTACTTCAATCATGCGTACGTCGAAGTTTTGTGAAAGCATTATTGTGATGTATTCACTCTTCAGGAATTTTATTTTTTTCTGTTGTTTCCTAATTTTACGTATTTATATGAAGTTTAGTGTAATTCGATATCTTATGTGTGTGAGTGGTTCTTTTTGCTTGATGAATTTTGTTTCTTAAGTGGTCTAGGTGGTTAATTGTTTCCTAATGTCTTTGTTATGTGATGATCTCTTTTTAGCGCGCTTAGTTTTTGTATAATTTTTAGTCAAGTGCTGTAGAATTTGCAGATGATATTTTATTGCTTTTTACGTGATGTAGGATTTTCAGATGGTAAATTGCTTGTTGTTGCTTCATTTTAGCATGCTTAAGTGTATCCTAACTAAATAACGATATAAACAGTAAGCATAACACAAAAACGCAACCCCTATACGAGGCACTCGACAAGAATGGCGAAGCCCGAACCGTTGCATTGGATATATCTAAGGCGTTCGACAGATTTTGGCATGCTGGCCTTCTATGCAAACTGCGGAGCTATGGTATAACAGGGCATTTGTTTGAACTAATCCACTCATTCCTCTCTAACCGCACAATGAAGGTGGTATTAAACAGACATGCCTCCCAGAACTACCATACGAACGCAGGTGTCCCTCAAGGCTCCATCTTAGGTCCTATGCTCTTTCTGATATACATTAATGATATCCCTGATTCCATAAGATCCCAAGTAGGTATGTACACCGATGACATCACAGTTTACTCTCGCCTCGACAAAAAATCTGGTGTGGGTCACAAAGCTAACCTCGCAGCCGAGATTGAAAAAGACCTCCAATCCGTAGTGGACTGGGATAAGAAATGGCTAGTAAATTTTAATGCTTCTAAAACGAAGCTACTCTCAATTAACCATCATAGACAATCGCACCTACCTCCCATTAGCATGGACCAGGCTTGCCTCCCAGAGAGTAAAACATTACGTCTCCTTAGTCTCACATTTTCAGCGGACCTCAAATGGAATGACTCTATCGAATCCATTGCTAAATCCGCTGCTATGAAAGTCGGTTCTCTATGCAGGGCCCGGAAGTTTTTTCCGTCTAAATCTATCCTGCACATATATAAATCTACCATCCGCCCGTGCATTGAATACTGCTGCCATATCTGGTCGGGTGCCCCTGCTATTCTCCTCGGGCTTCTCGATAAGGTACAGAGGAGGGTCTTTAATGTGATAGATACCGACTTGGCAGACCGCCTGCAGTCTCTCTCTCACCGGCGCGACGTGGCTTCCCTGTGTCTCTTCTATAAATACTTTCACGGCTTCTGCTCCGATGAACTTAGATCACTGGTGCCCCCTAGATACGAATTTGCACGTGATACTAGATTAGCAACTAGATCCCAGCCTTTTACAGTGAAACCGATAAAATGCAACCGCATCTTCTACTCCAAAAGTTTCTTTTCTCGCACTTCCCGACTGTGAAATTCCCTACCACATGATTGCTTCCCCGACGGCTACAATCTCCAGGAGTTTAAATGTAAGTTCAATAGACACCTCCTAACACACTAACTCGCTCCCATTCTTTCAAACACTCTTCCCATCTGCCCAACCCTCATCCTCGGTATCCTTAACCATCTTTCACCTTCCTCCTGACATTTCCTATGTCTAACCACTCCTTCTCTTTAGCGTCCCCTATGTAGCCCCATGCGCAATAGTAGCAGTGGAATGTCTTGCTTGAGGTGAAATGATTAAAAAAAATATCACATGTAATTTTATATCTATAAAGACTTAATCATGATAATAAAAACAGAATACAAAAAAGAAAGCAAAAAAGGAACAACCAGATAATACAACAATCATCAAAAAGTAACACACTAAGCCCACAAATAATACAAAAACAACCAACACGCTTATACACACGAGTACAAACATTTAATCATGGCCTAAGAAATTGGCGGGCATATATACTAATACTGTTAAAAAGATCGACCCATCACTGTAAGAAGACGTTAACCCAAAATGTCAAAAAGAGGTTGATTCAGTGTGAAGCAATTAAGCAGATACACACATAAGCACGCTAATGACTTGGTTCCTGTGAGTTCTGTATAATTCTTAGTAGAACCAAAGTGTCAGTGGAAGCTATCATAAATATCCCTTAAGTTGTTACATAATCACATGAAGAAGTTAGACTCTTTGCAATGAACTTTACCTATAATTTTACATTAGATGATAACGACAGCCCTTTAACTGACATTCAATTTCTTAGAGAGAACCTTTGTAAATATCTCTTTCACACTCCGGGAGGTTTACAAACTTATCAAAAGCCCTGTATATATGAAGATCGGTCAGTCAGTCAAGTGCCATACGTGTTACACGCTTGGGCTATCATGTATCGAAAGAGACATGACTGACTGGGTAGAAAATTATCCCGCAGTAGATTGCTAGTGCTTTGTGCGATAGAATGGTTGCTATAGAACCCAATCTGTCCTAATATTTAACCCATAACTGGAGGGAAGAGATAAATGAATACCTTTCGCATGGGTATTTGTGAATGCAATGAATTTGACTGGAATTCGAACTCGGCTCCCTGATTTCTCGTTCCGAGCCGATATCCACTGCATCGCACCGGTTTGAATAAAGCCTCAGTGGTTGAGAGTCGTTTCCAATTTTGCTAAAACTGTTCAACTTCTGCCTGAAGAAAACATGATTCTTAAAACTATGGCAGGCATCAACTGCGAACCTGTTTTTTAAGAATGTATGTGAGCAATCATCCTTGTCATAATATCGAAATATTGTCCTTTATAGTGGAAACTTGTCAAATCTATAATCAACAAGAAGATTGTTGTACGCCTCAAGAGGAACAACCACTTGAGCAATAATCAGTATGGATCCACAACTTATGTCTTAATTTTTATTATTCATAGAATCGACGCGGTACGAGGCAAAAGATTCATCACAATGACCATATCAAAGATCTCTATCTACAGTATTGGCTGTTACTCCATAAACTTTCTAGGCGTAGAATCTCCGCAAGGTCTTTCTCAATTATCAACTCTTTCCTTAACAGTTGTTAACGACCAATCATCAAATTCACATGAGTTCAATATTTGGAGATCCTGGTAGTTCTCAAGCAAGTAGTTTCTGTGCAAATTAATTGAAACAATTGATTTAATTTCTTTTCTTTTACAATAGAGTCAGTTTTAGACCCACTATTTTTTCCTCAGATTAGGTCATTTTTCAGATGTGTAAGATATATGAATCTATTTTCGGGGTGTATGATATAATTTGTTAGGCTTTGAAAAATACATCAACCTTGATTGAATTCAATTTTCATTACGTCCAAACACTATTGTCTCGAATGTCAATTGTTTGCAGTAGTCGTTACTAAAAGGAATCGTACAAAAAATTAAAACGCTGCATGAAATCACTAGAAAGCCTTAAAAAAAATTGTTGATATTGTTGGTGTCATCTTTTCAACTGGCAGTCGTGTCATCAAGACGAAGAAACAAATTGGATCCATCAGTTCAAAAGGTAAAGAAATATGCAGTCGAGAGAAAATGCCAAGAGGCGACATATATGTGATTAGGGAAAGTATGAAAGAGCTTAGGATATGTATTTCAATTAATTTGCACAAGGCTGCATAATATAATAGCTATATTGTTTACATTTTCAGAATTAAATGCACATAACACTACACAAATCTGTTCCGACTAGTTTCACATTTAGAGTTGTCCTACTAAGACAAAATAACCTAGTCTTGCCTACTTTATTAACTCGAAGTAAGAAGACGTAATATTTTTGCCTCACACATCAAGCTGTAAGGTGAGCGCAAATTTGAGTGAAATTTGAGTGAAATTTGAGTGAAATTTGAGTTCTCCTTACCAAGTCCACTTTCTGGCTCGATAACCATCACACCACCTCACCTCCATAAAAATACATACTTAATTGTTTGGTTTAGCTGGTTTTGTTTATTGGCATATCAACATGTCTATGGGTTATTTAATGTCGAAATCTAAATATTTTACACACAATTTCATGGTTTTAATTAAATATATATATACATTTATATATGTGTGTGTGTGTGTCTCTCTCTCTCTCTCTCTCTCTCTCTCTCTCTCTCTCTCTCTCTCTCTGTTATCTGATTAATAACGATTTTTCTCAGATTCTTTCACATTCAGTTAGTCTTCTCTTTGGGATAAAATGATAATTAAAAGCAACATTCGTAATATTCTCCATCATTTCTATCTGTTTACAGTGTGTGTGTGTGTGTGTGTGTGTGTGTGTGTGTGTGTGTGTGTGTGTGTGTTTCAAATACAAATAAGATGTATTTCTGATTATTAATTGTCCGTCTTTTTATATAAAATTTATTGCTGGCATTTTTACTATTAAAATGTATTTTTATGCTTTCATAGTGATTTTTGGTGGGGTTCAAGGCAGAGATTCTCACTAGCTCTATAGCTGGGACCCTAACTAGTACTAACATATCGAATCAAGGTGTACCTGAGAAAAACAGCAATTAAGATGAGATTCCACACTCCTTAAAATCTCTAAAAGATATTTGTGTATTCTTTTATCCAGCATACATATTTTGGTGAACAATAAAAAAAAGTGTATTACATTATTTTTAAATATGTTAAATTTAAAAATATTTTTAATACATAACAAATAATATTTATGTTGTGGATTCCAAGTCAGAAACCACACAAAATAATCAATAACAGAAACAGATATGGCGATAGAAAATGTAAGTTATATTCAACAAGGAAGAGGGACAAGTGTAAGTCTTTGATAGCCTACGGATAGAAAGAACACGGCACGTAAAGAACAAGCACCAATTGTATCTTAATGTCTTTTACCGCATTACTTGAATGTATTTGATTTTTAAAAATGTGTGGTTGCTCAGTTAGTGTCCTTCTTTACTGTATGACTGTTGCATAGACTCTTCTAAACATCAGAATAAAGTATTATTATGTTCCTTACATATTTGATAATGTAATTTGTTTTACGAGTGTGCTCGTGGCGTCTAAAATGACGGCAAAATATTTATATCGATATGCCGTCTAAAATAAAGACAACATATATATTGATGTACCTACTATTATCTTACATAAGAAAAAATAATAGTATAATGTGCGTGACAGGTGGGAAGTCTATAGACACACACGCACACACACACACACACACACACACACACACACACACACACACACACACATATATATATATATATATATATATATATATATTGGACTTTCCCGTCGATTTCGACGTATGAGTGTCTAACTCAGTTAGACTGCCACACAGAGAATTGTTTAGAGTGGTGAAGGCTTGTGTAGCACCATCCACACTTTCTGGAATAACAAACAATCGGCGCAGAATTTTGCCACAGATCACATGAACAGCAGATCTCAGTTATTTAACCCATAACTGGAGGAAAGGGACGAATTAATAACTTTCACAAGGGTACCAGTGCGTAAGTGAATGCAGAGTGATCGACTGGAATTGGAACTCGGCTCACTGATTTCCCTTTTCAAGCCTACATCCATCGCACAAAAACGCACATCCGTCAATAAGCGCTTACAGCATCTGGTATCCCCAAGCGGTCACACATCTAAGCACTAACCAGGCTCAGCTTCGGTGATCGAACGGGAACCGGTGTATTCAACGTGACATGACCGTAATATATATATATATATATATATATATATATATATATATATATACACACACAACGGTGTACTGTTACTGTAATGCACATATATATATATATATTTTCTTTACTACTCGATGACATAATTATTGCAAAAAAATAAAATAATTAAGCATTGTTACAGAGCAAACACGCAGTAAGGGCTTTCATAACTGGTAGTAATGTTTAAGAACTGTTAAAAAGGATAAAGTAAGCCGACACTGGTTCTGTATTGTATCTCTAATAAACTGAACCAATGCTGCCTTGCTATTGTCTCTCCAATTAACACAGCCTAAGCTAGCTCTCTCTCTCTCTCTCTCTCTCTCTCTCTCTCTCTCTCTCTCTCTCTCTCTCTCTGTTATCTGATTAATAACGATTTTTCTCAGATTCTTTCACGTTCAGTTAGTCTTCTCTTTGGGATAAAATGATAATTAAAAGCAACATTCGTAATATTCTCCATCATTTCTATCTGTTTACATTAGTTACACCAATCTTTATCAGCTATTTTGGCTGCTCGGTTCCCTTGTAGGGAGCGTTGGCTATTCTTGCAAAATGATATTCTGTTACATGGAACTGGGCTTGTACAACGATAAAAGAGTCTCGACTGTATGAATAAGTGTAAGTTTGTTTCTTTTGAATGTGTATTTAAAAGTTCTGTTTCCTTAAGATTACATGAAATGGATTGTAGTCGTGAAATAGGTTCGTCATGAGTGCGAAATGACAGCGGATACGAGGTTCTTGTTCTTCTTTCTTTTTTGTTGCCGACAAGTAAATGAGTAAAGGGAAATATCAATTAGTGCAGTGAAAATGATAGAGTGAACGGATGTGAATAAAGCATGTCGTCTAGATAAGACGCTTGAAAGAAAAAACGAAAGAATAAGAAAATGCAGGTCACCCGGAATAGGCGTCTAGTTAGCCGAACCATGGCTCTCTGATGAGAAAAGCAAAAATCACGCATATTTATACGTTTGTGGAAAATAGAAATTGATCAATTTTATATATTTTTCTTGCTTCTGATTGACCAATAAATAAGAGGTATTTTTTTGTTTTTCGCAGACAACAGCACATGGTAAAATTTAATGAGCCGACTGTCTTTTGAAGAGCTTTTCTATTAGTGAATATATAAATATGTATGCTTTTTAATTGGCCCATGAAAATGTATAGGCGTGTGTAAGCTTAAATTTTCTGTGAAATCAAATGTTACAAAACCTTTTTTTGCTTACGAGCTTTTTGAGTTTTCTGAAATCTCTTTCATTTACAGCCAGTTGTTTCCTTCTTATCATCCTTTCAATATTTTCCAATACTTTTTTATTTTTCCATGACCTTCGTTCGACTTTGTTACAATTTCAAACATTATGTTTCTTTCACATGATAAAGATATAATTTTCTCTTCCTCCTTTGAAGCTATAATTTTCTTCTAACTCGTCACAATTTTTATATATCTGAAAGTAAAAGTAAATATCAGTAAGTAGAATATAAATGTTTGTTTACAATATGAGTCACAGATACCGAGATGCATAATAAACACTCATCTCAAGTAATAAGATACTGCAAATATAGCTAATTAAAAAAAAACATCATAATCATAAATATTATACTTCTATTTAAATATATTCCGAAAAATGTTACAAACATCTGTGGGTTGTAGTGAAAACATACATATAAATCATGCATACTACTTTAGCTATGGTTGAGGTGAAATACCATAAACTGAAGATAGATAGATAGATAGATAGATAGATAGATAGATAGATAGATAGATAGATAGATAGACTTTCTGGGTTACGTAACAGCATGGAAATCATTACCGACATCATCATCATTTCCATCATCATCAGTTCTATGGCCGGTTGTGGTCTTAGGGTCACTTTGCAACTGAACATTATCGGCGGTGTTGAGATGGGGATTCTGAGTTTTCCCTTCCCACCAGTCCTCAAGGTCGATCGTAGCAAGATTTTTTTTTTAATCGTGTCACCCCAAGAAAGGCATTCCACTATAGCGCATGGGGTTACATAGAGGGATTGGGTATAGGAAATATCAGAAGGGGGGTGATAGACGACTTAGGATGTACATAGGGAGAGAGTTAGAGAGAGTGGGTGTGAGTTAATGTGTTAGGAGGTGTCTATTGACCTTACATTTAAACTCCTGGAGGTTGTAGCCGTCGGGGAAGCAAGCATGCGGTAGGGAATTCCACAGGCGGGAAGTGCGAAGAAAGAAGCTGTTGGAGTAGAAATTGCGGTTACATTTCAATGGTTTCACTGTAAAAGGGTGGGACCTAGTTGCCAATCTAGTATCTCGTGCAAATTCACATCTGGGGAGTACCAGTGATTTAAGTTCGTCAGAGCACAAGCCATGAAAGTATTTATAGAAGAGGCACAGGGAAGCCACGTCACGCCGGTGAGAGAGATACTGCAGGTGGTTAGCCAAGTGGGTATCAATCACATTACAGATTCTTCGCTGTATTTTGTCAAGAACCCCGAGGAGTATAGAAGGGGCACCCGGCCAGATGTGGCAGCAGTACTCAATACACGGGCGGATGATGGATTTATATAATTGCAGGATAGATTCAGGCGAAAAGAATTTCCGGGCCCTGCACAGAGAGCCGACTTTCATAGCAGCGGATTTAGCAATGGATTCGACGTAGTCATTCCACTTGAGGTCCACTGAGAGTGTCAGGCCAAGCAGGCGTAGTGATTTACTTTTTGGGAGGCAAGCCTGTTCCATGCTAATGGGAGGGAGGTGCGGTTGTCTGTGGTGGTTAATTGACAGCAGCTTCGTTTTGGAAGAATTGAATTTAACGAGCCATTTCTTACCCCAATCCACCACGGATTTGAGGTCCTTCTCAAGCTCGGCAGCGAGGGTCGCCTTGTCACCTAAACCAGATTTTTTATCGAGGCGAGAGTAAACTGTGGTATCATCGGTGTACATGCCTACTTATAATCTTATGGTATCGGGGAGATCATTGATATAGATTTGAAAGAGCGTAGGACCTAGGATAGAGCCTTGGGGTACACCTGCGTTTGTAGGGTAGTTCTGGGAGGCATGTCCGTTTAATACCACCTTCAGTGTGCGGTTAGAGAGGAATGCCCGGATTAAGTCCAACAAAAGTCCAGTTATGCCATAGCTTCGCAGTTTCCGTAGAAGGCCGGCATGCCATACTCTGTCGAATGCTTTAGAGATATCCAAGGCGACGGTTCGGGCATCACCATTCTTGTCGAGAGCCTGGTATATATACTCGGTGATGGTCGTTAGCATATCAGCAGTAGACCTGGTGATGCGGAAGCCATACTGTTTGTCCGAGAGGACCCCTTGGGCTGTGAGATGCTGAATGACCTCGGCATTGATAATGGCTTCGAAGACTTTGCCGAAGATCGGAAGAAGGCTGATGGGGCGGTAATTTGCGGGGTCCGATGGTTCACCAGTGTTCTTGAATATTGGAACCACAGAAGAAGACTTCCAACAGGCAGTAAAGCAGGAGGAAGATGGGCAGAGGTTGTAGAGCTTAGAACGGATAGAGGAGAGTTCAGGGGCACAATTCTTCAAAACTATGACTGGGATTCCATCCCCACCACTCGCTTTGTGATGGTCCAGTTTTGAGATTATGCTAGAAATCAGCGAGGGCGTGATGTGGACGTCATTCAATTGGGCCTCAGTTCTAGATGGGAAATCGGGTGTATTGATTCCAGACGAATCCAGGGTCGAATTGATCGAGAATCATCATGCATTGAACTGGGTTTAATTGTTACCTAGTTTATCTTGCTAGATCAACTATGACTGAACAGTGAGTTCGATATTCACTGCGTGCCTCATATCTTCGCTCTTGTCTAACATCTAAGCTTAGAGAATCTAAGTAAATGCTACTAGCTGTATAGCTCGGCGTTGCTCGGGTGTAATGAAAGCTTTAAAACTAATCCATGGTCCTGGAGCTCAGACTCTTTGGAAGTTGGCACGAAAGACTAAAAAGCAATAGATGGAAGTAGAAACCGTAGACTGAAAGAAAAATGAATGGATGTAAGACAAATTTTGATTTCCTGGTATCGATATCAAATAAGTGTTTTTCGTCATAAAGTGAATTTTGAAGACTAAATAAGTCCTCTGAGTAAATGGTATCATCGCTGAGACTAAGAACTCCAATTATACCTACTTAGAGCCAAACCCGAAGCAAAAACTAAAATAAAAGGGCTGAAAAAATACAGACATACAGGCAGATAAACATACACACAAACATCTTGCCTTTTATACATATATATATATATATATATATATATATATATATATATATATATATTACCGATTCTCTGCACTATTGTAAGAACTGCAACCTTGAAACTTCTGAATATCGTTTTTTATGTTTTTGTCGATGAGTGTATCAAATTTGATTAAAATCGGACCACTCCTTCTATAACCCGATTTTTTCGATTATCGATTTTTGATATTTATCGGGGGTACCTCGACACAAAACCTAGCTAAGAACACTCGCAGACCCTTATAGTACAACTGTGTAAATTTTCAAGAAAATTGGTTCAGCCGTTTCGGATTCTATAGGTAACGGACACACACACACATAGAGACAAAGTTCCATTTATAAATATATTTAGATAAACAATTGTTAACAAGTTTATCTTATACCTTTGTTTCTTATTAACGATTTATACCAGATTAAACTATGCTTTAGAAATATTTACATAGGCAAAACATTTACAAAAAATAATATAAACAAAATACATAAGGAAAAATCGCTGGTTTTATTTTATGAGCAATATTCTCGTTTTGTTGTAGAGAATAACTCTTTTGATATTTGTGAGTGGAAACAAGATGTACAATAGTCGTCCATTGTTTTCTTAAATTATTTATTGTTTAAATGAAAGAAGAAATTGAGAATTAATAGTTCTGAAAGAAGTTTTCAAAACTGCTAATATCCTGTATTTGTAAACGCCATATTTTTATTGCTTGATGTTTTAAGAAATGCGTTTGGGAAATAAAAATAATAAAACCAAAGTAAATAATAAAAAACACTGACATCTTGGGAACGGTAAAATCTATTAAAAGAAAATTCCTCATCGAATACTCAGTCGACCATCATTAATAACCGTTAAAGTAAACAACATGAAATAAAAAGAATTCTTTTTAGTAGAAAAAAAGAAAGAAAGAATCCAGAAACAAAGAAATTTTTAAAAATACTTGAAAAACAAAATGTGAAGTGAACAAAACTAAAAGGCTTATTTGGTTTTTGTTTCATTTATAAAGCTTATTTTATATTTTTATACAGATATATGTTTAAGGAATTTCTCTGGACATCCATGGGACTTTTAGAAAACATTACACGAGGAATCAAATGAGTGAATGACTGAAGAAGAAAATAAAGTTCGTAACAGCAGAACGAATGCACAATGGCGATAACAAGCAGAAGACTTTGTATTATTCCTCTAGTGTTGATTCCCGAATGGTTCGATGCCTCCTTTGTTTGGGTAAATCTTCTGAGAAGCAATCTGCTGTTTCCTGGTCATTTTCAATACCTCTTTTATAAATGCCTTTATGTAAAGCGTGTCACAATATGAAATGCAATTTCACAAACGTATTAAAGAGTAGAATTGAAAGCAAAAAAAAAAGATAGAAATATTAATATAAATAAAAAAATCAGAAAACGAGATTATATGGATTGTTTGCATGGATGGAAAAAATTGAGTGGAACCCGAAGGATGCTCGAAATATTCCTAAAGACAACATTGATAACACAAGATAAAACGTATATTACCGTATTTTTCGGATTATAATTCGCACGAGAGTATAAGACGCATCTTGATTTTGAAGATAAAACATTCGAAAAATATTCTTCAGTAATTAGTACATATTGATCTAAATACAAAATTAGTACATATTGATCTAAATACAAAATTAGTACATATTGATCTAAATACAAAATTAGTAAATATTGATCTAAATACAAAATTAGTACATATTGATCTAAATACAAAATTAGTACATACTGATCTAAATACAAAATTAGTACATATTGATCTAAATACAAAATTAGTACATATTGATCTAAATAAAATATTAGTACATATTGATCTAAATACAAAATTTATAAATTTGATCTAAAAAATATTAGTACGTATTGATCTAGATACAAAATTTATAAATATTGATCTAAATAAAATATTAGAACGTATTGATCTACATACAAAATTATTAAGTATTGATCTACATACAGAATTAATACATATTAATCTAAATAAAATATTAGTACATATTATTCTAAATACAAAATTAGTAAATATTGGTCTACATACAAACTTAGAACATATTGCTCTAAATAAAAAATTAGTTCATATCGATCTAAATAAAATATTAGATCTAAATACAAACTTAATAAATATTGATCTAAATGCAAAATTAGTATCTAAATAAAATATTAGAACATATTGATCTAAATACGAAATTAGTAAATATTGATCTAAATACAAAATTAATACATATTGATCTTAATAAAAAAATTAGTACATATTGATGTAAATAAAATAAGAGAACATATTGATCTAAACACAAAATTAGTATATATTGATCTAAATACAAAATAAGTATATATTGATCTCAATACAATATTAGTAAATATTGATTTAATTACAAAATAGCGCAGAACATGAGAATAAGAAAAGATGTAAATTTTAAAAAATTACCTTTATTTAGTTTGGTTCAAAATCTTCAAAACTTTTATTGCTTTCACTATCACTTAAAAAGAAATCAAACATTTTATCATTGGATTGGATCAAAGAGAGCCAAAGAACCATGATTCTATCTATTGTGTTATAGATACGACATTTCTTAAAATACTTAAATCATGTTTCAGAATAAAGCGTGTGTTGAGTTTGGACCTGGGGATACTTAACCGATTGCTCATTTAAAAATAACAAGCAGCGAATGAAAATAGGCGGGAGGAAACCACGTCAAACTGAGTAATGACTAATTACGCTACTGCCTCGGAAATCGCAGCACGTTAGTCGGTACACAACGTCCGATAAATGGACTGTCTCCACAAGACACCGAGTCTCGCCAGCTACCCACTGCTGACTGACAGTTTTCCAGTTGCTTTTATTGAGTTGACACAATTGACAAGGACCCGGATCTAGATAAGTTGCAGAGAATACCATATCTGACAATGCCAAGTTGTTCTGCTTCTAACGGTATTTTCTGAATGTGACTAGTTTCAACAAATACTTATTTAGACAACTCTAGGTTTCATTTGTGCCTGTGGTAACACGTGTTCGCTACCATTACTATATCACGAAATATTCATTCACATAAACACCTAAGCAAGCGTCACTCTTTTCCTCCAGCCAGTTGAGGTCATGGCAAAATCTCCATACAGTTTAAAATTGTTTCAGGCTTTCTTCATTAAACTCTTATGGCTTGTTAAACGAAGCATCGAAGGACTGCAATTGACAAATATCTAAGCTTGACAGTCAGTTGTTAAACATCCGGGTGTGACAGTCAATTGTGCTTTTAGTTCCTTAGCTATCTTTTAATTTTTCGTATTCTTTTTTTGTTTATATATTATTTATAACTTCGGTGTAGAGAACACAAGAAGATATTTTCATGACACGTTGGTGTATAAATTGACTGACTGGGCAGAAGATATTCCTGTAGTAAGTTGCCATTAATTTCTGTGGTATAGTGGTTGCCAACCAAAGCTATGCTACCCAACCTGTCCTGCTATTTAACCCATAGATGGAGTGAAAACAACAAATTAAAAATTTTCTTAAGTGTATTTGTACATAAATGAATGCAATGAATTCAATTGGATTTCAAACTTTCCGAGCTGATATCCATAAATATTAAGCAGATTTTAAAAAATAGCAAAAAGTTATTATACTACATAAGAGGTAAAACGGACTACAAATAACTGAAAACAAAATCATAAAAACAATATCTTCGAATATCATTCACTTAAAATCCAAATCAATAATATAAACGGCCTTGTATTTGTTGTAACTCGCAAAGAAAACGCCACCAATATGATTTATATTCACAAAGTTGCACAACCAAACACCATGATACAAAAGATATATAAAAGTTGTTTTTAATTTCAAAAAAATAATATAATCCATTCTGGAAAATGACCAATGACGGTTAAAATTTGTCTTTATTTCTGACATAAGTTATTGTAATAACATTGTTCGAACTGTTGTCTTCATCTTTGTTGCCATATACATGACGTTTCGGCCGATTAAAACCTAGACGGTTAAAATTTCTAAAACATATACAAAGAAGAAAATTTGTCTATACTTCAGGGATGAGGTTGTATTTACATTATTTACACTGTTCGGACTTTATTGCAATGTTTACAACGTTTCCGCCGTTGTGCGCTCCGGTCTTGTTCAGGGGCTAAGTATTTTTAACCGAACCCTGGGATATATAAATCTTTTTCCATGTTATCCGGAAATGGCATGGAGTGATCGAAATTAAGGGTTCGGTTCAAAATTCTTAAACATTGCAATAAATATGACAATGAAGATAACAGTCCGCACAGTGTAAATAATGCAAAGAAAAAATTTTTACAGACTCTACCATAAGACATTTGTTACGTCCTACAAAAAAAAGAAACAGCTTAAACATTATCAAAGCAAACATACCTGAACGAAGTGACTAAGGCGACTCATTTTTTATTTGCTTCGCATTGTTATGAGGTATCTATTTTTCATCACCAGTGGTCACCTTTTTTTTTTTGCTATGCTTGGGCAGGGAATCGTATGTAGAAATACTTCATTAAATTGTTCTGTTAAATCATGAGGCTCCGAAATATTGTAGGAATTTACGAATCCAAATAAAATATGAGTAGTATCTCTGCAATGTATTGTGGAATATTTTAATCAAAGTTCAGGTCTACCGAAGCATTGTCGGCTTTCAAGATCAAAATTCAAACTTGCAGATCCGTTTATATAGTACTCTTAACTTTAGATTCTTCCTCATGAATGGCACATTTCTATTAATATATGAGCATCAAATAACGAACGTGAATCTCGTATATCCTCCATTTCTATTTTTAACCTAAGAACATTTCAAATTCAAAATCCGCAAATTGCATTTAAATACACAATAAAATATCATCTTTCAGAATATGCATATGTCAGTAATGTGTTCAAATACTTCTACTTATTTTTCTATTTGTCGTGTCCCTTCAGAACTTTGGTGATCACGGCTCTCCACAATTCCATGTCCTGTGTACCTCAGTATCTTTAACCCTCTAGGGCCATTCGTATCATAATTGATACAGTATTTCCCTATAAGGAAACATTTGGTATTTCCCTATAAGGAAACCTTTGGTATTCATTGACTGAGCAGTCAGTACTGCTTTCATTTGAAATTTATAAAATATTTCTCTTAAAAGATTTTTTAGGAAAATATTTCTTTCAAGGATTGTTTTCATACTGTATCAAATATGATACGAATGGCCCTAGAGGGTTAAGTAGGTTATATTTTGTTTCCCTCAGGCCTTTAATCTGTTCTGTGAGTATCACATTCAACAAGCACTTTTTTCTCATTTTGCACCCTAGCAATTCGAATTGCCTACTTCTGATCTTAAGTATCGTCGTCGGAAGTGCCCTGGGTGATGCAGCCAAGAACGAATGGTTCCAAATCAAAGAGTTCCACGGCTTCCATGCCGTGTTCCAGAGATGTCTACGTTTGAGAAAAAGGCAAAGATGGTCAGCTGTCTTCCCCTGTCTTTTGAAACACGGAAACGTCCTCCAAGAGAAAGATAGTCAAGTACTTGTTTCCGAATTATGTAACCCAATAACTCTTTTTGTCAGGTCTCAAAAGTTTGGAGAATAATGCGCCATTGTTGAACGCGCTGAAATAAGGAGTCGTTCGTTTGGTGCACAGCTCAAGGAACCTTTTTAACATTTGTCACTGGAACTACAAGAATCAAATTAAGTATAAGCTTCCATTTTGTTTCCATTTTGTTTTTAATATTTGCCCTTGAACGGATTTTCGTCTCATTGAATTCTCAGCATCATTCTGTAGAACTACATTTCTGTTGCTTCAAGTCTCTTTAGATATAAGGAGATTGTCTAGCATTTGCTTCTTCTTCTTCTTCTTCTTTTTCTTCTTCTTCTTCTTCTTCTTCTTCTTCTTCTTATATGTGCCCTGTCCCTTCAGGACGTAGGCGATCATGGCTTTCCACGTCTCCCTATCCCTGGTGGCTCTTAGCATGTTTTCTCCTGTTACACCACGTAAGCCTCGTTCTGTCATCCACCTGCTCATGCCCGTCAAGTATGTTACACAATATTTTGCTCTGTCTCTCCTTTCCTCTATCTTACCTGTTAGTATCAGATTCTCCAAGCCTTCCTTCCTCATTGCATGACCCAGGAACTTCTTCTTGATGCTCAGTATTAATCTAATTTTAGTTTCCATCCTTTCCAAAACCTCATCATTGCTCAAATGCTCGCTCCATAATATTTGCAGCATCCTTCTGTAGAATCACATTTTAGCTGTTTAAAGTTTTTCTTTCATCTTCGATTAGACTGTCCAGCATTCATTGCCATATTGAAGAACTGTCATCGCATAGCAATCTAGTAATCTCTTCTTAGTTTCTAGTGAACCTGTCCTGTCTCTGAATATTTTACTCAGCTTCTGGAATGCGTCATTCACTCTGCAAATGCGTCTTCGGGTCCTTGTGTCGCACTTTCCGTTTTAGATTTATCTATCGGCCGGTTCACACTCCACCTACGTCTATTGAACAGGTGTAGAGGCTCATCCCTTGTTCCCTGTTTAGGATGTAGTTTCCAGCTTTCTCTTTTCCAATCTATTCACTCTTACCTAGGCCCCTGCACACCAGTGGCCTTGCCGCCTTGCTTGGGGTGATGTGATTAAAAAAAAAAAACTTTTTGATCCTCTAATACTTTGAAAAAAGAAGTAAAAGACTAACAGGTGATAACACGAAAGATTAAAATATTCCCCAGAATTCTTAAAAGAGAAACGAGAGTTAGGGACTGCTAAAAAGCTGGAAAGTAAGAAGCAGCAAGGAATTTATTGTAGAGTTTGGATAGAATAAAAGTCAGTTCAAGAGCACATATTGATACTGAGCACTTTACATATATATATATATATATATATATATATATATATATATATATGTTTGTGTGTGTGTATGTGTGTGTGTGTGTCCAGAGAGAGAGAGAGAGAGAGAGAGAGAAATAGAAATAGAGAAAGAGAATGAGAGTGGTTTTGTTCAGATCATATCAACACACTCAGACTCCCAGTTTATTCAAACACTACATTAAGCGTTTCAGTCGGAATTCTTTCAAAGGACGCGTTCCAGAAGATGAGCAAAATACTAACACACAGGAAAATCTCAACAGAAACAAAGAAAAGAGTTCTAGACTGCTACGTGATGTCAGTTCTTCAATATGGATATGAATGCTGGACAATATCATCGAAAATGAGGACAAAACTGGAAGCGGCCGAAATGTGGTTCTACAGAAGGATGCTACGGATATCGTGGACTGAGCATACAAGCAACGACGAGGTGTTAGAAAGAATGGCAACAAAAAGGAAATTGATGCTGAGCATCAGGAAGAGACAACTGAAGTTCCTGGGACATGCAATGAGAAAGGAGAGCCTGGAGGACCTGATACTGACTGGACAGATAGAAGGAAGGAGAGATAGAGGAAGGCAGCGGATAACATATTTGCAGGGCTTGATCAGGAACGGGGGTTGCCAGGAGCAACAGGAGCAAAAGGAGCAAACATACTAAGAGCCACAAGGGATAGGGAGACGTGGAAGGCCATGATCGTCTACGTCCTGAAGGGACAGGGCACATAGAAGAAGAAGAATCCTACTATGATCGGTAAAACTGTCAATGTCATATTCATAAATTGGTTTTATAAAGAACTCTTAGTCAGCACCAGATATTTTCCCAATTCTTCGTTTTAGTTTAATTTTACCACCTAGTCTCTTGGAATAGCCAAATCCATATGGGAGATGATCATTTCTCGTACACTTTTTGTTTTTGGTCGCAACATTGACATCTAGTTTACTGTTTTGGAGCTCATTTGAAATTTAACATTATTATTTTTTTTAATCATTTCACCCCGAGCAAGGCAGAAATGCCACTGACGAAGGAGCAATAGAAAGCTGAGAATGCAGGTGCGATGACAGATACATAGGTAAAGAGAAAGGGAAGGATATACGGGGGTGGGGAGAGAGCTAAAGTCCAGTGGTTAATAGATGAGCATTGACATTCCATTTAAATTTCTGGAGGTTGTAGCCGTCAGGAAAGCAAGAATATGGGAGCGAGTTATTATTATTATTATTATTATGTCATTTTTCATCATATTTCGATTTCTGCTTTGGTCTCACTACCAACCAAGTCTGCAGGGAGACCTAAGGCAGGTAGTGGCGTGTTGTTATGGCTTCATTTCATGTTTTTCTATCTTCCCTATCATCCCCAGCATTACATAGATAAAGTTTTCCTTAGTGTGTGGGCTGTACTTAATAAGACAATTTTTTGTATATCTCTTAAGCTGGGGTTTCCAGGGATTCTTTCAATGTGTTGTTTTGTTCCATTTTTTATCATTCCAAGTGCACCTACTATCACTGGCACAACTCTTGTTTTCAATTTACACATTTTTTCTATTTCAATTTCCAGGTCTTTATATTTTGACAGTTTTTCAAATTCCTTGATTGCTATGTTACAATCCGCTGGACAAGCCATATCAATTAATAGACAAGTTTTCTCCTTCTGGTTTTTAACAATAATGTCTGGCCTGTTTGCTTCAATTTTTCTGTCTGTGTAGATGGTGTAATCCCATAGAATGGTTACATCTTCTATTTCTGTAACCGGTGCTGGATGATGTTCATACCAGTGTTTGTTTACAGCTTTTCCATAATGTTTGCACATTGCCCAATGTAAATATTGCCCAACTCTATCGTGGCGATTTTTATATTCGTTTGGGGCAAGCACAGAACAGCCTGAGATTAGGTGGTCTATTGTTTCTTGGTGTTTATCACAAAACCTGCATTTTGGATCCATATTATTATGCATAATATTTGCCTGAAAGTTTCTCGTGAAAAGACTTTGGTCTTGTGCTGCAAGTATAAATCCTTCAGTTTCAGACTTTAATCCAGATGCACGTAACCATCGATGAGTATTAACTTTATCAACATTGGATTTATTGGCACGTACTGGATATTGGCCATGCAGATGTTTGTCTTGCCAGCGCTGTTTCATCTTTTCAAGAGCTTTATCTTTGGCTTTCATTTTCATATTTTTTGCCGCAATAGTTGGTTCTTGGCTTCTGTTTTGCTTTTCTACAGAATCTACTAACTGTAAATCTTGTTTGAATTTACTGCCTTCTTTTATTATTGAATATTTTTTCTTTCTTTCTTCATGTTGCCTTACTAATTGTAACATCCAATCCTTTGTTGTTTCTATGTATGTTAGTAAGCCAATAGTTGTTGTCTTGTATGACAATTCCAGCTGAATAAGACCTCTTCCACCTTCTTTACGGGATATGTATAGACGGTCTACATCAGCCTTTGGATGATGCATCTTATGCTTAGAAAGAAGCTTTCTTGTTTTAGCATCCATTCGCCTGATGTCGTTTAGAGTCCAGTTTAAAATGTTAAAGCTATATTGGACAACTGGGATTGCAAGGCTATTAATGGCCATAACTCTGTTCTGTGAATTTAATTCAGTTTTTAATATCATTCGTAGCCTTCTATAGTACTCTTTACGCACTATTTCTTTCATTTTTTTATGGTGAATGTTTTCGCTCTCATTTACACCTAGGTATTTATAAGCTTCTTCTGGTTTCAATTCTTTTATTGTTACAGCAGGGTCTAGGCTAATTGAGGATGTTTCTTGTATTGATCCACGTAAAACTGTAGCTTTAGCACATTTATTCAAATTAAATTTCATTCCAATGTCTTCGCTGAAGCATTTTACAGTTTGCAGAAGACCTTCCAGTTCATTATCATTCTTAGCATATAACTTCAAGTCATCCATGTAAAATAGATGGCTTATTTTCTTTTGTCCTATTTTATAACCACATTCTGTCTTGTTAAGTTGACTGGTTAGTGCTATTAATGATATGCAGAATAGTAAGGGAGATAAAGAATCACCTTGAAATATACCTCTTTTGATGTTTATTTCATCAGACTTATAGGTTCCATTTATATGATTGAGGTAAAGGGTTGGTTTCCATATAGACATGCACTGTTTGATGAAATTGATGATGACGGGCGATATCTTGTATATATTTAAAGTCTTTAAAATCCAGTCATGTGGCACACTATCGAATGCCTTTCGATAGTCTATCCAGGCTGTACTAAGATTTTTCTTTGTACTGTAGCAGTTTTCCAGGATCATTTTGTTAATCAGCAATTGGTCTTTACAACCATAACAGCCACGTTTGCACCCTTTTTGTTCAAGCGGTAACATGTCATTTCTTTCTAAGAATAAATATGTCTGCTTTGTTAAAATAGATGTTAATAGTTTATATGTTGTCGGAAGACATGTAATTGGTCTGTAGTTTTTCGGATTTTTTGCGTCACCATTCTTGGGTAGAAGAAATGTAATTCCTTTTGTCAACCATGCAGGAATTTTAGTGGGGTTGTCAACCATTTCTTGAAGTTCTTTGGCTAGTTTTTTATGTGATGCGCTTAAATAATATAGCCAAAAGTTAGGAATTTTATCTATGCCTGGTAATTTCCAATTGTGTGTGTTTTTTTAGTGCATATTTAAAATCATCTTCTGTAATTCCAGACCATGTCTGTTCGGGTTTATTTTTCATTCGTTCTGTCTCTTGCGTAATCCAATGTACTTCCTTGCTAAGTTCTTTAGGGCAAGCCCATATCTTTTCCCAGAACTGTGTGACTTCTTCCATTCTGGGGGGTGCTGTCACTTCAATTCTTTTTTTACCTATTTCCCTGTAAAATCTCTTTGTATCAGTCTGAAAAATCTTGTTTTCTCTGTAAAATCTTGCTCTTTTTTCATAGCGTCTTATTCTTTGAGCCTTCAGTTGGATTTTTTGCTTTATTTTTTCTTTATTTGATAAGACGTCATTTTCATTCTTGATGTTATATTTTTTTACGGCTCTTCTGCTTTTCCTAGTTCTTACATTTATTCGTCTACTCAGTTCATCCAATATTGATAATTCACTTCTAAGTTGTTCTATGTCTTTTTCTATTTTTCTTTTCCAAGGTGGAACTTCACGTCTGCGAGACTGCCTTGTTTTTATTTTAATATTTAATTTTTTTGTTGCTGCTGTTGCTGATGCATATATTATTTCGTTAAGATTTGTATGAGGGTCTTCATCCAGTATTGATTTCAGTGCTGCATTGTACAGTTTAATAGTTCGGAGGTTTTGTTTTGTTGGTTGTAATTTTGGGAGCTGTTCACGTTCCTCCATTGTAATACTTTGTATTTGACTTAGATGGTTTTTTATTTCTATCTTGGCTTCCTGTATATTGTTCTTATTTTCCGTCAAATAATTATCTTCGATGTGTTCTGAACTCGTTTTATTTTTGTCTTTTAACTGACTCAGACTAAGATCACACCTTTCCAGCACTTTTAAACTTACATCATTATCTTCGCAGTGATTTGCATGTTTCACGGTTTCTACATTATGACCTGTGATTTGTTTGATGTTATTACTTTTTATTTCTGGTTCCGGTTCCTTTTCATATTTTGTTGATTCGACTCTTCTTGTTACAATTCTTTTAATTTCATGAATTTCGGCCTCTGTTAGTCGGTTATTACGAATAATGTACCTACGTACATTGGCCAATTTATTTTCGTCAATATACTTTCTATTTGCTTGACCAACTTTTTCACGCCAAATGTCATATGTTTGGCGAGTCATGTTTTTTTGAGGTTTGAGTAACGCTTCATGAAATGCAGTCATAACGACTTTGTACTCCTCACGAGACCATTTTATTTTTTCTTTCTTTAAATATACGGTTGTAGATCTAGCTGGAGAATTTACAGGACCATCATTAGGATTATCCTGGTTGTGGGGACCTGAAGATACATTCTTTGTGTAGGAGTTTGTTCCTATGGCAGATTTTTCGACCTCAGGTAGGTTCCCTCCTGAAGGACGGGCTCCCTGTTTATCACACATTTATTTATTTATTATTATTATTATTATTATTATTATTATTATTATTATTATTATTCAGTCTGTTCTAGTTTTGGTTTTGTTCTACTTAATCATATCACTTTGTATGTAATCTTTGCTTTCTTTCCTCCCTCTTTCCTATTCTTTATAACCATATTTATTAGCATCAGATCGTGAAACAATTAAGAATCTATATTTTCATTCGTTTCCTATGAATGGCCTCATTGTATTTTTGACATGTCGAAAGAATCAGTTAATAAAATCGTTTCATACGCTTCTATTAGATTTTTTTTCTTTTCTCTTGAGCTTTTCCTTCCGCCATTCGTGTTCTCTTGTGTTTGTTACTGTTTAGATATTCCATAAATTCGGAGGATTCAGATTCCCTGTCGGCTAAATGTCTCGATGACAATAGAACGCGTCAACCCAGGGATTTCCTGATGAGTATTCTTATAAACTAAAAGCTGCATTGTTACTGACTTAGCATATAAAGCTAAGACGCCTTTCTTATTTTGCCTCGTCTCGTTTATTTTCTTCCTCTCTTCACTCACTTGTATACACAATCGCACACACACGCGCGTGCACACACACACACACACACACACACACACTCATTCACTCACTCACTCACTCACACACATTAACACATATATGTATGTCGGGGGTGTCTGTGTCTGCATATGCTACAATACGGAAAATTACGTCTATGAAAACTCTTGGAAATGAGTATAAACAGAATATGCAAATAGCACGAAAGAAAGAGAAACATAGATATTTTTTAAACTTATATATATATATATATATATATATATATATATATATATATATATATAGCCCAGAGGTCCCAGAGGTAGAATCGCCTACTGACGCCAATTCGGTCGGGTTTCAATCCTGGGTTAAAAGCAATCGAAATCTAACCGTACTGATGAGCTGTGTTTCAGCGAAACAGATCTGTCTGCCGATGACTATATATATATATATATATATATATATATATATATATATATATATACGAACTGACTGGGATAGATATGGGATAGATAGATAGATAGATAGATAGATAGATAGATAGATAGATAGATGAACAAAGATAGATATATAGATAGATAGATAGATAGATAGATAGATAGATAGATAGATAGATAAGAAGAAAATAATCATACCATAGATAAAACTATTTGTAAAATAATAAGCATGCAGTATCAAATAAGTCCTGCATCGAGGGCTGAAAGGGAATTAAAATCTTTTCTCGTGAAACTCTCTTCCTTAAACTTGCTTCCATTAAGTGTTTAAGTGCAACATCAACTGCCATCTTTTACCTCCCATCATTATCTTATCTTTTCTCTGACACCCCTGTACCTTTTTCTCCTTTTTTTTTACACTCTCCTCTCACATAACCCCCAGCGCACCACTGGCAGTACTGCCTTCTTCTTCTATGTGACTTGTCCCTTCAGGACGTAGGCGATAATTGCCTTCCGCTTTTCCCTATCCCTGGTGTCTCTGAGTACGCCTTCTCCTGTTACACCATGCAGTCCTCGTTCCGTCATCCACCTGATTAGGTCCTTCAAATATGTTATCCGTTGCTTTCCCCTGTCTCTTTTTCCCTCTATCAGGCCTGTTAGTATCAGATTCTCCAAGCCCTCCTTCCTCATTGCGTGTCCCAGGAACTTTAGCTGTCTCTTCCTGATGCTCAGTATTAATTTCCTTTTTGTTTCCATCATTTACAAGACCTCATCATTGCTTACATGCTCGATCTAGGATATTCGCAGCATCCTTCTGTAAAACCACATTTCAGTTGCTTCAAGTTTTTCCTTCCTCTTTGATGGTATTGTTCAGCATTCACTGCCATATTGAAGGACGGACTGCACGTAGCAATCCAGTACTCTCTTCCTAGTTTCTATCGAAATTGTCCTGTTTCTTAATACTTTGCTTCGTCTAAAACGATTATATGTATAATAAAAAAAAAAACTTAATTTCTTTCCAGTCTCTATATCGAGCAATATTCATAAACAAAACCAAATGAAAGTCTTCTTATTCAAAGCGTCGCTTCAAAGACACGATTTTACTTTAATTCTTATTAATCTAATGGTTACTTTCTATCGCACAAGACATTAAAATAAACTTTGGATTTACAGTATTTACATTGTTCGGACTGTTGTCCTGATCTTTATGGCTATATTGACGACGTTTCGGAGGTTGTAGGCTCCAGCTTTCTTTAGGAACTTGGAATTTCGAACCCAGCCCTTTATTTCGATCAATGAGGTATATAATTCTCATTTCTTGTAACATGCTACTTCCGAATATCATGTAGTTGTCTCCCTTTAACTCAATTAAGTTATTTAGATGAGCGCAGCAAATAAACAACTGTCTGAACAATGTAAATAATGTAAATACAAACTCATCTCAGAAGTATAAACGAACATCTTTGGATTTACAGGTTTTACAAGAGAAAAGTTTATTTTTTCTTTCTAAATAATCATTAAAACTCAGAACAGAAATCACGGATTCCTTGCATGAAGTTTGTCTGGATTCTTACACTCGTTTGCCTCACCAGGAAGATTGAGAAATCAAAAAATATATATATATATAATATTGTGCCTGTTCAAATAAACGTTCCTGTGATAATTTTTATGTTAATTTTAAAACAAATGTAGCACAAAATAGTCATGTCTCTGTTGTGGGCGAGTACCCACTGACACTTATGGACCCTTCCAGTCATTATTTAAACCATAAGGTTTATACTCTCAGGGCAGTAGATCCGGGTGTATCAGTAGTTGTACAGTTGCAACTGCCATTGTCCCTGTCAGCTCTCTGCCTTCGGGCGGAGCGCATTAACCCAGTCGTGGCTCCGCCGAAGGGTAGTCACGACTGGGAAACAATAGACAGGTATTTTTTATGGCCCTGAAGACCCTCATAAAAATGGCCTTATACCACATGTTGCCTTAAGTGGGAAGGCCAACTAAATACTGTAGATCCGGGAGCGGTCAGTCAGGTAAGCGTGGCTTACTGCCACATTTGTAGTTATATTTTTCCTTGTTAAATACAATATGTTAAACCAATTATCCGTTGTCCAAGTTATTCTTTCGTGGCCCCATTATCGGATCCACATCAATTTGGCGACGAGATGTTCGTACTCACCAAGGGATACTCCACCTCAATAAACCTTCGTTGCCGGCAACATCAGTCGCAGAGAAAATTGTTTAAAAATAGTATGCATAATGTAAACAAATAATCAATGTGCTGAGGATGGGAAAAATTGATAGCAATAGTTGAATCGTCACGGCAATTGTATTTGATAGACAAGAGTATATAGCAGGTTTGCCCAACCCACGGCTGGCGAACCACATGTAACTCTTTGACGTTTAGTATGCAGCTCATGGAAATATACGGACTGAGCTACTTTTTTAATCAAATTATAAAAGGCAAATAAGAAAGATTTATAATTGTTTACTAGGTAAGAATTGAGAGCCTAGTGGATTAAAACCTAACTTTAATGTTAATATGTACGTAACACACGTCTTGAGGCTCTCAAACATATGAACTTTATTATATGAGGCTCTTACATTAACAAAGGTTGGCCACATCTTATCTATCGAAAAATCCATCAAAATAGTAATATCAAAATGAAAAAAATGGATATTTATTTTACATCACAAATATTATTTTATCATTGTTGTTTCACACTTCTATTTTAACTGCTCTTAGGTTTGCGCCATGTTAGGAGAAAACACCGGTTCTCGTACTATCACTGAAATTAAGCAACGTTGAGCATAGTCTCTACTTCGATGGGTAACCGTTTGTGAATACCAAGTGCTGTAAATTTGGATGTGCGCGTGGTTTAATAAGTAACAGTTGGGAATTTTAAATTGAGGAGCCGAGTTCAAAGTTCAGTTTGTTTCTTTACTTAGTTTCAAATATCCCTAGGAGAGGCATGAATCCGACTCTTCTTCCTCTAGATATGAGTTAATTAGAAGGACCTGCATAATCATTATTATCGGAAAACAAAAAAATTCTTACAATCTAAAAGAGTTTCATTGATTTAAACATTAATAGGTTGATAAACCTTAAAAAATCAATTAGTCAATCAATTTAGCTGCTCATTGGTTTAACGTAATTATGATCATTCGTGGACAGATCGAGAATCGAAATTTGGAATCAGTGATGTCAGGCTGAACAACGCAACTGCTCTATCTGAAAGTTTTGAGAATCTAACTGGTTATGAATGACTAAATGTAAGTTTTTCAAACCATATATCATTCCAAAAATCACTCTAGTAAATATATTTCATCTTTTGAAGTGATCGAATCTTAAAAGATAACTTTGTTCTATGCTTTCTCTATGTAACCATGATGGTATTCTACAAAAAGATAGATAGATAGATAGATAGATAGATAGATAGATAGATAGATAGATAGATAGATAGATTTACGGTTTGCTTGTGAAAAGTATACTGCTTGATAAATCTTACTCAACCATGTTACTCAGTAGGTTGTTTCTTTTTCTTATTGATATTGGCTGAATGCATTGAAGCGTAGAGTTCTTAGCAAGTTATCTTTTTTTTATCGGTGACTCTCCTCTTCTCCCTGGGATAGAAGCTTGATTCCCTAGCAGAATCCTTTTTGGAAGACTATAGTCTTCCATGATTTTCACATGATCACTCCATTGCAACCAAACCAAAAACCAGATGAGATATCTTAAACGTATATCAGTCAGACTGTGTCATACATGATACACGCTTGGGCGATCACGTCTCTTTTGATCTATAACTGACCAGGCAGAAGATTTGCCATGCATGATACACGATTGGACGATCATTTCTCTTTTGATGTATGAATGACTGGGCAGAAGATTTTTTCGCAATAGGTTTTCATTTTTTTCTGCGGGAGACTGGTTGGCAACCAAGACTATAGAACCCAATCTGACAATAGCGAGAGAGAAGAGATGGATTAATATCTTTTTCTGTGGTATTTTCACGTAAGTGAATACAACGAATTCAACTAGAATTCGAACTCAGCGCTCCGATTTCTCGTTCCGAGCTGAAATGCACTGCACCACAACGCACATAAACGTGGGTGCCAAATGCAAACAAACCGGCAGAGCAAAAGAATGCAAATGTATTTTCCGATTTTTGTTTCATGAAATACTTCCTTTATTATTAATCTCAGTATAGCAGTTATTCTCTTTCTTTTCTTAATAACAATACTCATCTGTTTCTATTACAAGATGGCTGCTTTATATATGACTAGCAGTATAACCTGGCGTTGCTCGGGTGTAATGAAAGCTTTAAAATTAATCCATGGTCTTGGAGCTCAGACTCTTTGGACGTTGACACGAAAGACTAAACAGCAATAGTTGTTTCAAGGTAAAGCGAAACCATAGACTGAAAGAAAAATGAATGGATGTAAGTCAAATTTTAATTTCCTGGTATCGATATCAAATAAGTTTTTTCGTCGTAAACTGAATTTTGAAGCTAAATAAGTCCTCTGAGTAAATGGTGTCATGGCTGAGACTAAGAATTGCAATAATACCTACATAGAGCCAACCCTGAAGCAAAAACTAAAATAAAAGGGCTGAAAAAATACAAACATACAGGCAGATAAACAGACACACACACAAACATCTTGCCTTTTATATATATATATATATAATCGATTTTCTGCACTATTGTAAGAACTGCAACCTTGAAACTTCTGAATATCGTTTCTTATATCTTTGTCTATGAGTGTATCAAATTTGATTAAAATCGGAACACTCCTTCTATAAGCCGTTTTTTTCGATTATAGATTTTCGATATTTATCGGGTATACCTCGACACAAAACCTACCTAAGAAAACTCGCAGACGCATATAGTGCAACTGTGTAAAATTTCAAGAAAATCGGTTCAGCCGTTTCGGAGTCTATAGGTAGCGGACACACACACACAGACACACAGACAAAGTTTCGTTTATAAATAAGTTTAGATCCGTGTTTCCCGCTTCGCCGTGGTAAAAACATAAAACAAGCCATATATTTTTATGAAAAAGCGCAATAAAAACAATTTTTTTCTTTTCTTATTTATTTGATTTTATTCTATCCTTTTCTTTTTCTTTTTCCTTTTCTTTTTCTTTCCCTTTATTTTTATTTTTATTTTATTTTATTTTATTTTATTATTATTTATTTTTTAATTTCTTTGCAATCTATTTAAAAAGGAAAAGTAGACTAATTTTTCTCCAGTTTCTGAAAGGTTTTTTTCTGTTGCTGAGGTGATGTGTCGCTCCCCGTGGGGATCGTCATATCGAAATGGCCATTCAACATCTTTGAATTAATCCTTTTTTAATATATATATATATATATATATATATATATATATATATATATATATTTTCTTTCTTCCTTTATCCTATTATTTCTCTCTCTCTTTCTCTCTCGCTTTCTCTCTCTCTCTCTCTCTCTCTCTCTCTCTCTCTCTTACGCCCGCTCTCTATCTATCTATCTATCTATCTATCCTTCCATCCATCCCTGTATTCTTGTTTTTTTTACTTCCTTAGTTCTCTATATTATTCAACCTCACTGACTGCAGACATGACTGCACTCAATTTTTTTATTCTTTTTTTTTGTTTGTTTTCTTTTTTACAAATCGAATCTATCACGTGATGGACTTCTTTACAACAGAAAAATAGCACAAAGCAGCAATCAAGGTTGGTTACAAATTTCAAGACAAAAATAAGGAAAATGTTTAAGAATCCGATGCGTAGATACCGATAAGGAAAGATGTAAAAAGCAAACAAACAAAAAAGAATAGGTAGAAACAACGCCATATTGAAACCGAATCGACCTTGCCAACCGACCGGCAGACCAATTAATGTACAACTGTTTATCTCCGGACACTCTCAGTTCCATTTCTGGCAAAGTACAGAATGCCAACAAGCATATTTGAATTGTTCATTATTGCAAACTACTACAGCCGCTAGTAATAGGAGTTTCTATATCAATATCAATTTCCAAACAGTTACTTTTTTATCTACCTATTCATTTACCTATCTATCTTTCGATACACACACACTTACGCACAGATACTCACACACGCATGCACACACATACACATACACCCACACACAAATATACATACATACATACATACATACATACATACATACATATGCATAGAAACGTATTGCACATTTATTTAAATCAATAAGTTTCGATTCATTCTCTTCATTGAATATTGTTCGATCACCAAAGTTAAGCATCGACTAGCTTGGTCAGTACTGAGAAGAGCGACAGCTTGGAAACTTCGGTTACTGTAAGCAACCTTCTAAAATCTGAAATAAGTTGAAAGAATGAGGTATGTGCATATATATATATATATGTATATATATTTAGAATTTTTCCAAAATCAGATTACCACTTCAACGAGTGAATTTAACACCCATCTCATCAGCGAGAACAAAATGTGAAAATAAATTTATTTGTTTGTGTTTGCGTAAAAAACAGAAGTGAGAGTAGGGAAAAAAAAATAAAGAAAAAAGAAAAGAAAAGCATGGCAGATCCTTGCTGTCGGAACTTGTAAGTTTGCCACTTTACTGACAGAAGCAATAAAAAAAACACAATAAAAATAAATTAAAAATAAAAATGTATAAAAAGAAATCGGTCAGATGAAAGAAAGGCCTTAGAAAGTCACTGTTAAAGGGTCACAAATAATGTCAATATTCAAAGTAAATTGATTAAAAATTAAAACAAGATGTAAAATGGATTTAAGAACGGGGAGTTATCATATAATTTAATTATATTGCTAATAAGAAGAGAAAAAAAACAACAATTTTAAGGAATTTAAATTTTAGATTAATTATTAGAAAATTTAATTAAAATCTATGACGGCATTAATATCAAAACAAATGATAGAAATAGAAGGAATGTAATTAAACAAGAAGAAAAGTAACAGCTATTTCAAAAAATTTAATTTTAGATTAATTATTAGAAATTTTGTATCGAAATTTAAATTTATGACAGCATTTGCTTATAAATTCTTTTATTAATTTCAAAAGCAAGTTTTGCTTAGGATATTTTAATACTTTAGTTTTTTCAACTAAACATACACTGCATCTATCGTAAAGGTTATTGGATGGACGGGCCGAAACTATTAATCTCCAACTGACTATTGGTTAAAGTCCCTTCTCTTTCATTTATCAAAATCTTTAGGAAAGAGAGTTTTGGAATTTTAGACTGAGGTTGGGAAAGCAGTTTTTATGGTGGTAGTATCGCTTTTTAAATTTTCCCGCTGAAATTCCAATGTAAACATGATAATTATTTTTGTTATTTTCGTGGGTAGATGTGGGTTTTGTAGATCCCTGGTGTAGACTTACATTTACCTTCCATAGGACAAAAATTGACAGACCTACAATTGCTCTCTAGGAAGTATTATTTGGGCTTTGTTTGATCAGGAGATATTAAGGCAGGTTTAATGACGGTTTCACCTAAAGTATGCAGGGTCAATTCCTGTTGTAATTTGTATATTTATAATAAGATTAATAAGATAATAGTTTATGTTGTCTTTGATGCAACTCCAAATATGCACAAATCAATGAGACTAAGGATCCAAAAAGTTATATATATATATATATATATATATATATATATATATATATATATATGTGTGTGTGTGTGTGTGTGTGTGTGTGTGTGTGTGTGTGTGTGTGTGTTGTGGTACAGTGGATATCGGCTCGGAACGAGAAACCTAGGAGCCGAGTTCGAATTCCAGTTGAATCCATTGTATTCACTTACGCGCAAATACCCTTGGGAAAGGTATTAATCCGTATATTCCTTCCAGTTATGGGTTAAATAGCAGGACAGATGGGGTTCTATAGCCTTGGTTGGCAACCAGTCTACCGCAGAAAGCAATGGCAACCTAGTGCGGGATAATCTTCTGCCCAGTCAGTTATGTCTCTTTCGAGACATGATCGCCCAAGCGTGTATCACGTATGGCACCTAACTGACTGATATATATATATATATATATATATATATATATATATATATATGTTTTGACTATATAATCTCTCCGATTTCATTTATATTTCTAGGTGTGTGTGTGTGTGTGTGTGTGTGTGTGTGTGTGTGTGTGTGTGTTCTTATCAATTTTGTTATTAAATAGCCCCGATTTTCATAATAGAAGATTTGCCAGGAATGGGGAAACGTTTGTAAGAATCTGGACGCAAATGATGCAGAAATTAAACCACTTTTGAAACATTTTCGTCTTAGTAGTTTTTTTCCCTTTGAATTGGAGGCGCATTTTTAAAATCAAAATTCTGGGAAGTATCGTAACGGTGAAGAACTAATTATAGTTAATGGATTTAATTATAAAAGATCCCTTTTGCTTAAATTTTAATTAAGTTTCTCTTATCTATTCCTTGTGAAAATTATTGGAGTAACAGATAAATTCCTTCTTAAGGTTTTAGTATACAACTTGTTTTGTATTAATTGTTTTTGTTTTTTTACTTAGTTGCGACAAATTTTATCGTGGGTTTAGATAAATGTTTTCAATTATAATTGTGATATATATATTGGTTAGAACGATATTTTTTTGTAGTTTGTTGGGAAGGTCAGCTTTTCTATAATCCTTTTGTTTTACATTGAGTTTGATATAGTTACTTTATTAGAGACAATTGAATGTGTTTTCAACGTATTTCTCCTCCATATGTAAATATTTAGGGCTCTAAATTCTGAGTGCTTTTAATTAGAATTAGTTATCCATATGCTTTGTTTTGTTGTATGATGTGAAGAGAAACTTATAAGATCATTTTTATTGGATGATTTTCAGTGGACACTACTTTTTAACCTGCCGTCAATGTTATGTCGCATGATATATAGGAAAAGTAAAATATTCTTTTTCTTTCATTTTGTATTTAATTTTTTTTTTTATGTTCGACTTTGTTTAGTTTATCTACAAGATCAGGTAAATCATTATCCCTGTGATATATTAATACAGCATCATCAATGTATCGGAACTATAATGGTTGATTAGGTAAAATATATCGCCGACAAATTAATTACTCTGCTTATTAATATCGAATATGACTGCAATTCTAATTCGGCCCTCCAATTCCACAATGATAGATACCATCCATTAAACCAATAGGCCTTTACTCTTCCTATCACGTCGTTCTCTCTCTCTCTCTCTCTCTCTATATATATATATATATATATATAATAATAAAATTGACTCTGTACGTATTCAAATCTTAAAATGTTACACAAGTAATTTTTAAGAACCACGAATAACCGGCAGAATCTAACTCCGTTATCGCCCTCGGCTATAAAGCTTTGGAAAACGAGGGAAAAAAAAAGAAAACTGCGGAGCACCGACAATACATACAGCACTTCACAGCAAAGAAAAAAAAACCCTCAAACGGAACAAACCACAAAGAAAGAAAAGTGCTCGATACTAAACTAACCAAAAAGGATTAACTAAAAGGCAGTTACGTAGAGCAAAAACACACGAGAAAAAATCGCAAGATCGCCAAGACCTACCGCGGTTTCGCACAACGGCTCGTCATCACTATGTTATATATATATATATATATATATATATATATAACATAGTGATGATCCACGTATACTGTCTTAATATGTATAGGAAAGAATAGTAATAAAAAGTTTTGAATTTAAAAATGTACTTTTTTTGGACAGTATTTGTTTATTTTTATTATTGTATTTTATATTTCGGACCGCCCTCGGTCCTTCATCAGAAACGAGTGATTTTTAAATTTGAATTAGAAACGTATTTCACGATAGCGTCCGAATATTTGTTTTGTTTACATCACGTGGTGTGTTTGTTCACAACATGCGGCACGTCCGTAGAGAAAGTCTGTTTGTTTTAGATAAAAATTTCTTGGAATATCTGAGAAAAAAAAATTTTTTAGCTATTGAAATATTTGTAAAGATTCAACACACCTAAGTCCCTATTTAACCCTAAAGTACATTTTTAAATTCAAAACTTTTTATTAATATTCTTTCCTATATATATATATATATAGCCAATTTCCCTGACGAGCCGTCGGGCGAAACTGTGGTAGGTTGTTGGCTCTTGCTTAGATTTCTGTCTTTGTTTGCTGTAGTGTCGTATTGAGTGCTTTAGAGCTAGGGTTTTAGTCTTAGGTTTTTTTTTTCTTTCTTACGAATATTTGACTTTTTATTCATGTACTTCGTTTGTTTCTTTTTTTACTTCCCCTTCTTTTCCCTCCGAGTTCGTTCTCGGTGGGTTGTACAAGTCGATTTAAATTATAGCTTAATTAATACTATTTTCGGCATTGTTAGTTATGTTACTATTGGTATTGTTATTACTATAGTTAATATTATATATATATATATATATATATATATATATATATATATATATATATATATATATATATTGAATAAAAAATACAAACTTTTACAATCGGATTCCTCATGTTAAATAGCGATAAAGGTCCATATAAACATTTGTCAGTAAATCCTTCGTTTGTGAGTTATCAGAGTTATAAAGTTTAAAGAAAGTTTACAGTAGTTGGCGCTGTGTTGCCTTGTAGGCTCGGTTACATTAGTCATTCGTGCACATTTAGTGCTAGTGTGCCTTCAACGTTTAATGTGTTAACTGAAAAATATTCTGTTTTACTATGACACGATGTTCGCATCGTGAGCAGGCGGATATGATTTTAACAAACGGCTGCATTAATGCTAATGGATGCCTGGCTGTCTCAGATTGCGTTTCCAGAACAAAGGCAGCCGAATCATTAACTTTGGCTGCAGTTGACCGTTGCGTTGCTGAACAGCATCCGTGGGACCACAAACTATGTTAATAAGTATTTGGGGATTTTATCTCGGATTGTACATTTATCAGCGTCTACCTTAAACTTTAATGTTTAAAAACGAAGGATTTGTGGACATTTGATAAACCCTATATATATATATATGTGTGTGTGTGTGTGTGTGTGTGTGTGTGTGTGTGTGTGTGTGTGTGTGTGTGTGCTGTAGCCCTAAAAGCAATCACCAAAACGGAGGTTGGGAATAATAGTATACTAATGAGTACAAGACTCGCACGCTGCTTAAAGTAGATACACTGCTAATCAGTATAATCACTTTCTCTACTCCAATAGTTTCTACGCATTTAAGAGAATATGATCATTCCATCTGTCTTCCTGACTTCCGTTCTGTTAGTGTCCTTTCTCTTCAATAAAATCTTCTCCTTCTCTTTCACTCTAAGTAACCCTTTGGATCTTAGTAGCATTATCTCCTTGTTTGGGGTAAAATGATTAAAAATAAATCAAGAGCAAGGCATTCATGAGCCTCCACAACGCATACAAATATGTGTGTGCGCAACCGCCGAAAATATCACGCGAGATTCCTAAACCGTCACACTGTTAATATCACCTACAACTTTATACATTAAGTCTTTTATGGCTCTGTCATATTTTAAGCAGATGTGCGTTGTAGAGCATTGGATATCAACTCGGAACGAGAAATCGGGGTGCCGAGTTCGAATTTCACTTGAATTCTTTGCATTCACATACGTACAAATATCCTTGGGATATCAATCTCTTCCCTCCAGTTATGGGTTAAATATCGACAACCAGTCTACCGCAGAAAGTAATGGCAACCTAGTATGGGAAAATCTTCTGCCCAGTTAGTCATGTCTATTTGGAGACATGATCGCCCAAGCGTGTATCACGTATGGCACTTAACTGACTGACTATACTTTAAGCATAAGTCAGTTAAGTACCACATGTGATATACACTTATGCGATCGTGTTTTGAAAGAGACATGATTGACTGGGAAGATGATTTTGCCGCAGTATGTTGCCATTAACTTCTGCGGTAGGCTGATTGCCAAACATGGATATAGAAGCCAGTTTGTCCTGTTATTTAACCCATAATTACACCGATTAATACATTTACCAAGGGTATTCAACGAATCCAACTGGAATTTAAAATTTTTGCAGGAAATTAGTCTTTTCACATCCAGTAATTGTTTTCACACTTTCTACAACTGATTGGTGTTTTTTTCCTACCCTTTTGTTTGCTATAGTATGGGAGGTCAAGATATTGATTATTTTCCCTTCTAATTACATGTGCTACCCCATTTTTGTTGTTACTGCTGTTGGATGCGTTTAAATGATGTCTTTATTTATTTATTTATTTATTTATTTTGCTAATTTAACAAGGTCGGAGTTGGATGCCATGCATGACATCCAGTTCTGACGAGGTTAAGAAAATGACTCCGGTTTTTAATAACAGAATTTTCGTGATGTATCGTCTTATGGTCTTGGACAAAAGTTCCATAGCGCAGCCTACTCTGCGTTCATTTTTTTTTTATTTCCAGAAACTGAGAAAATGAAACTTAAGATATAAAGATTCTTTCTAAGTCTATAGCATAAAAATGTATTGCAGCTTGTGTCGCGCTTGCGAAGTCAAGTCATTAGTAAATCTACGAGGTTATATGAAAAGTTTCGGCCGCATATATATGATTTTATGATTTATCAGCAGATTAGAAGCCTGAGAACAACATTAATAAAGATAAAGAGACGCAGATGCAAAATGAATTGTTTTTGTTTATCTATACCGTGTATAAAATATTTCTGGTTTCTTAAAATATTTTTATGCATTCTATAAACAGTTTTCACCCACATGAAGATTGAAGCAAGTAGGTCGGATATAATTATGAAAAACCGAAAAGAAAAACTTGTCTACTAATTAATATCGCTTACTTACCGGACTTAATATTGCAACCAAGGAATTGTAAAAACTATCGAAGTACAATTACATGAAAAATGAACTAGAAAAATGTGGAAATTAAAAACAAGAATGTACCAATCATAGTAGGTGTGCTTGGAATGATAAAAAAGGAACACAATAACATATTGAAAAAAAGTACATGAAAACCCCAACATACGAAAACTACAAAAAAAATTGTCTTGATAAATACAGTCTATACACTCAGAAGGATTTTGTTTATGTAACACTAGTGATGTTATAGGGATCAGAAAAATAAATTATGAAATGTAGTCATACCAACACACCACTAACTACCTTAGGTCTTCCCGCAGACTTGGTAGATAGGGTGACCGTAGCAGAAATCAAAATATAATAATGATAATATTACCAGAGAAGGCTAATATCTGCCCTGAAAAAAATGAAACTTTTACTAGAAGGAAACTGCAAGTAACTGATATGAACGCCACCCAGATCCGGTTACAGAGACAGAACTGGTAACAATTTGATGACACTTTGCAAGACAGACAGAACAATCAAATGTAATCGCCTAAACATCATGATTATTGAGGACAGAATGTCACTGTTGACAGTAATATATCTTTGAAGATCAAAATACAAGGATTTTGAAGTTGAAATCTCAAAAATGTGGCACATGAGGAAAACAATATTTCCAGTTGGAGTTGGAGCGCTTGGATTGACTGGAAAAGTTTCAGATATAAAAATCCAAAAACTTATACTCACTGCTCAGAAATTACGTATAGCTTTATCTATTTAAAATGTGTATGATTTTAGTTTTCTTTTTCTTTTTTTTTAACAAATAATTGGCAATGGAAAATGTCATGAATCCGTTTCTCACTTTAGGTCTTGGTTTTAACCCGGAAAGAAATGTGTATACAACAGAAATGAAAGGAAATAATAATAGTAATTATTATTATTATTATTATTATAACAACAACAACAACAACAACAACAAAACTAACAACTAATAAATTATTTTTCAGTGCATTCAAAGTCATTTTACACTTACACGATCAATGTTTATTTAAATTGAATTTGAATTGCAGTCTTCTCCAATAAATTGTAGGACATAGGCAACAAAATCTTGTCTAATATGCTGATAGCATTCAATTCCATATAATAACTGATACGTTTGAAAGTAATGGAACATAAATAAAATAAAAAGATGGCAAGTTTGGAGAGTTTGATTCCAACAAATTATTTTAAAATTGTAAAAATACAATAATAAATTAAACAGACAGACCTTGTCAGCTGAATTTAACATAACTAATTTATATATATAACGGTTGTATCTAAAAGAAACGAACATAAGTAGATAGATAGATAGATAGATAGATAGATAGATAGATAGATAGATAGATAGATAGATAAGAGCAGAGGAGCATATATATATATATATATATATATATATATATATATATATATATATAGGAATGTCTTGTAATTTGAAGCATTGTGTATATTAGGAATATGGTTAGGTTTTGAAAGATTACAAAACAACTTTAAAAAAACTTTAAAAATTAGTTACAAAAACACTTTGGAGATCACAAACACAAAATGAAGTATAATGTAACACTTGTAGTATACACACATAAACACGCACACACACATGCACACACTCTCTTCCACTTTGGCAGGGGTCAAACTAACGGTCAGGCTAACACACACTTACATAAAGGACATATCAAAGTAGACTGATACCTTCTTCTTCTATGTTCCCTGTCCCTTCAGGACGTAGGCGATCATGTCTTTAAACGTCTCCCTATCCCTGGTGGCTCTAAGCATACCTTCTCCTGTTACATCATGCAACCCTCGTTCCATCATCAAGTGGATGATGGAACGAGGGTTCCATCTATCAATCAAAAATCCCAACTATCAATCACACATATACACATCATAAACACACACACACATACATGCACTAGCACACACACACATACACACACACACACACACACACAGACCATCAGCAGCAGCAGCCAGGAGGACCATTTGTGGAAAGAAAGTATCCGAGGACACAATCGCTCCAACATTTTGAAGATGAGATTTTAATCTCGAAATATTAATGCATAATAAATAGGTGATATCCAACATATTATTTTAATAAATGCATTGTGACAGCCTTCAAAACCTAACCATATTCCCATATATATATATATATATATATATATGTGTGTGTGTGTGTGTGTGTGTGTGTGTGTGTGTGTGTGTGTGTGTGTGTGCGCGTGCGTGCGTAACCAGAGAGAGCGGGGAGAAAGAAAGTTAAACGTGATAGATAAATATATAGATAGATAGATGTATTTGTTTAATTTTTATTATAATATTAATTCGACAATTATATTTGCCTGATGAAGCGGTAAAATCATTTATCTTCAAAAACTAGTCATTACTACGAGAAAGTTGAACAGACAATGATGTCTTCACTCGATTTTAATTACTCTTGTTTTTGTCTACTTTTTCTTTCTTTCCCAGTACTTTCGTCTGCCCTCCAGTTTATCCTCAAATGTTGACGACGGAATTTCTTTCATCCGTATTATTATTATTTTCCACGATTTCGTCTCCTTGTTTACTGAATTCCAAATAACCAGTTTTCCCACGACATCGGAAACAGACGGTCTTATCTCAAGAATATCAGTTCAAATTTCTAAAGTAATTAAAACACACATACACAAGAAGACGGTGAAATGATGTTTAGTCTGCTGCTTGCAGCGTGTCGCGTTAATCAAACGCTAAGCTTCTAAAAAGTAACATGGCTGATTATTTATTAATGTCTTTATCATGTTTTTAAGACGTAAAATTATAGCAGAAAGAAAGAAGGAAAAAGGCAATGATGCAATCAAACAAGGTAGATAACTGAGCTAAAACTGATAATATTGCTCAAGTGTAACTCAACAATTCTATCTCCCTTGACTGATTTTTCATTTTTTTTAAAGCAGTGATAGCTTTCAGTAGTCTTTTCAGTCAATTGTGAATCACCATTTTGTTTCTGTTTTCATAGATTTCTCTTGCAAACTAGATCAGTAATTATTACTCCTTGAATTACTTAGTTCGTCTATCTTCCAAAATGATGATTAATTATATATCCATGTCTATTTACTTTCTTAATTTAGTTATAGGTAAACATAATATTTTAATCACTCAGTACAATAAAATTTTCCTGCTGTTCTCCTTGGGCTTCTTGACAAAATACAAAGGAGGATCTGTAACGTGGTTGATACTGACTTGGCAGACCGGCTGCAGCCGCTCTCTCACCGGCGTGACGTGGCTTCCCTGTGCCTCTTCTACAAGTACTTTCATGGCTTCTGCTCCGATGAGCTTAGATCACTGGTGCCGCCTAAGCACGAATTTACACGAGATACTAGATTAGCAACTAGGTCCCACCCTTTTACAGTTAAACAAATAAGATGTAACCGTAAATTCTACTCCAACAGCTTCTTTTCTCGCGCTTCCCGCCTGTGGAACTCCCTTCCACAAGTCTGCTTTCCCGACAGTTACAATCTCCAGGTGTTTAAATGTAGGGTCAATACACCTCCTATCACACTAACTCCCAATTATTCTCAGAACACTCTCATCTACCCAACCCTCATTCTCGGTATCCTTACCCACCTATCACCCACCCTCTGACATTTCCTATATTTAATCATCCTTTCTCCACTCTACGTAGCCCCCTGCGCAGTAGTGGCAGTGACATGCCTTGCTCGGGGTGAAATGCTTATAAAAAAAAAATGTAATGCAGATATGCACACTGATTTTTTAACGCTTCTCGAAGGCGTTGTGGCCAAATTTCCTCCCTGGAATATTTTAGGGGAGCGGTTGCTTCCATGTTCAATGTGATAATTAGCGGCAGGCCTAACATTTTGCTGAGGAGTGGCAGTATGAAAAAAATGCTAATTCAATGAAAAAAAATCATTTTAATTTCCTTGATTTTAAAGGAAACCAGAAGTTATTGCTGTAAAACTTCAAAAGATGGCAAATTCTAATTCATCCCAAAGTTACATGAAAGTTGTGACTTTGACCCATGTTTTTGACACTAGCGATCTTCTTTTTTTTTTTCCTTTTTTTTTTTTTTTTGTCTTTGACCAAACTTTTCACAAACGATTCCAATTTTAGATTCTCTTTTTTACTGATCTTCAATTAAACAGTTTTCAAGAAAAATATCCTGAAATAGATCAAACAGATTCTTCTTCTATATGATGTCTTCATTCAAGACGTAGGTGGTCATGGCTTTTCACAATTTCCTTTCATTTGCAACTCTTAAGAAATTTCGTCTTTTTATAATCTCTCTTAAATTATTCTCAGCAAAAATATGATGAGAAAAATCAAGCAGATACTTCTTCTTTGTGCCGTATCCATTCAGGACGTTAGCGATCATGATTCTCTACAGTTTCCTATAATTTGGAACTATTATTAAGTTTGTGATTTTGCTATCTCTTAAATCTTGTTCCGCCATACATTTACTCAAAGTCACTAAGTAGTTTATACTTGCTTTTCCTCTGCCATGCTCGCCTTTAATCTATCCTATGAGTATCGGATTTTCCAAGTTCTCTTTCCTCGTTATATATTTTAAAGGATACTTCCTGATTTTATGTATTAGTGTCGTTTTTGTTTCCCTCTTTTTCTAAAACTTCATCGTTGCTCAAATATTCTTCCCATGATATTCTCACTATCCTTCTGTAGAACAGCTTTCCTGTTTCTTTTAATCTCTTTGTCATCTGTGAAGAGATTATCCACTACTCAGTGATATATAAGAAGACTGATATTAAGTAACAGTTCAGTTCCAATTTCATTATTTCTAACGAGAATTTTCCTATTTCTTAATACTTTGCTTAGTTTTTGAAAGGCAACTTTCCCAATACGTCTACAGTTTTTTGTGTCGCACTTTTTCTCTCCTGTTAAAACGCTTCCCAGATATTTAAAATGTTGAACTTGCTTGATTTTGGTATTTCTCATTTTTTATTTCCATGTTCGGCTATTCCTTTTTTAACAACGGTTGATTCCATCTATTTACAATTTATGTTTAGTCCTTTCTTCCTGCTTTTCTTTACTACTTTCTGTTAGAGTTCTTGTAGTTTCCTTTCTGTTTCTGCTCTAAACACGTTTTCATCTTCATCTCTTAATATTTTGAACTCAATAATGAATCCTGGAAGGACTTCTAATTCTCTCATAATCGTCTCACTTTAATGGTGTAGTCGCAAATTAGCATAATCAACCTCTTAAAAAGTGACCAGCCTATTATAATATATTCGGCATGCCACTTCAAGAGATATTTATATGTAGTTATCTGCAAACATATTTGGGTGAAACGTGACATAAAGCTATGTTTAAAGTGGGATAAAAGTAGAGACATGGATGGGTTCAGCACTTCCTCTTTACCAGATGACAAATAAGAACTCTACACTCCTCCCGAAAAAAAAGGTATTGCCTGGAGAGCAGTCCCCTAGAGCTTAATCACGTTATATAAAATTTTAAAGGTTAAATTTTAGTTTCTAATATGTGCGTTGTACTATCAATTACTACAGTAAAATATTTCTCCTGATGAAAAAAAAAATGAGGGATTTGACTTCCAGTAAGAAACAGAGACAGTGTTTGATGTATTGGCCTGAAGGCCCAGAAACAGCCGTAAAGATTAACGTAGCGACTCAATCGAAAGAGCTCACAACAAAATAACACTTGTAGTCGCCAAACACCATTGCCAGCATATATGATGCGGTGACAATATCACATACTGATATTAGGCTAGGTTTGAAAACAACAATTTGATCCTAGGCTACAAGCACATACACTTCTTCTTCTATGTGTCCTGTCCCTTCAGGACGTAGGTGATCATGGCTTTCCACGTTTCCCTATCCCTGATGTCTCTGAACATGCCTTCTCCTGTTACACCATGCAATCCTCGTTGCGTCATCCACCTTAGTTCCTTCAAATATGTTATCCGTTGCTTTCCATTGTCTCTTTGTCCCTCTATCTGGCCTGTTAGTATCAGGTTCTCCAAGCCTTCCTTCCTCATTGTGTGTCCCAGGAACTTCAGCTGTCTCTTTCTAATGCTCAGTATTAATTACCTTTTTGTTTCTATCATTTCCAAAACCTCATCATTACTCACATGCTCGATCCAAGATATTCGCAGCATCCTTCTGTAGAACCATATTTCAGTTGCTTCAAGTTTTTTCTTTATCTCTGATGGTATTGTCCAGCATTCATTGCCATATTGAAGAACGGACAGCACGTAGCAATCCAGTACTCTCTTCCTAGTTTCTAGCAAAATTGTCCTGTTTCTTAATACCTTACTCAACTTCTGGAATGCTTCCTTCGCTATGCCAATTCGCCTTCGGATCTCAGTGTCACTCTTTCCGTCTTCTGTTATAACGCTTCCCAGGGATTTAAATTTTTGTACCTGTTTGATTCTAGTATCCCTGACTTGCATTTGGCATTTTGGGCTGCCCTTTTCACAATGGCTGCATTATTGATATAAGTAGTTATAGGATCTGAACATTTTATATCAATGTCTTAAAATACGTAATGTGCGTTGTGGTGTAATGGATCAGCCCAAAGCGTGTATCACGTATGGCATTTAACTAAGTGCCATACGTGATACACGCTTTGTGCGACCATGTCTTTTTCGAAACATAACTGACTAAGCAGAAGATTATCATGAATATTATGAGGTTACCATTGCTTTCTGCGATAGACTGATTGCCAGTCAAGGCTATAGAACTCAATCTGTCCTGTTATTTAACCCATAGCTAGGGAAAGAGACGGATTAATACCTTTCCCAAAGGTATTTGTGCGTAAGTGAATGCAAAGAATTCAACTGGAATTCGAACTAGGTACCCTGATTTGTCGTTCCGAGTCGATATCCACTGCACCACAACGCACATCCTGATGTAATGGATATCAGTTCGAAATGAGAAATCGGAGAACCGAGTTTGAAATCCATTTGGATTCATTGCATTCACTTGCGTGCAAATACCTTTGCGTATTAATTAATAATACGCTGCTTCTCCCTCTAGCTATGGGTTAAATAGTAGGACAAATTCGATTCTATAGCGTTGATTGGCAACTAGTGTACCACAGAAAGTAATGGCAACCTCTTGCGGGAAAATCTGCCCAAGCGCGTATCACGTATGGCACAACTGAACAGGGGCCGTATGCTTTTCGATTTCGATTGTTCTTCATATGTTACTTTTGAGCGAATGCGTAGTTATGATAAAGTTTCTTACAGCCAACATTTTTTAGCTAGTTGCTATTTCTTCTACGCTTAGTATTGTGAGAGACTTCTCATTATTTTAAGTCTCTTGAGGCCGTGGCTGACCTTAGCTCTTCACAATTTCCTATTCTTTGTAACTCAGTAAGGATTGCCTTCTCGATATCCCTGTTCTGTCAAATATTTGCATGCTCGTTTAGTAGGTTATTCAATTCTTTCTTCTGTTCCTTTTACTTTCAGTACGCCCTGTGGGTGTCAGATTCTCCAGGCCCTCTTTCTACTTTCTTCTAAAACTTTCAACTTCTTTCTCATTGTCAATATCAGTCAGTTAATTGCTGTACATGATACACGCTTTGGGTGATCATGTCTCAAAAGAGACATGACTGACTGGGTAGAAAATTTTCTCGCAGTAGGTTGCCATTGCTTTCTGCGGTAGACTGGTTGCCAGCCAAGGCTATATAACACAATCTTTTCTGTTATTTAATCCATAACTGGAGGGAAGAGATGGATTAATACCATTCCCAAGGGTATTTGCACGTAAGTGAATGCAAGGAATTCAAATGGATTTCGAATCACCGATTTGTCGTTCCGAGTCGATATCCATTGCCCCATAATGCACATAAGTGTCCTTTTTGTGTCCATTTTCCTTAAAACTTCATCGTTAAAACATTTTCAGCTCATGGTACTCTCAGCCTCCATTTGTAGAACCATATTTCCGTTTCGTCGAATCTCTTCTTCCCACATTTATTGCCATAGGAGCCAACCGATTATATAAGTGTTCACCGATATCCACAAAAATTGTATATAGTGTAGTAATTAAGAGTTTACAGAGAAAGTAATAGTATGCGGTAGTATGATATCCGTAGTTCGACTGTGTAACAGGTGAAGTTTTGGATATAGAAAATAGTATTCGTGTTAATTGATCAGTGCTTGTAAGTAGCTAAGTTAAAAGATAATCAAGATCAGCTTACCACATCCACTTTTTAGGCTTTTTGCTTTATTTTGTATAGTTTTGCAAATAACTTTACTGGCCAGTATCAAGCGTACACATTTATAAATCTATCATTCGTTCGTGCACTGAATATTGCTACTATATCTGGTCTGCAGATCATGTTATATATCTTGAGATTTTCAACAAAATCCAAAGAAGTATCTGTAATGTTATCAGTCCTGACCTGACACTTTGACTTCAGTCACTCTCCCACGACCGTGGCATGGTTTCTTTGTCTTTTCCATAAACAGTTCTAATGAGCTCTCCTCCTTGGTAATGAAGTTAAGCGTACTAATAGTTTGTTAACTTAGTCTCATCGTGTTACTCTTCAAATAGCTAGATGTAACCGTAAGTTCTATCCTAATAATTTGAGAATATCCTTGTAGGTGTGTCAATGTTGTTTAATCAAAAATTAAACTTAGGTAACTATGGAGTTTTAACATTTGGATCGTGAAAAGGAAGCAGGATGGCCTGGTGTCTAGACAAGTTACTTCGAAATATTGTCTGAATAAGACACATAGTAGAACCATAGATGATTTAAATGGGTAGACAATAATTTTTAACAGGAGTTTGGATTTTTGGTTTGTTTTGTTTTGTTTTAATTGGATTTTTTAATAACTCCTAAGTAAAAGGTCTGGAATGTTTAGGTCAGAATCATGATTAAATAATTATGGTATACTTAAGTATATTGTCGTAAGAACAACAATGATGTATTGTGTGTGCTATTTATTTTCGGAAAATAGTTTTCATTTTTTAAGTTATATTGGATCATAATTTTTAAATAAAACATGGTAATTAACCAAATTTTAAAGAAAATTATTTTCTCTGAATAAGATACATAGTAGGACCATATATTAAACAAATAGGTAAACAATCATTTTAACAGCAGGTTTGATTTTAAGTTTATTTTTTTTAAATCAGAATTTGTACTACCTCGTGAGTAAAGGGGCTGGAATGTTTAGTTTAGAAGCCTGATTTCATAATTTTTTTTTTATAAGCGTTTCACCCCGAGCAAGGCATGTCACTGCCACTACTGTGCAGGGGGCTACGTAGAGTGGAGAAATGATGATTAAATATAGGAAATGACAGAGGGTGGGTGATAGGCGGGTAAGGATACCGAGAATGAGGGTTGGGTAGATGAGAGTGTTGTGAGAATCGTTGGGAGTTAGTGTGATAGGAGGTGTCTATTGACCCTACATTTAAACACCTGGAGATTGTAACTGTCGGGAAAGCAGACTTGTGAAAGGAAGTTCCACAGGCGAGAAGCGCGAGAAAAGAAGCTGTTGGAGTAGAATTTACGGTTACATCTTATTTGTTTAACTATAAAAGGGTGGGACCTAGTTGCTAATCTAGTATCTCGTGTAAATTCGTGCTTAGGCGGCACCAGTGATCTAAGCTCATCGGAGCAGAAGCCATGAAAGTACTTGTAGAAGAGGCACAGGGAAGCCACGTCACGCCGGTGTGAGAGCGGCTGCAGCCGGTCTGCCAAGTCAGTATCAACCACGTTACAGATCCTCCTTTGTATTTTGTCAAGAAGCCCAAGGAGAGCAGCAGGGGCACCCGACCAGATATGGCAGCAATATTCAATACACGGGCGGATGGTAGATTTGTATATGTGCAGAATAGATTCAGGTGGGAAAAATTTCCGGGCCCTGCACAGGGAGCCCACTTTCATAGCAGCAGATTTGGCAGTGGATTCAATATAGTCATTCCATTTGAAGTCCGCCGAGAGTGTAAGGCCAGGAGGCGTAGTATTTTACTCTCTGGGAGGCTAGCCTGTCCCATGCTAATGGGAGGTAGATGCGATTGTCTATGGTGATTAGTTGATAACAGCTTTGTTTTAGAGGCATTGAAATTTACCAACCATTTCCTACCCCAGGCCACTACGGATTGGAGGTCCCTTTCAAGTACGGCAGCGAGGTTCACTTTGTCGTCCAGACCTGGTTTCTGATCGATGCGGGAGTAGATTGTTGTGTCGTCGGCATACATGCCAACTTGGGATCTAATGGTGTCGGGGAGATCATTAATGTAGATCAGTTATGGTATACTAAGATATATTGGAGTTAAGAAAGACAAGTATTGTGTGGTCATTTAATTTCGTAAAATAATTTTTAATTTCTAAATTATATTAAAGCATCAGTTATAAATGAAACATTGCAATTAATTAAATTTTAAAGATTTTTTTAAAAATTGATTAGATTTTGTACTACTTTATGAGTAAAGAGGCTGGAATGTTTAGGTTAGAATTAGAATTAAATAATTATAGTATACTAAGGTATATTGTAGTTAAGAAAAACAAACTAGTATTTTGAACGTCATTTACTTTAGTAAAATACATTTTAATTTTTAAGTTATGTTGGAGCATAAGTTATAAATGAAACATTATAATTAATCAAATTTTAACGAAAATATTTTCGATGTTTACAGAAAACGGTCAATTCATCTCTACAGTTCAGTAGTTCCCCATTTTTAGGGAACCTTAAAATCTGCAGCTTTTCAATCAGGCACAGAGAACAAATATCGTAGAAAGACTTACGGATTCTTGTTTTTTTAAGAATTTTCCATTTTACTTTGAGAGTTTAATTTGTATCCTTTAACTTCCAAAAATACGCAGAAAGGGATGTTTGATTTCGGTACGTGTTGTTTTGAAGGAAGTTAAGTGCATAAAGCAACGCTATTTAAAAGTGTTCTTAGTAGATCCAATTTAAACATTTTTAATAGTTGGGGTTTCATTTGATGTTATTTTACATTGGTACACAATAAATTTTGGTAGACAACTATTTTCCAGTGGGTAATTTTTAGGATCTTGACAATTATATAAGGTTGTATTATTGTAATCTTTATTATTTGGATAATTATTACTTTACGTACTGATATATATATATAAATATATAAATTTATATATAAAAATATATAAATATATATATATATATATATATATATATATATATACTACAGTCCATAATTATTAGGTCACCCCAGTTTTTAAAAGAAATGATGTATTTCATACTATTTTAAACGGATATTTCTAAATGAAAATACAATTGTTCTTTTGTTATTATTACTTTGCAAAATTTTACAAGGCAAGGAAGCAAAAATGAACTCGTCCGAATAACCGTAAATATTCTTCATTCCTTTATTGATGAAACTGCAATATAGGTAATTATTAAATATTTATAAATTCATTTGATGCACAAGTTATTGTGCAATATTAACGAAAGTATCATTCTATTTTAATTTACAATTATTTACTTGGCAATAAATACTAAAAAATAGTATGAAATAAATCATTTTTTTAACTCTGGGGTGGCCAAATAATTATAAACGATAATGTATATATAAGAATTAGATTTTGATTTTGTAGTGGGCACAAATAATAAGGTGGTACAATATTTACATGTAGAACTTAATTTACAAACTGGAAATGTCTCACCATACATGAAAACAAACACTAAGTTATCATACACAAATACAAAAACCAATCATCCAAATAGTATAATTAAACACGTTTACAAAAGAATAAAACACAGACTATCTAATAATTCGTCAAACAAATCAATATTTAATGAAAAGAAAAATATCTATGATGATGCAGTAAGGAATTCTGGCCATAAAAATATTTTACAATATAATTCTTACCCAAACAGAGAAATCAAAACCAACAATAGAAAACGAAACATTATCTGGTTCAACCCACCATTTAATTTAGAAAGTAAAGACCAAAATAGGTCAAATATTTTTTAAATTGATAGACACTTTCCAAAAGAATCAGAACTAAACAAAATTTTTAACAGTAACACTATCAAACAAAGCTATAGTTGCACTAATAATTTAGATAGTTTCATAAAAAAATAAAACTCCAGAAACTTAAATAGCATCGTACAAAACAAAACCACTAACAAAGAATGCAACTGCAGGGACAAAAATAAACCTCCACTTCAAGGTCTCTGCAACACAAAAGAAATAATTTACAAGGCAGAGGTACATGACTCAGATGTATTTGGGCTCAACCAAAGACACCTTTAAGACAAGGTGGTTTAATCACAGGTCTACATTTGAAATAGAAAAATTTAAAAACAATACAAAATGTCCTAGCCACATGTGGAAATTGAAATCAAAATATGAAAAAGACCCAGACATAACGTGGAGCATTGTAGAAACAGCCAAGCCTTACAATGGTGGAAAAATATGTAGACTGTCCAAGAAGAAAAATTAGAAATTATATTCCCAAATAAAGACGAACTGTTAAATGAAAAAACAGAAATTATGACTAAATGCATCCACACTAAGAAATACCTCTTAGGTTCATACAACCATGGATGAAAATGCCATAATCCGTTTTAATTTAAAAATTGCACGTTCATAAATTCCCTGCCACGTGAACGTCTAAATAAAACACCGTTACAAGAGCCTTCTTAAAAAGAAATATTCTAAACGGTAAAACCAGTTATTAAAAATTGGCTGAAGACACCACTCATGGTAGAAATCTTGGTGGCGAAATAACTCGTTTAAAAATGGAATATATATATATATATGTGTGTGTGTGTGTGTGTGTGTGTGTGTGTGTGTGTGTGTGTGTGTGTGTGTGTGTGTGCCTATTTCTACATTCGCACATCTTTTAAGTTATATGTGATATTTTATTCCTATATTATTTATATTTTTTTTATAATTTAAAATTTTCTTTATCTTAAAATTTTCTTTATCTTTTCTTTTTACATGTATATATTTTAATTTAAATTTGTATATTATATATATATATATATATATATATATATATATATACGCACACAAGTACACGTGTATCTACATACATACAGCAATGTTCTCTCAAACACCCCTAGGGATTTTACCTACATGCCACTTTTTGGGGATTTATATATATATATATATATATGGGGGGGCAGCAAATTCTCTTTTAGGCATGTCTGTTTATTTTTCTTAAAATCCGTTCGTACTCACGGATAATCTTTCGTGTATTATAACTGAAAGATATAGGAAACGTGCCGTAACTTTTACAGTTGGTTTTATTATCCTTTTCTTAATGTTCCCAAGTACTTTCAGTCTCCTTCCGAGATAATCTTTAGAGGTGTAAGTTGTGGTAACAAAAAATAACCGCAAAACTGTGTTGCTAAAATTACTGTAATTTTTTTCTTTTTGCTTCAAATTTAACCGTTGATATGATGCAGTGACAAGGTCACATACTGATATTAGGCTTGGTTTGAAAACAACACTTAAATCTTAGGCTAGGAGCATGTATGCTCTATTGACATAAAAAGGCACAGGATCTGTAACTTTTCACACCATAATGTCGTATAATACGTCATAATACGAAAAGTTGACGAAAAACGAAAAGAAGATGACGAAGAACAAGAAGAAGAGTTAAGTCATTTTTCTTCTTTCTGATCTATGTGTCTCTTCTTGGGTTATTTTATTTGAAGAAAAAGAAAAAATAAGAAAAGAGACACAAGATAAATGAGTAGCGGAATCAAAACATTTTGCTAATGTTTTTGTGTTTAAAAATAATCTTTCAAGCAAACACCGTTTTGCATACTGCCAGTCCCAATAACAAGAACCTACCGATGACACGCGTGGACCCAAAATAGCTTTCGTACGTCGGAAATTTCTGCTTCGGGACTCTGTTTGAAAGAATATAATCGCGTCACCGTTTAAAAGCATTCTAGGCAATTCTGATTAAACCCTCTACGTCTCATCTGTTTGTTATATTTCTGAACACCGAAATGGTTAAGGAAGTATTTGTTCAATTTCAATCTGAATTTATTATGTCAGTTCTTCAAATGGAATAATCTTGACATAAAACTGACATGACATGATCTTCTGGTCTCTCGCAGATATTATATCTATTTAACACTTAGAAATAACCATTTATCTTATCGAGGGACATTATCTCGCCTATATAAGATATATATGAGGGTGCACATATATATATATAGTCATCCGCAGACAGGCATGTTTCGCTGTATGTATGTATATGTATTGTATTTTGTATATATATATATATATATATATATATATATATGAAATACAATACTTATACATACATACATATGAATATATATTGTATTATATATATATATATATATATATATATATAATACAATACATATACATACATACAGCAAAACATGTCTGTCTGCGGATGACTATATATATATATATATATATATATATATATATAGTCATCCGCAGAGAGACATGTTTTACAGCTCATCAGTACGATTAGACATCCGATTGCTTCTAACCAGGATTACTTCTAATCAGTCGGTGATTCTAGCTATGGGGACTTGGTAGAGCAAGCCGAACTTTAGCGTGTTATATACAATGTAAACACATGCCAGTAGACGAGAGTGTTCAAATTCATTACTGAATGAACAATGTGTAAATGCGTGAGTAGCTACTGTTTTTTAAGTCTACCAATCCTCCATAGTGCTCAGTATATATATATATATATATATATATATATATATATATATATATATATATATATTAGCATGCACATATGTGTAGTATTTAATTCAGGTGTTAATAAAACAGTGCTCAATGTATGAACAGAGCTCTATTATATATATAATTAATAAATATATATTTTTTCTTACGTCTATGGCACGACTTGGAGTTTCATGCGTGACGCAATCATCAGGTGCGTATTTCAAACTGACATTTAAATATATTTGAATTTAAGTTCACTCTATGTTCATGGGAATTAAATCTTATAAATTTAAGTCACTGCTTTTTACAAGATTAAAAATTTAAATATTATAAGATTACATATAGATTAAAATTTAAATTTAAAATTAAACTTTAACATTAAAATATACAATTTAAAATATTAGAATGCGGGGAAAACAAATAAAAAATGCGTAAGTCATAAAACGCAAAAATTTTAAAATTTAAATATTCTAATATTACATGTAGACAAAAAATCAAATTTTACAATTTTAAATAAAAATAAAAATATAATAAAAATGAAAATAAAATATTTAAAAACTTTAGAATTAAATTTAAATTTAAACAATGTTTGGAGCAAAAGTTAAAGGGGTTTGATTCATACTTCTTAAAAGTAATGTTGTGGAAAGAAAGAAAGAAAGAAAGAAAGAAAGAAAGAAAGAAAGAAAGAAAGGGGGAAGTAAGAAAGAAAGTGGGAAAGAAAGGGACAAACGTATAAAAGAATCGATATCAAACTGGGTGTAAGAATTTAAGTAAATATTTTTCTATGATAGCATGTGGTCATTAAATCACTGTTTTGTTAAGACAATTAGGATTAGTGATGTGGTTTCAGATGACCAATTTTTCTAAAAGGCTTAGATTACATCTATCTCCTTTCCTGTAGTAAGGTTTGGGTTTAGCTACGATATTCCAGGTAATAACTGGGTCCTTCATGTCTTTTAATTTCCAATAATATATGGATAAAGCAGTACTTTTGCTGTATTTATTGTGTTTAAGGACAACAATGGTTATTAAACCTTATCTTCCACCTGTTAAAAGTGTTTCCTAAGTAAAATTTAACATCCGAATGAATTCGAGCTTTATAAACAATACTTTCGAACAAGCATTGACTATTCAATGGCTGGTTTTAATTTTTCGTCAGTTGCAATTATTTTTAGAAGAGTTAATGTTGCTATTAGTTGGGTGACGGATGTTGTTTATATATTTATTTGATATCATAGTTTTATGTTGTGAAATATATTTACCCATGTTCTTAACGTAAAATATAACTGACTTTAACATTGTTTCAATTGTGCAACGCATGAAACACCAAATCGTGCCATAGACGTAGGACAATATATATAAATAATCAATGCAAAAAAGAAATTGTTCTCATTCATAAAAAAAGTAGAGAAAAATTAATTCCAAGGAAAATAACTTTGATATAACATGGGGATTTTTAGACTCTGCTGAGTTTTCAAACCTGGTTGACTTATGGAATGACTATATTGAATCCATTGCCAAATCTGCTGCTATGAAAGTCGGCTCCCTGTGCAGGGCCCGGAAGTTTTTCCCACCTGAATCTATTCTGCACATATACAAATCTACCATCCGCCCGTGTGTAGAATATTGCTGCCATATCTGGTCGGGTACCCCTGCTGCTCTCCTTGGGCTTCTTGACAAAATACAAAGGAGGATCTGTAACGTGGTTGATACTGACTTGGCAGACCGGCTGCAGCCGCTCTCTCACCGGCGTGATGTGGCTTCCCTGTGCCTCTTCCACAAGTACTTTCATGGCTTCTGCTCCGATGAGCTTAGATCACTGGTGCCGCCTAAGCACGAATTTACACGAGATACTAGATTAGCAACTACGTCCCACCCTTTTACAGTTAAACAAATAAGATGTAATCGTAAATTCTACTCCAACAGCTTCTTTTCTCGCGCTTCCCGCCTGTGGAACTCCCTTCCACAAGTCTGCTTTCCCGACAGTTACAATCTCCAGGTGTTTAAATGTAGGGTCAATAGACACCTCCTATCACACTAACTCCCAATTATTCTCAGAACACTCTCATCTACCCAACCCTCATTCTCGGTATCCTTACACGCCTATCACCCACCCTCTGACATTTCCTATATTTAATCATCCTTTCTCCACTCTACGTAGCCCCCTGCACAGTAGTGACAGTGACATGCCTTGCTCGGAGTGAAACGCTTATAAAAAATAAAAAATAAAAAATAAGGATATAAATACTGAAGATATTTTATTATACAAGGATGATCGTTTTCTGGTAGTGAGAAATTCCAGAAATCTTAAAATAGATGAAATTAGAAAGATAATATATAGAGAATTTTAAAACCTTAATTTAAATGTGACTACTAATACAAATACTGCTGCCATTTATGGTCAGGTGCCCCTGCCGTTCTCCTCAGTGTTCTTGACAAACTCCAAAGGAGAGTCTGTAATGTGATAGGTACTGATCTGGCGACTCGTCTGCAGCCACTTTCCCATCGTCGAAATGTGGCCTCCCTCTGTCTCTTCTATAAATACTTTCATGGCTTCTGCTCGGATGAGCTTAAGTCACTGATGCCTCCTCAACAGGTGTTTACCCGTTCAACCAGACTGGCAACTGGGTCCCACCCATTCACAGTCAGTTTAGCCAAACGCAGACGACAATTCTACTCCTGCAGCTTCCTCTCTCGCACTTCCCGCCTGTGGAACTCACTCCCGTATTCTTGCTTTCCTGACGGCTACGACCTCCAGAAATTTAAAAGCAAAGTTAATACTCACCTACTAACCACTGGCCTCTAGCTCTCTCCCCTCCCCTGTATAACCTTCCCTTTCTCTCCGCCCATGTACCTGTCATTGCACCCGCTTTCTCAGCTTTCTATTGTTCCTTTCTAACTAGCTTGTACTCCTCACTCTTTTCTAATTAATCTTTTTACATTTATGTAACCCCCTGCACATCAGTGGCGTTTCTGCCTTGCTCGGGGTGAAATGATTAAAAAAAAAAAAAAATATTTCCTCGATGTGACTTTAGATTTAGAAAATAATATATATCAGCCACATAAAAAAACAAATGCAAATCATTTATATATCCACCAAAAATCTAACCATCCTCATCAATTATTAAACATGTACCACCATTCATAGAATATAAAATTAGTAGAAATTCAGCAAATGAAAAAGTTTTTTTAATAAGCATAGTAATTTTATAATGCTGCATTAAAAAGTTGTGGATATAAAAACCTAAATATTAAATATGTAAAAGAGAAGATCTATCACCGAAGAAAAAATCGGAATAGAAATATTATTTGGTATACACCCTATTTCAACCAAGTGGTTAGCAGTAAATTAGGAAAAGATTCTCGCTTTGATAAAGAAACATTTTCCGAATAATAATCCATTAAGTAAGATTTTCAATAAAAATACTCTAAAATTAAGTTATAGTTGTATGAATAATTTGGAAAAATATATAGAAAATCATAATTATAATAATACTTTAAATAAAAATTTAAAACTAACTGAAAATAACTATTATCCAATAACTGAAATCAATAATTTGGACAATAATAAATGTAATTGTAGAAACTCTATCGAGAGTCCTATAGAAAACAGATGCCTTACAGAATTCAATGTTTATCAATGTAATTATTTCTTCTATGGAAACCCCGAGTAAAGTAAAGATTTATGTGGGTAGTACTAAGAACTCTCTGAAAAAACGATTTTATCAACACACGTCTTCATTTAATAATAATAAGTAAAGAAATAGAATATCCCTATTGAAATATTATTAGCATTAAAAGAAACAGACAAAACACCCAAATTAAAATGGATTTTTAAAAAAAAGCTTAAATATGTAAGTCTTTAAAAGATTCATGCTCTTATATGGAAAACTATATATTATGAATTTTCTTAAGAATAAAAATCTATTAAATAAACATAATGAAATAAATTTCAAATGCAAACATTGCAAAATGTTCACCTTAGAATATGGTTAAAAAGATTCTTCATAAAAAATTATTAACTTACATATATCTAATAATGTGTTTTATATTATGAACGAATAACAATTAAATAGATATTAAAATAATTTTAAAAATAATTAACTTAATATATCTAGTAATTTGTTTCATAATATGAAAAAATAATAACTTAATACATATTAAAATAATAATTAATAATTAAATAGATATTAAAAATTTGTATTATGATATTAAAAATTATATTAGAATATAATAATTATAATATAATAGATTTTATAAAAAGAATAAAATGGCTATCAAAAATTTTAATAAATAAATAGATATTAAAACATTTTACAAATTAATAGCTTTATGAAACATTAGAATAAAATTCATTCTGAAGCGAAATAACATTACATATAATACATATAATTACATTCAAAGGTCCCTTGAAGTCAGGTAAAAAAATATAAAGTGTTTCCTTTCTCCCTTTTTTGTTTTAGAAAATGATGGGATACAAACAAAACTAATAAATTTTGTAACAACAAAAATGCAGCCTAGACAAGACACTCTTGCCGTTAAGACTGCAATAAGAAATCATGTATTCCCCAAAAATATAAACTTTTTCCAAATTTAAAGAGGATCTCTATTCTGATTAGTTAAATTGAACACACACATAACTTTTTCTGTCTTCCCACATCCATCAATAACAAACGTACTGTTTCTTATATTCAAACGAAAATCATTTTCACAACAATGAGCTAACATTGGCTGATGACGAGATAAAAATCTCTAAACATAGACATTTCTGTGTTACAATGTAAATTATATTAATTTTAAATAAAAAACAAATTTAATTACATATATATATGTGTGTGTGTATGTGTGTGTGTTCTCGTGTGTACAGACCTCTAGACAAAACAATGCTTAAAATAAAACGGAAGGTCTAAGTTGCATACAACGTGTTTAATTCTTTTGAGAGTGGAATCCGCAACCATTAAACAGCAATATATATGAAACTAAAAGAGATAAAGTTTTAAGGAAACTTTATGCTACAACGGGTTAAGTTTTTTGTTATTATCAATGAATATATGATAAAATCCTATCTTTCTATCTCTCTCTCTCTCTCTCTCTCTCTCTATATATATATATATATATATATATATATATATATATATATATATCATGCAGTGTGTGTATAGAAGAATCCAAAGTAGTATATAAAGACGGAAGCTGATGATGGTTCGATGAGAAAAAGGCCTAAACTTCCGATTTACCATGAAATAACGTGTCTGCCTTAATATTATATATATATATATATATAATATTTATGAATAAATTATAACATTGATATGTTATAATATCACTACAAAAGTAGCTATTTTGTTTCGACACTTTTTGTGTCTTATCAAGTCATGTGGTTATTTCAAAATGAATGGCTTATATATATATATATATATATATATATATATATGCTTGTCTTCTGCTTAATCAGTCAGAGACATGATCACCCAAGTGTGTAGTACGCATTTCATTTATGTTTCATTAAAAATGACAGACAAGATATTATCATTCAATATTATGGACTATTCTTATATATTTTGAGTTCTGAAAAGAAGAAAATCCCTTGAACAAATGAAAAATTATATAAAACTTAATGAAAATACTTTGTCATATTTTGCATAGGAGAGACATAGTTGCCAAGATTCACAATATATATATAAACTTATTTATAAATGCAACCTTGTCTCTGTGTGTCTATGTGTCTATGTGTGTGTCCGTTACCTGAACCAATTTTCTTGAAAATTTACGCAGTTCTACTATAAGCGTCTGCGAGTGTTCTTGGCTAGGTTTTGTGTCGAGGTACCCACGATAAATATCGAAAGTCGATAATCGAAAGATCAGGTTAAAGAAGGAGTGGTCCGATTTTAATCAAATTCGATACACTCATAGACAAAGACATAAGAAACGATATTCAGAAGTAGCAGTTCTTACAATAGTGCAGAAAATCGATAATATACATATATTAAAGACAAGATGTGTGTGTGTGTGTGTGTGTGTGTGTGTGTGTGTGTGTGTGTGTGTGTGTGTGTGTGTCTGTTTATCTGTCTGTATGTCCTTTATACAAATCAACAATTTTTATCCGATTCTCACCAAACTTCACACAAATATTCTTTAGGCTGAGTCTGAACTCCAGGACCATGGATTAGTTTTAAAGCTTTCATTACACCCGAGCAACGCCGGGCTATACTGCTAGTATATATATATATATATATATATATCTGTGTGTGTGTGTGTGTGTGTGTGTGTGTGTGTGTGTGTGGAGAGAGAGAGAGAAAGACTAAAATTGTTGGATACGCTTTACATTAATTAAATTGTAGGCGTTTGCAGTCGTTGCTGTTATTGTTGTTGTTACTGAGTGAGAGAGCAGCACATTACAAAAAAAGGCTACAAATATATAAAGCCTAATATACCCACTATGGCTCTCTGTCTGTTAAGAGTATACCAGACACCTGCATCATAGCCAAATGTGCACGATATTATGACAGGTTTGATAAAGGCAACGCATAACTTTACAATCAGAAATACGTCTAGTAAGGATAATCCAGACCACCCATTTGGCTTCCGGTTGAGGAGGTTCCGGAATATCTAAATATGATTCCTACGTCAAATCGGATGCATCATTTTTAAACCTAAATCAAAGCAACCCCCGTCGACAACCGGTTATGATTCCCATCCACTCATGAACAGCGATGCACAGAGCACTAGCCCCGAAAAGATATGACCAAGGTGTGAAGGACAAAAATAAAAATAGACAGGCAAATCTGTAAAATTGAATTAGATATTAAGAGTAATATAATATAAATCACAAAAAAAAATGCAATTTTTATCCTTCCAACGAATTAAGATCAGGAGACACAGAAGATATGCATGGTGTAACAGCAGGTATTTATTATTATGTCATTTTTCATCATATGGTCGCACTACCTACCAAATCTGCAGGAAGATCTAAGGCAGGTCGTGTCGTGTCGTTATGGCTCCATTTCATGTTTTTTCTATCTCTCCTATCTCACCTATCATATATAGACAAAGCTCTCCCTAGTGTGTGGGCTGTACCCAACAAGACAATCTTCTGCATATCTCTCAAACCTGAGCCTCCAGGGACCCTTCCAATGTGCTCCTCCGCTCCTTTTTTATCATTCCAAGTGCACCTACTATCACCGGCACGACTCCTGCTTTCAATTTCCACATCTTTTTATTTCAATTTCCAGGTCTTTATATTTTGACATTTTTTCGAATTCCTTCGCTGCTATGTCACAATCCGCGGGACAAGCTATATCAATCAATAGACAAGCTCTTTCTTTCTGGTCTTCAACAATAACGTCCAGCCTATTTGCTTCAACCTCTCTGTCTGTGTGGATAGTGCAATCCCATAGAATGGCGACATCTTCTATTTCTGCAACCGGCGCTGGGCGATGCCCACACCAGTGCCTACCTACAGATCCTCCATAGTGCCTGCACACTGTCTAATGCAAATATTGCTCCACTCCATCGTGACGACCCCTACATTCATTCGGGGCTAGCACAGAACAACCCGGGATTAGATGGTCTATTGCTTCCTGATGCCTATCACAGACCTGCACCCCGGATCCACACCACCATGCACAATATTTGCCTGAAAGTTTCTAGTGAAAAGACTTTGGTCTTGCGCAGCAAGAATAAACCCTTCAGTCTCAGACTTTAATCCAGATACACGTAACCATCGATGAGTATTAACTTTATCAACAGTGGATTTATTGGCACGTTCTGGATGTTGGCCATGCAGAGCTTTGTCTTACCAGCGTTGTTTCATCTGTTCAAGAGCTTTATCTTTGGCTTTCATTTTCATATTTTTTGCCGCAATGGTTGGTTCTTGGCTTCTGTTTTGTTTTTCTACAGAAGCTACTAAATGTAAATCTTGTTTGTATTTACTTCCTTTTTTCATTATTGAATTTTTTTTCTTTCTGTTTTCATGTTGTTTAACTAATTGTATCATCCAGTCCTTTGTTGTTTTTTTCTATGTTAGTAAGCCAATAGTTGTTGTTTAACTAATTGTATCATCCAGTCCTTTGTTGTTTTTTTCTATGTTAGTAAGCCAATAGTTGTTGTTTAACTAATTGTATCATCCAGTCCTTTGTTGTTGTTTTTTCTATGTTAGTAAGCCAATAGTTGTTGTCTTGTATGACAATTCTAGCTGAATAAGACCTCCTCCTCCTTCTTTAAGAGGTATGTATAGCAATCTACATCAGCCTTTGGATGATGCATCTTATATTTAGAAAAGACCTTTCTTGTCTTAGATGTCGTTTAGAGTCCAGTTCAAGTTGTTGAAGCTATATTGGACCACTGGGATGGCAAGGTTATTAATGGCCATAATTTTCTTCTGAGAATTCCATTATTATTATTATTATTATTATTATTATTATTATTATTATTATTGCTGTTGTTGTCTTTTAGACGGTGTTCGTTTACAACCGGATCTCTTGCATTATGTTTCTTCATGAAATCGGACATTCTCGGATATTCCGTACGTTTTTCACTATATTTGCAGCGCCAAGAAATGCAAATTCCGGAAGTGACGGGATTCTAGGCTTTATTCAGATTTTTCTAGACCTCGAGGCACTTCAATCTGGTGTGATGTTTAACAAGCTTTAGATTTGTTACGACTGAATAGAGAGTCCTTCATTACTTTCTACCTTGTGTCACATCTACACTACGCTTAGAAAATGACCATTACTTAAGACCTCGGGAAAGACAAGTTGCTAAATATATGTATTCTGTTTAAATAAATTCTGATAGTAAGTGATACTTAGAATTTACAGTGTATATCATTTCTTTTTATTCGTAATAATCCACTGAGTAGATATGCTTTTTCAACCGGGGCTCTTTTTGTAAGCTCTTGTAAAGCGGGTCTGTTAGGGATCCTGCTAATATGCTTGTCTATATCGTTTTTTGTTGTATGAATGGCTGTCATTGTAGGTGTAAAAGTAGTTTTAAGATAAAAACCCTATTTCATATTTAGTTTCAAAATACTTAATATTTATTTTTCATATTATTTAACAAGTATTATTGTCGTTGTTCGTATCATTATTATTATTTCGCTGCTTCCATTTAAAATGCATTCATTCTATTCAATTTAATACCATTTTGATAAGGAAAGAGCACTTAGAAATGAGAACAACCAAGTATTAACAAAACAGTCCATTACGTAAAAGAATGCACGCTTTTCTGTGCATAACTGCAGCGACTCTTCATTTTCAATCTGATTTCGTTTCGTTTCTTTCGTTATTACCGCCATTTTAACTGGCTGCACTATTAAAATGAACAAAATATAAACGAAAAGAAAAAGATTAAAATAATTTCTTTTATTCAACATCTTATTTTCGTATTTTCTTTCCACTTTTCTCGCTGGCCTTTTCTACTTGATGTAATTGGATGCGAACCCAAGTGACACTCGACAATTAAAGAATTTTAATTGAAGTGTCGTGGTGAAAAGGAACGGTTTTGAACTATTTTCTTTGCCTGTCAATCATTTCAAATATTTAGAACTAAAGTTTACAAACTTGTCCATATTGGGAGAGAAAAAAATAAAGTTCTGATGAATTAAAATAAGAGAACTTTTCCATAATGTTGTTATTAGTGCTATTACTAATGCGAATGGAAATGACAGTTTGAAATGAAATTGCTACTTTAATTGTTATAACATTATTATTCCTCGAAAAAGTTTTGATATTACAGTCATTGAATATGTCTGCAGAAAATTCTAAATAATCTTAATGATTCGCTCAAACTAACGTCTTCATTTGAATATGTGAGCTTGTAATATCACTATCAATTATCAAATATATAAGTGTATTATTGTTATATACGATGGCGATATTTCCGGAGGAGGTAAATTCGTACACAATTTAAAGATACATATATGTTATAATCTAAGAATAAAATCATTTTTGAATAGTAGATTGTACACATTACTCTGCAATACATGAAATATACATTTTTTAAATTACCAAAACTTAGGATATCATGACTCCACACAACTTTCTTTACATTATTATTTGTAAATAGCACTGCATTCTTCGTAAATATAAAATAGTGCCTTTTCAATAGTTTGGAATGGCGTTTATCTATGGTTTCGAATTTAGAATTTTTTCTTCTTTTAATTCCCTTCCACATACTTGCTTCCCCGACAGCTACAATCTCCAAGAGTTTAAATGTAAGGTCAATAGACATCTCCTCACACACTAGCACGCATCTATTCTCTCAAACACTCTTCCCATCTACAACCCTACCCGTCTCTCACCCTCCTTCTGACACATCCTATATCTAACCACTCTTTCTCACCACCTTCCCCTATGTAACCACCTGCGCAATAGTGGCAGTGGAATGCCTTGCTTGGGGTGAAATGATTATAAAAAAAAGATTGCCTCTAAGGTAAAAGATTCCAGTAAACCTTGTGCAAATTAACTGAAACAAAACGAATGACTTCCTAGGATCTTTCATACTTTCCCTGATCACATATACGTCGTCTCTTGGCATTGTTTTTCTCTTCCAACCGAATTTTCTTTTACGTTTTAGACTGACAGATCCAGTTTGTTTATTCGCCTTGATGACATTACTGGCAGTTGAAAGGCTGGCGCCAACAATATCAGCGATCTCTCTGCATTCATGCAGCGTTACAAATTTCGTACACTTCCTTGGAGTAACGTCCATCGCAGACAATGGCGTTAGGGCAACTAATCGACAGTCGAGATAATAATGTCTGGACATAATGAAAATCTGATGCTATGACAGATGACGTAATAATTGTCAAGGTCAAACAAAATTCATCGTACACCCCGAAAACAGATTCATATTAACGCGCACCACTGCAAATGACCTAATCTGAGGCAAAAATAAAAATCGACTCTAGTAAGTTTAAAACTCACCGTGTGGTTAATGAAGGAAACTAAAGTAATTATTTCTATTAATTTGCACATGGACATATATATCTATATTTAACCTATGACTGAAGAGGGAAGAGATTGATTCAAGTTCCCCCCCCCCCAAAAGATAAAGTATGGGATCAAGTTAACCTGGAATTTGAACCTGGCTCGTCGATTTCATTTTCCATGCTAATGTCAGATTGTATAGGAAATATAGGCCTTGTTATTTATCCCCTTTTCTAATTATTTCACCACACACAAGGCAATAAATCCACTAAGACGCAAGTAAGTTACTGAGTGCAAAAGAATGTGAGAAAAATAAAAACGTTATTAAGGAGACAATAAAAAGAACATTGATTAAGAAATCAGAAGATAACGATTTGCATTGCGTTTAGAGATTTGAGGATCAGAGTTACTGGAAAGTAACAGCCAGGGGAAAGCAGTTCTACAAATGAGAAGCGTGAAAGAAGAAATGACACAGAACAGTGATATCTAACCTTTTTAACCGTAAAATGATAACACCTTGCTATCAATCTAGTACTGAAATTAAATATGTCAAATCAGGTTACATCATAACAATTAACATGGAAATAGCCTCAGAAAAGGCACAGGGAAGCTACATTGTATATTTTAAAATCATTAAGATTTTAAGATCATACATTAGAATCAAAGTTGGCTAGAAAACAAGGAATCAAAAGAGAGTTTCACAAGCGAAAAGTGTGATAGAAGGAACAGGTTAGAACATACATCACGGCTACATCTAGACTCCTTAGATCTAATATGATGATACGTAGCTGCCAATCTAATATGAGCGTAAATTCATAAAATCAAGGTAACATAAATAAAAGCTGATCATACAGTTACCATGGAAATCCCTATACAAATAGCACAGGGAAGCTACGATGTACATTTTCTGACCATACATATTTTAAGATTATGTATTAAAATCAGAGTAAGAGACCAGAATCTTACCACAGACATCACGGCTGCATCTAGCCTCCTCAACCAAAAAATGGTGAGACATTGCCATCAATCTAGTCAGTCAGTTAAATGTCATACGTGACACACGCTTGGGCGATCATGTTCTGCAGTAGACTGGGTGCCAACCAAAACTTTAGAAACCAATCTGTCTTGTTGTTTGACCCATAACTGGAGGGAAGAGACAGATTAATAACTTTCACACGGATATTTGTGCGTAAGTGAATGCAACGAATTCAACTGGAATTCGAACTCGGCTCTCTGATTTCACGTTCCGAGTCGATATCCACTGCACCACTAGTACTGTGTTTAAGTTTATAAAGTCAAGGTAACAAAGAGGATTGCTCATCCTAACAATTACCAAATAAATGTCTATACAAAAGGTACATGAAAGCTACGGTCTATATCATTAAGGTTTTAAGATCATATATTAGGATCAAAGTTAAGATCATATATTAGGATCAAAGTTAAGATCATATATTAGGATCAAAGTTGACTAGAAAACTATAAACCAGACGAGAGTCTCACAAGAGAGACGTATGAGAGAAGAAACTGTTAGTATAGATTTTGTATAATTTATTCAAACTGCATTTCTTCTGTTCAACTAAGCATTTAATGCAATTTGCTGTTTTATCTTAACAAATTATAGGTATTTGTAAGACTAAGCCATATTTGACAAAGCCAGATTGTTAAAATATTGATTTCTCTCTTTGTTCTATTACAGAAAAAGAGCCTAAAATAGCGATGGGTCTTCATATCAAGAAATTTCAATTTCTTATTTTTCTCATTATTCATTAAGTCCAATCGTATGTTAAGTCTTGTATCAGTTTATTATAAATAGGAATAGAAGCGGCAGCTGTGAAAGTGCTTTTAATATAATTTGTGGACTATTGTTCACTTTAATTATTTTTAAATGCAAAGCCATTGTTTGTTTTTATTTCAGTTTCCTCTCTTTTATTATGCGTATTAACCTCTTTCCCAACTTCTCTTTCTCGTTACTTTGTTTTCTTTAATTACTTTTTTATTTCCTTAATTGATGATTTTTTTTTATTTTGTTGCTTTTTCTTCTCTTTTCTATTTGTATCAAATCCAGTGAATCGTCCTTTTATTTTACCTCAAGTTGCGTTCTTTTAAAAGTTTACTAATCTTAAAGGAGCAAGTAATACTGGCAGTAAGAAAGGAAAAGAAAATCGGTAAACCCAGTTTCCTGAATCGACGTGTTACATACAGGATGTCCGGGATAAATTTGACAGATTCTGTTTAAAGCAAAACAAAGTTGATATTTAAGCCAAAAATCAATTTATTGAAAGAAAAATAGTAAAGCGGTGTGCTGTTTATAATAATCAAACGATAAGAAGTCACCATCATAATCTACTACTGACTAGATCCGCCTCCAGAACCCGATGCATGTGGCCTTCACGGTATCCCTGGGGAAAGCATCAAATGCCTTATTAATATTGTTGATCAGCTGGGCCTTGGTGTTACATTCCGGGCAGTTCGTGTCTTTCTCAAACACGCCCCACGCATAATAATCCATAAGATTTAAATCAGGCGAGTTAGAAGACCAGATATTGGGGCTTGTGTATTCGTAAAAATCTTCTGGCAAAAACTTTTGACTGTCTCTGGAGTTGTGACAGGGAGCTGAATCTTGCTGCCACGTATATGGTCTTCTAGCAGCCACCCTCTCTACCCAAGGTTTTACTAGAGGGTTCAGTCACTCTACATTTGATTTGAGTTTAAACCCTTTTGAGTTTAATGCAGCATAACACACTCAAAAACTATCACATTTGAGAAAGGACTTGGTTTTCATGATACGAGAATTGTTATATGGATTGTAGGCAAGCCATCTGTTTTTGGGGTGTTCTGTAGCTGGTCCTGACAGAAATTATTTTCATCAAAGAAGGACAAGATTGTTCATGGTTCAACGGGATATTTCATCTCGTTTAGGAGTTTCTTTGCCTTTGTCACACGGTTTTCCCGAGCCTTTTTATCTAAGTAAGTGGTATTTACACTTCTATTTTTGGTAACGAAGCTCCTCATTCAAGGTCATCTACATAGTGGAAATTGCAACACCCTTTTCCCGTCCCAAATTAATCAGAAAATCTCCTATGTTCTTTGCTACAAGCCACAGCCTTGTAGACTCCGTTGCAGCTCTTCATTTTATATCTTATGCCGGCGTTCAAAGAGTATTGAGCAGCTCTCGTTACTGCGGCATTTTGATACCCGGTACGAGTTGTCATGATGCAGGTTACCCTTTTTCAATATTCAGGTAGATTCCACTCGCCCATGTTAGTTACATTTGACACCACTAACACTGTAGTGACGAGGTGTCACAATACCGTTCACGGTTTACCAATGTTTCAAAACAATGTGAAAAAAAATAAAAACAGTTAACTGTTAATCTTATCACGGACTCCCTGTAAAAAGAAAGGTTAGGATGATAAAAGATTGTGAAGCGCCAAAAAGGAATCAAATTAATTCTAATAATAATAATGATTTTGTCTTAATTATTAAAATGTTTTCGACAGAAGGCAAGGTTAGACTGGTATAAGAGATTTCACAACATATTTATCTTTGATTCGATTATTTAATTAAAAAATCTGTATTTTTTATACTTAACCATTGATTCGATTCAAACTTCAGTCTATAGATGCGTTGGCCTCGTTTACTGGGGATTTTAACCGTCTATAAGTGATGCACTTGGCGTATACTGGACACTGGCGACAGGTTAATATAGTGAAAGATAAGCGTTCATTTTCATTAAGTATGTCTGTGGTGCAGTGGATATTGACTCAGAATGATAAATCGGAGTGCTGAGTTCGAATTCCAGTTGAAATCCTTGCATACACTTACGCACAAATACCCTTGGAAAAGATATTAATCCGTCTCTTCCCTCCAGTTATAGGTTAAATAATAGAACCAATTGGGTTCAATAGCCTTGGCTGACAAACAGTCTACCGCAGAAAGCAATGGCAACCTACTACGGGATAATCTTCTGTCCAGTCAGTCATGTCTCTTTTGAGACATGATCACCTAATTTTGCATCATGGATGGCACTTAACTGACTGACTGACTAACTAACTATAGATAGGTATAATAAAGAAATCCAAGTGTTAAAAAGTCATAGATGGATACAAATTTATTTCTCTGGAGAATTATAAAATAAGAAAGACAAACAGTATATTTTGTTTTCGTCTTACCAATAACACAAGTACTAACTACCAATTAAAATACTGATATTATTTTCAAAATATTGGTATAATAAAATCTGAAGTTGTGTCTATTTTTTTTAGTAAAACTCGATTTATATATATATATATATATATATATATATATATATATATATATATATCAATGCTCACATAAAAGACAGAATGGGGTTACTTATTAACATGGCACTCCCTGCAGACTGTAATGTATCTTTGAAGATCTTCAAAAACCTCGCAAAATACAAGGATCTTGAAAATGAAATCGTAAAAATGTGGCAAAGGAAAAAAGCAATACTTCCAGTTGTAATTTGAGCCCTCGGATTGATGGGAAAAAGGTCCGATAGACTTATTGAAGTTATTCCTGCTAACCCATACCTTAAATAAATACAAAAGAAATTGTACTTGCAATTACAGCTCACGTATTACGAAAAGCTTTATCTATGAAAGATATGTGCAATTTCATTTTTTCTTATACAAAAATTATCAGTGGGAAATGTGAGAGAGTAATTTCTGAATTTAGGTCACTGGCTGGAACCCGGAAGAAAATTAGTGTACAACAGAAATTCCAAATGAATAATAATAATGATGATGATGATGATAATGATGATGAATCTATTTTGGTGTATTGGGATATAGAAACATGCCGAACCAGGCAGATGACTTGAACACGATTCTCTCAGTAAGAAAATCAATCGCAAAGTTGGTCGAACCGTTCGAGCATAATCAAATAATGGCGAGAATAATTAAAATATGTTTTCATGGGCGCCGGGTGGAAAAAAACATGAAGAAATGGTGAAAGAATATTGATTCTGATACATTGATTGTGAATCGGGTGTGTTTTATTTAATTAATTTCACGATATTGAGTCTGGCTCCATTTTCGTTTATGCCTTGTCGACGAAGAGAATTCGAGTCTGTGTTTTAATTGTCTTTTTTAAATGTTTAATTTATTTTACAATCGCGGCTGTACATTTCTCTGTAATAAGGAACGGAAAAATATGCAGCTTTGACGTGCAGAAAACAATCTTGACAAAAGCGTCTTTCGTTCAGCGAGCGGCTAAAACAAAAAGTTCACTTAAATGCAGTTTCTTATCTTATTTCTAGTAATTTCTCTAATTCTCTTTCTCTCTATCTCACACACACACGCACGCACACGCACACACACACACACACACACACACACACACACACACACACAAACACACACACACACAAACACGCGCGCAGATTGAAACAATTTTGTACCATAGAATTTATATATGGCTTTCAAAATGACTGAACGCATTCTTTTAAAGGAACCCTCATTTCTTAAAAAAGATTATTGGCACAACAATAATCAAAATGGCGAAACCGAAAAAAAGTGGCCACTGTAGATATTAGGGAAATATAAATGTACCTGATTAGGCGCCTATAACGGGACTTTGTTTTCTCATTAGATAGATAGATAGATAGATAGATAGATAGATAGATAGATAGATAGATAGATAGATAGATATGCGTGTGTGTATGTGTAAATATATAATGAGAAATCAAAGTTAATTTTTTATATCTTCTCTCGAGTTGATGGAGTGTTGCTGGAAGACCTATCTACCAACTTCTAAAGTCGAGATACTTACAATAACATGAATCAGCGAAAAGATAAATTACATATATATATATATATATATATATATATATATATATAATGCTAATTCCGTAAACGGAGAGGTCATTAAAAGAATGTTTTATTTTCTAAACACACTCATATCATTATTGCCGGACTGAAAAACAAGCAAACTATTTCATATAAAATACGAAGTAATAGATTCGTACAGAGAGCTCAATAGATATTATCCAGAGCAAAATGATATACACAAAGGAAAATTCAGCGCATCATCTAAAGTGGTTAGAAAGTATAATTTATTTCGACGAGCGAATATGCTTATCTCTTCAGAACACGATTTCATTAGTTTTAAATTTTCTCAGAACGAAATTCAAGCAACAGAATAGAATAGAATAGAAATATTTAGTTTTATTTCGCAATGGTTAAAAATGTTAGGAGAGAAAATGTTCATTAGACAGAATAAGTGAACATAAACTATGTACCCACACACAACCGCCCACAAGCACATGTATGCGTATACACATATATACATACAAACATATATATATATATATATATATATATATATATATATATATATAGACTCTCGCATTCACACACGCACAAACACACATCTATATATATATATATATATATATATATATATATATAGCGTATACACAAAATTAATAGAAAGACATATATACACAAGTATACAAACATACATTACATATACACATCCAACAGACCTACATTCAATTGCATCCATAATACAAAGTAGTTATACGCATATACAGTCATATATGTCAAATACATAGGAGTAGTTGTACACATATACAGGCATATATATAAAATACAAAGCAAATTTTAACCACAATTTTCTCAATGCGCAAAAATTAATAAAGAATTATCAACACAAAATGCGAGTGAACCAGCAAGTATAGAGTGCGGTAAACTTAAAATTCTATTTCACAGGTAATTTAAATTTGTTTTATGGTATTTAAAGATGATTTCATTTCTCTGCTGAATTTGGTTATGCTAATCTTTTTCATCTGAACATAAATTACATCTTTTTCTGAAGCTATTGGGAGTTTGAGATTTACCTATAATCTTTTATTCAATCTGTGGGGAAAAATTCTATTCTCAGAAATATTTAAAGATATTTTAGGTGGCTTTTGAGAAAGAATGCTTATCATTATATAGTCTCTGTTTTCTTAAATATATATATATATATATATATATATATATATATATATATTTTTATAAGCGTTTCACCCCGAGCAAGGCATGTCACTGCCACTACTGCGCAGGGGGCTACGTAGAGTGGAGAAAGGCTGATTAAATATAGGAAATGACAGAGGGTGGGTGATAGGTGGGTAAGGATACCGAGAATGAGGGTTGGGTAGATGAGAGTGTTGTGAGAATAATAGGGAGTTAGTGTGATAGGAGGCGTCTATTGACCCTACATTTAAACACCTGGAGATTGTAACTGTCGGGAAAGCAGACTTGTGGAAGGGAGTTCCACAGGCGGGAAGCGCGAGTAAAGAAGCTGTTGGAGTAGAATTTACGGTTACATCTTATTTGTTTAACTGTAAAAGGGTGGGACCTAGTTGCTAATCTAGTATCTCGTCTAAATTCGTGCTTAGGCGGCACCAGTGATCTAAGCTCATCGGAGCAGAAGCCATGAAAGTACTTGTAGAAGAGGCACAGGGAAGCCACATCACGCCGGTGTGAGACCGGCTGCAGCCGGTCTACCAAGTCAGTATCAACCACGTTACAGATCCTCCTATATATATATAGAGAGAGAGAGACAGAGAGAGAGACAGAGAGAGAGAGAGACAAAGAGTGAGAGAGTATCGGACAACAATGCGTGGTAACAGAACTTTTCTTGGTAAATAATGAAAACTAAATTTTGTTAATTCAAGGAGAAAGGCCTGAACCCACGGGTAACTTGGAAGATTATAGATTCCGCACATATTCCTAATAGGTTTAAAAATAGCTGAAATTTATGATTAACACAAATAAATCCAATAATAAAATACAATAATCAAAGCAAACTATTGAATCAGAGGAATGAATTAGTGTTTAAATATCAGCGTAAAAACACATTTAAACTTCCATAATACAGGTTTAACTTAATTAGCAACTATTCTTTCATTCTTCGCTTCTCTCTAACATATAAAATTATTATACTACTCCAATTTATTATATTAGCGCTAATGAATTTTTATCTTCGTGTTGCACTTTTAAATGTCATCAAATTTGTGCTTTTTGAATAATTCATGTTTGTGTATGTGATTTCATCATTTTAAAAATGTCAAAGGATTTAGTTTTATACATTGTAATGAACATCTGTATCTATCTGCAATTCACTTCTGACCAAAGTTTGAAATTTTTCTTTCTTTGCCGCTTCTGTTGTCTCCCCGCCCACTTTCTTCACTATGTGCATTTTCTCACTTTTTTCATCTTTGTTAAGCCCAGACGTCGCGTAACCGATATCTGTATATGTCTATAGTTTATTTCCTGCCTAAATTTGGGGTTTCTCTCTCTTAGCCGTTTCTATTGGCTCTTTCCTCTCGGTTCTTTCTCTCTTATTTTCTTCTTTGTTTATTATTTCCTCTGCGTCTTTCTTCTTCCTCTTTCTTGATTTCTCTTATTGCTTTCTCATCTTTCCTACCCTCCTTCTTTTGGTCGTGCAATCAACGCAGGACAATATATATATTTATTAATATATATATATAAAGCTATGTTCACACTACATAGAGCAATTTGTTATTAAAACCTGAATAATAATGTTATGTACTATATGTATCTGAACTCTCTTATGTATATTTATTAATTCAAGTTAATATATATATATCTATATATATATATATATATATATATATATATATATATATATATAGATAGATAGATAGATAGATAGATAGATAGATAGATAGATATAGATATATATATTAATTATTACTTTAGAGCAGGTACAAGCTACTGCAGTATATAGATGCTCTAAAGTAATAATTGATAATAAATATTCATTTCTCTATTTTATATAGAGCACTGTTTTAAACGTTGAAATTTTCTTCGTTTCTTATTCATTTCGATATCTATCTATCTATCTATCTATCTATCTATCTATATATATATATATATATATATATATATATATATATATTATGGACGTATGAGTGTCTAACTCAGACTGCCACAAAAAGAATTGTTTTGAGTGGTGAAGGCATATGGAGCACCATCTACACTTTTTGGAAGTACTGACAACAAACAATCGGTGCAGAAGTTCGCCAAAGATCGCATTGATGATACTACTACTTGCCTATCTAGACAGCGTACGTTGCACCTATCATACTAGAGTTTGATTAAAACTCATTTAAATACACATACAAAAACCTATCAAACATCAACCGCGACATACTTGTAGAAAATACAAGTATAATAACTTCACCCAAATGTGTAAAGACTTAAAATTATCGAAGACCTAATTTTTAAAAAAAACTCAATAACATTAACTCCGAACACGGCCACAATGTTGTGACTGTGCTTAGAAAATAACATTCTTATAATGTCAGATACATACATAAAATCCCACATATCTTAACTTATTTATAAATGGAACTTTGTCTGTGTGTGTGTGTGTATCCGTTACCTATAGACTCCGAAACGGCTGAACGGATTTTCTTGAAAATTTACAGTTCTACTATAAGCGTCTGCGAGTGTTCTCAGCTAGGTTTTGTGTCGAGGTACCCCCGATAAATATCGAAAATCGACAATCGAAAAAATCGGGTTATAGAAGGAGTGGTCCGATTTAAATCTAATTTGATGCACTCATAGTCAAAGACATAAGAAACGATATTCAGAAGTTTTAAAGTTGCAGTTCTTAAAATAGTGCAGAAAATCGATAATATATATATATATATATATATATATATATATATATATATAAGGCAATATGTTTGTGTTTGTGTGTTTATCTGTCTGTATGTACTTTATAAAAATCCACAATTTTTATCCGATTCTCACCAAACTTCACAAATATTCTTTAGGCTGAGTCTGAGCTCCAGGACCATGGATTAGTTTTAAAGCTTTCATTACACCCGAGCAACGCTGGGCTATACTGCTGGTTCAGTTAAAAATTAAAAAATTAAAAATTGACATTGATAATGGTTCAAAGTTGAGCTGAAAGCGCTCGTATATGAAGAACTTTTTGACACATCTGTGCGATTAGCTCTGTTTGTTCTGACTGTGCGTAGTAAATTTCGATAAAATTGTTGCAGTTCCTATGTCTGTAACCAATTCTGGGTGATGTTCATACCAGTTCCTTGCAGTTTCCTTCCTGTAAAAGTTGTATATTTTACAGTGTAGATATTGGTCCAATCTATCATGCCAAGCTTTACATTCACTAAGGGCTAACATTGTGCAATACGATAAAAGATGATCAATTGTTTCTGGATATTTATCACAGAATCTCCACAAAACTTTTGAAGACCACTGGTTGTGGTTTTGTGAGATAGTTCTCGCTTGAACTTATACTCTGTCTTTTTTGGATCTGGGCACATACAGACTATGGAAACGATCGCAGTGTGAAGCTGTCTCGTTTTGACATCCATTCGCTTAATGTCTGTTACGGTCCAATTAAAAATGTTGAAACTGTATTGCATCTCAGTAATAGCCGAAGTGTTTATGGCTGAGCTTATCTCTTTTATGATTTCAACTCGGTATTTAAACCCAGATGCACACACTGGTACTAATGTTTTCTTACATTCGCCTTCATTTGAGTATGCTGAATTTCATCTTTTTCGCTGGTTCCTAGATAATTATACGCTTCTTCATGTTCTAGTTTCTTAATCCTTGTGACAAAAGCTAGATCTTTTTTTTAAATGTTAAACTTTGCACATTTATCTAATCTGAAATTCATACCAATGTCGTCGCTGAAACATTTTACAGTAATGAGAATACCCTTCAACTCATTGTAATCTTTCTCAAATAACTTGATATAATCCATGTAGAATAGGCGATTAAGCACTTGTTTTCTATTTTGTATTTATAGTTATTGTTCTTTCGTTCTTTGGAAAGGTGGATGTAGGGCAGAAAGAACAGAAGGGGCGACAGGGAGTTTCCTTAAAAGATTCTTTGTCGGATATTCAAACAATTGAAAGTGGCTGTAATTTTGGTGTTATTTAGGTAAAATGTAGTTGTCTACAGTCCCATGCTATATTTTAAAAAATCTGCTATCAGTGAGAAGACTTCGTACATTTGCTAAGTCTTAAGGCTCGAAGACCGTGGTACACTATCAATGGCATTACGCTAATCTATCTAAGGTCTTCTGAGATTTCTACTTTTGTCCTGCAATTTTCCAGGATTATGTTATTTATACTAGTTGATCCTTGCAACCATACAAGCCTCTTCGACATCACTTCTGTCTCAGAAAAGGAATTTGGTTTTCATCGAGAAAACAGTAAGTAAACTTCATCAGGACAGGCGGGATCAATTTGTATGTGGTAGACGGACATGTTATTGGCTAACAGTCATTGGGATCAGCTATTTCCTCTTTTTTGTGTAGGCGTTAAATAATACCTTTAATGATCCATTCTGAAATTACACTGGAGTTATTAATTAGCATTGATAAAGTTTGTGCAAGCGTTCTATAAATTGGTGACAGATGACAGAGCGAAAATTTCTCTATCTTGTCATTTCCTGGGGATTTTTTTATAATCATTTCATCCCAAGCGAGGCAGGACCGCCACTGGTGCGCAGGAGGTTACAGAAAAAGAACAAGGTACAGGGGATGTTGAAGAAAAGATAACAGATGGATGGGAATCAAGTAGATAGAAGGTAACAAGTGACACTGAAATTAAATGTTTGAAGATTGTAGCTATCAGGGAAGCAAGTAAACGGTAGGAATTTCTACACGCAGGAAGTGAGAGAAAAATAACTGTTAGAGTAGAAGAGTGGGTTTACATTTATCTATTTCGATGGTAAAAGGGAAGGAACTTAATGCCAATCTTGTAGCAAGAGTAAATACATGTCGGCAAGGAACCAAGGGAAAAACGCATATCAGAGTAGTTGCCATGAAAATACTTGTAGAAAAGACGGAGGGTAGCCACATCACGTCGGCAAGCTGTAAGGCTGAATCGATTATATTGCAGATCCTCCTTTTGATTTTGTCAAGAAGCTCAAGATGAATAGCAGGAGCACCTGATCAGGTATGGAAACAGTATACAATGCACAGACGAATTGTAGATTTTTAAATGTGCAAAATGAATTCTGACGAAAAACCCTTCATGGCATGATACAGTGAACCAACCGTCGTAGCATTAGATGCAGCTATAGATTCGATGTAGTCATTCTGTTTGAAATCATTTGAGGTAGTAAGGCCAAGGAGGCGAAGTGTGTTGATCTCTACGAGAATAGCATCATTTATGCTGATGGTAGACAAGAAAGATTCTAATATGGTGATTAAAAGAGAGAAACTTCGTTTTGGAGACATTAAATTTTACGGGTTTTCTTAGTAGCTTGCTTAACATTATTCTTGGTGAAATTTTTCTATTGTTGAACAGGTTTATTTTTCATTCTTTCTTGTCGTCGTCTGCAATTATGTTTAGAATATCTAATTTTATTAATAGAACCCAAAACATTTTTCATATCATCGTCGTTGTCATTATCATGTTGTTCATCCTTTTTGCATGTTCACGCCAAATATTTGATGATTGATATTAAATTTTTAACCGGTTATACTACCTGTCTCGGTATACTCTCAATCCCTAGGAGTTTTGTAATCTGGAAAACCTGAAACCTTTCTAAGGTTTCGAGCTCGTCTAACCTCTTTACTCGAGTTTGCCCAATGGTTTTAAATCTGCCTATTATGAGAATGAGCGTAGCCGTCATTTTCTTAGTTCCCGAAGTAAGACATTCTCTTTTTCTTTTTATTCTCTCATTCTGTCATATTCACTCGACGTTTGATGGCAAAGTCCCATCCACGGTCAGGTATCTCCATCTCTCCTTATTCACAAATATAATATTCTATTATTTTTCCAGAATATTATCTACCTATTTTGCTCATATACTTTTTCAACATTACCAAAATCAAGCCCTTGGCACAATTCCAATTGTTATGATTAGTCCTACTCTATTACTATTTTTGACTATTACCATTTTTGTACTTTTTCATTACCAATTTACTACTCTTGCTAATTATACGTCTTTATATTTCAAGTCCCTCTCGGCAGAGGAGAGATATATTTTTTTGTTAGGGATTTTTCAATACTCACCTTGTCGTAATTTGATTTAATACACTTGTTTTGGACTGTACGGGTGAAAGCTTATATGTATTTTTTCAGGTTTCCGCTATCTAGCTATGTCCATGATAGTATCTTTAATTATTCATTACTAGCTGTAACTACTGACTTACACTAGAGATGAAGTGATAGCGAACACTTCTCTCATTATTTTGTTTTCATTATTGCTGTCGCCTATATACTTTCGACCGTCCTGGGTATGACGATAAAATACTTCCAACAGCAATGATTCTCATCAGGAGGTTTTGAGGAGTGTGGAACCGTCTTAATTGCTTTTGCTCTCAGGTCCAACCTGAGCTGGAGTGGTAACACCTGTTAGAATCACAGCTAAGGGCAAATAGTTAAATCCTGCAGAATAGGGTTGAAACACTATGAAAGTATAAAAAAAGTTAAAAGTAAAAACACATGCAATCAATTTTCAGAGTAAAATATAATTACCAACAATACAAAAAGATAAAAATTAAAAAATTAAAAAAAAAACATAAATAATTATTAAACCACTTCAATTTGTTTAAAGAAAATAATGTATTTCAAACCATTTTTAGTATTTATTGCTAAGCGGATAATTCTAAATGCGTCTTTTGTTATTATTTCTTTTCAAAATTTTACAAGGCAAGAAAGCAAAGATGAACTCGTCCGAATTGTCCTAAATTTTCTTGGCTCCGTGATTTCTCGTTCCGAGCCAATATCCACTGCACCACAATGTCATCATCATTTATCTATCACACCCAGATGGTGCATAGGGCAGCAACTTCTTTTTGTTGCCGTTTCTGTAACAAACTGTTTTTATACGGGGCAGGGTTGTTAGTCCTACGCCCAACCACCAAACCTGGAGGACCGGTGGACCTTTCTTGGTCCTTACGTTTACAACACCTGGTATTCCCAAATGGTCACCAATTTGGGTACTGACCAGGCTCGATGTTGCTTAACTTCGGTGATTGAACGAGAACTGGTGTATTCAACACGATATAGCCGTAGACGGCACCACAATGTACATCTTAATATTTTAATACTACTCAGTTATTTTTTGCCAAGTTCAAGTAAACACTGCTCAGTTCAAGGATGGAACTCATAATTACTATATTATATTTGTTCTGTAAAAAATAATAATAATAGACGTTGACAGTGGAATGAGAATAATCAGGGCTCAATTTAAAGAAGGTTAGAGAGGACAACGACCAAAAAGTTGTGATAAAAATAACAAAGGACTTGCGAATACTTCACGTTTAAACAACGAACGATCACCAAAGTTAAACAACATTGAGCCTGATCCGTACCACTTAGGAATACCAGGTGCCGTAATCTTGGATGTGCGTGTGGTGTTATGGATTATAGTTCGGAATTGTTAATCGGAAAGCTAAGTTATAATTCCAGTTGCATTTGTTATATCACTTACATGCAAATACCCTTGGAAAAGATATGAATCCACGTATTAACCACAGCTATGGATTAATTAGCAAAATTATCTCAAAAGTAAACCTGCGTACAGAAATCATTATTATCCATAAAATTATATATATATTCATCCGCAGACAGATCTGTTTTGCTGTATCACAGCTCATCAGTATGGTTAGACTCCGATTGCTTTTTAACCCAGGATTGAAACCCGACCGAATTGGCGTCAGTCGGCGATTCTACCTCTGAGCTATGGGCGCTCGGTAGAAGGGGGCAGACTTTTTAGCGTGTATTTTATCATTATATACGCCCAATAGCTGAGAGTGTTCTAATTCATTGCTGAATGAACGATGCGTAGATGCTTGAGTAGCTACTGTTTTTCAAAGTCTACCATTCTTTCAGAGGGCTCAATCAGGGTGTGAGAGCGTAAATAGTGATCCACAGACAGATCTGTCTCGCTGTATCACAGCTCATTAGTACGGTTAGACACCGATTGCTTTTTAACCCAATAACTGAGAGTGTTCTAATTGATTACTGAATAAACGATGCGATATATATATATATATATATATATATATATATATATATATATATATATATATTGCGTCCAAAATATTTAAATTTCGGCAGTACCTAGATTTGGGCCATAGAGGTTAATATACCGCTAAACAAAAACAACCAATCAACAATAACAAAGGTGATGATAATAGTTTGCATGTAAAAAGTGTAAATAAATAATGGTAACTCCTGATTACAGAAATTTATGCAGAAATTATTTTCATTGTTTACCTTAAGCCATTTGTACAATTCCGTGTTTCCCGCTCTTTATAATGAAGGTTAATACATTTCATTCATACCAGTTTATTGCATGGTTTACAGTTTTGTCACATTTTCTAAATAGGCAGAGTTTACTCATATTTGGAGGGTGTTGCAGGGGGTCGCTGTTGTTATTTTTGTCAATTTTTATTTTGAAAAAAGGCGTTATAATGATGAGGGTGAGAAAGCTGAACATTAAAATGAAAGTACAAAAGCTATCAATAAAAATTTTAAAAATAACAAACTGACTTTAAAAAGTTTTATCAAGAGATATAGAAGCTACCGCAAGCAGCAGTAATGGCAGATTTTAAGTAACTTTCAGGACAATAAAATCCAAAAAATAGAAAAGAACGAGCGAAAAAACATTTTTGCCGGAAATTAATTTTTGTTATTTGATGGAATGGATTGTGCTTATTATCAATGTGTTGGCAGTGCATGTTCTATTTTATTGAAGTGGGAAAGATCTGAAAATAGATCAAGAATTGCGGTTCGCGAGAATTCTTTCCTTGATCCACGTTTATATAATTCAACTTTCGATTCTATTGATTGTATTCCAACTGTAAATTACTAAATTATCTAAACTTATTTATAAATGGAACTTTGTGTGTGTGTGTCTGTGTATGTGTGTCCGTTACCTATAGACTCCGAAACGGCTAAACCAATTTTCTTGAAAATTGACACAGTTGTACTATAAGCGTCTGCGAGTGTTCTTAGCTAGGTTTTGTGTCTAGGTACTCCCGATAAATATCGAAAATGGATAATTGAATAAATCGGGTTATAGAAGGAGTGGTCCGATTTTAATCAAATTTGATACACTCATAGACAAAGACATAAGAAACGATATTCAGAAGTTTCAAGGTTGCAGTTCTGACAATCGTGCAGAAAATCGATAAAATATATATATATATATATATATATATATATATATATATATATAGGCAAGATGTTTATGTGTGTATCTGTTTATCTGCCTGTATGTCTGTATTTTCTTTTAGCCCTTTTATTTTAGTTTTTGCTTCGGGTTTGGCTCTAAGTAGGTATAATTGTAGTTCTTAGTCTCAGCCATGATACTATTTACTCAGAGAACTTATTTTGCCTTCAAAATTCAGTTTACGACATATTTGATATCGGTACCAGAAAATCAAAATTTGACTAACATCCATTCATTTTTCTTTCAGTCTACAGTTTCGCTTTAACTGGAAACAACTATTGCTTTTCAGTCTTTCGTGCCAACGTCCAAAGAGTCTGAGCTCCAGGACCATGGATTAGTTTTAAAGCTTTCATTATACCCGAGCAACGCCGGTCTATACTGCTAGTACTGAATAAATCACATGTTTTTATACTAAGAAATGGTTTGTGTTTACTGCAGGACGAAGCGAGTTATCTATTTCTTTTCAGCGTTCATAATGGATAGTCAAACCTTCTTCTTCTTCTTCTTCTTCTATGTGCCCTGTCCCTTCAGGACGTAAGTGATCATGGTTCTCCACGTCTCCCTATCCCTTGTGGCTCTTAGTATGTTTGCTCCTGTTACACCTCGCAATCCCTGTTCCGTCATTCACCTGATCAGGCCCTGCAAATATGTTATCCGCTGCCTTCCTCTGTCTCTCTTTCCTTCTATCTGACCAGTCAGTATCAGGTTCTCCAAGATCTCCTTCTTCATTGCGTTTCCCAGGAACTTCAGTTGTATCTTCCTGATGCTCAGTATTAATTTCCTTTTCGTTGCCATTCTTTCCAACACCTCATCGTTACTTGCATGCTCAGTCCACGATATCCGCAGCATCCTTCTGTAGAACCACATTTCCGCTGCTTCAAGGTATGTCCTCATTTTCGATGATATTGTCCAGCATTCACTGCCGTATTGAAGAACTGACATCACATAGCAATCCAGCACTCTTTTCTTTGTTTCTAGTGAAATTTTCCTGTGTGTTAGTACTTTACTCAGCTTCTGGAACGCGTCCTTTGCCATGCCAATTCGCCTTCGGATCTCTGTGTCGCACTTTCCATCTCCTGTTAGAACACTTCCTAGGTATTTAAATTTTTGTACTTGTTTGATTCTGGTATCTCCCACCTGTATTTGGCATTTTAGGTTGCTGTGTTTGTTGATGACCATGCATTCAGTTTTCTTAAATTTTATTTGTAGTCCTTTTTTGTCACTCTCCACCGCTATCTTCTGTAGGAGGCCTTGTAGTTTCCTTTCCGTGTCTGCAATCAGCACTGTATCATCTGCATACCTTATGTTGTTCAAGTTGTGGCCTCCAATAACAAATCCTGGTGTGTCATCTAGGGCCCTCAAATGAAAACAAAACAGGCTATTTGTACTCATTTCAAGGCAGGGTAACTATCTCTGTTTGGAATATATGCGAGGCACAGTGTTTCCTCTTATATTAAACTCGTAAATCTCTTAATGACTGCTTCAGAAATGTAATAGATATTTTACTGGTGAGATTTAATTTTATTGGTTTTGTTTCTTTTTAAATCAATCTTTGTCTGGCAATTCAAAATAGAAATCAATATTTTCGTCAGCAATTCGAAGACATCCACTGTTTACAAACAAAACGTTAATTATTGATTTTTTTGCTTATTTTTTCCTTTCTTTTATTTTCTAATTATTTTTTTTCATACTAACCTTCACCCAATACAAGGCCCAAGAACAATTCAAGGTAGAGAGTTACTATAGTATGTTACGTTGAAAAACAACGAAAAACACACACATATATATATAATCTTATATATTTATTCTTTGTTAACGACGCTTTTGTGGAGCGAGTTCGTACACACAAAGAGGCTGCCAGGAGTCGGAAGACAGCGGGGTTTTCTCTGTCCCTTTAGCCAAAAATTCTAGACTTCATATAGTGTGAAAACTCCCACGCATTTTTGCTTTTTTTCTGTTTGTTGCTTTATTGACTTTATCTACGGTCGGGTGGACCTGTCAATCACACACGACGGTCCATTGTTTTCCATTGCTGTTTGTTGCTTTTTTTTTTTCGTTGCACTTTTTTGACATCAACTACGGCCAGATGTATCAGCCAACCACATCCTTGCCATTTTGTCAACATTATCTACGACCGGATGTAGCTGTCAAGAACATCTGCTGTTCAAGGAAATATATTACATTACTTTAAGGGGTTTTATGAGCGCAATAAAAGAAGTAGTAGTTTGTCCCTTGTTTCCTGTTTAGAAGGATATCCGGTTTCTTCTACATTCTTTTCTCTTTCATTAGCTGTAACCCCTTGTGTGTTAGTAGTGTTATTGCTTTGCTTCAAATGAAATGATTAAAAATAGAAGTGAATTTCACATTGTTAACCAAGAAAGTTAAAAGTTGAACCTAGACTTAATGAGGTCAAGTCTGAAGTGATAGCAAAAACACCCCGTGGAGAGTTTGTTCCACAAAGCATCAATTCCTGGGAGGCCCTCAGTACAAGAAAGTACTTTCCGCCATGTATGTGAAAATCATTTAAGCATAACATTGTATTCCCCCAAGAATAGCTCTATCTAGAAAATCAACTCGACTGTATCATCAGGTACTCGCAACAAGGTATGAATTATTATGGTTCATAATGATGTCATATACAATTCTGCCTGACTGTGAATGCTCATGCGGAGTGTTGGCGTTGGGTGTATGTTGTAGGTTCTGGTTGAGAAACCTCAGAAAATAATAAATAACAGAAGCAGAATCTAACATTTTTCACTTTTCATAAGGTTCTCGAGAGACCGAGAGAAAAATTAAAAAAACAAAGAGACGGAATAATTGCATGATATGATTTGAGATGCTTATTTGTTAGATATGTGTCACATGTATTAAAGAAATAGATATTTTTTAACTATGTGTACGTGAAATGTTTTGGACGGTAAATTGTATACTATATTTCTGTATGTTTGTCAAGAAACGCTCGTCTGTTTAGGTGTATGCTGTACGGTAACGTTAATAAGTATATGTTATATGTGTCATGGGTGTGTGTCATGCATATTAAATAAATGAATAATTTTAATATATATGAGTAAGAAATATTTTGGATAGTGATATATGTACTCGTGTATGTGTGTGTTAAATGAAGGACGCTTGTTTTCTCGGTGTTTGTTGGACGGTAATGTTAGTTGATAAAAGTGTATATATATATGTGTGTGAGGAAAATTCTGTAGATACCATTTCTCTAGAGAACGATGAACTGTGGCGAAATGTGCGATGATTTTATATTTGGTTGGATATTTTATAATTACGTAAATGTTTGTGTGTTTGTGTGTGTGTGAGAGAGAAAGAGAGAGAGGTATACTTTTGTCACTTAGTATTATTTCATTTATTTTATGTGTTAGGTAGAGATAAGTTAGATTCATGAACAACAGATCTATATACATTTATATGAGGCACTCAGTGCAAGAAGATACTTTCCGCCATGTATGTGAAAATCAGTTAAGCATAACCCTAAGCCTTCCTCTATCTGGAAAGCAACTCGACTGTATCATCGAAAACGCGCCTGCCCGACTGTGCAGATTCATGCTTTGTATTGGTGTAGAGGATACTTTCCGCCACATCCCAATAGCGTTTGTTCATGTTTTTTCTACTATTAATGTTTTTGTTTACTCATTAGGGTTATTATTCAACTAGTCATGTGCGTTGTGGTGCAGTGGATACCAGCTTGGGACGAGAAATCCGAGAGCCGAGTTCAAACTCTAGTTGAATTCCTTGCATTCACTTACGCGCAAAATCTCTTGGAAAAGGTATTAATCCGTCTCTTCCCCCTAGTTATGGGTTAAATAACAGGACAGATTGGGTTCTGTATCCTTGGCTGGCAACCAATCTACTGCAGAAAGTAATGGCCACCTAATGAGGGACAGTCTTCTGTCCAATCAGTCATGTATCTTTCGAGACATGATCGCTCAAGCGTGTATCAGGTATGGCACTTAACTGATTGAATAATGTTTAATGATTCACTTTATGATAACATGTGATGTTATTCATTTTTTTCCATTCAAAATATTTTAATTAAAATTTATTAGTATGTTTATATGCAAGCGTATGTTTGCCATGAAACATATTTTAAAATTTTTATTTAGCTTGTGGGAGCAAAATGTCACTATTTTGTTGAACAGAAGTTGCTCTAAGGTGGTGATCGGTTTGCGCTATGTGTGTATAATTTTTTTTCCTTAAAAATGTCACACAGATCTTCTATTGTAAGTGGTTGTATGTTAAAGTAGATGTTTTTAGCTTCCTTTAAAAAATGAAGTGGCTTATCTCAAATAGATCAAATGTTATGGCATTTCAAATGTCGACGCACTTTAAACACGATTTTCTTGTATTTTTATTTTTAGAAAGTACCTTCTAATTTCAAACGTCTCATATATATATATATAAATATATTTGTGTGTGTGGCTACCTTATATATGTATATATAAGAATATACTTTAAAAAAATATTTCATCAAATATATATATGATGAATATATATATATATATATATATATATATATATATATATTACCCTATGTTTTAAGCATCGCACAAAATTTAATGCATTATGCAATTATTATGCAATTATTAGGTGCATGCAACTGATGACTGCATAATGCATGAAATTCCGAGTTATGTTTAAAACATAGGGCAATATGTATATTATTAATATGTACTTTTTGTTGTTTTACCACATTGAACATTGTTCTATTAATACCTGATGAATATTTATATATTGATGTGTATTTGCGCGTATACACATATATCTACTTTTTTACATCCATATATATATATATATATATATATTAACAGCAGAAATAGGGGCTGTTCCAACGGGAGAAATTAGTATAGAAGAAAAAAGTGCGAGGAACCGTGAACGTTTTGTTTAAAGCGTAAATTTATTGTTATTATAATTATTTTTAATATTACTTAATATACTTTTTACTTAATTAATAGGAGGTTGTGCTATAGTTGTATGTGTATACATGTCAGCAGAGATATTAAATTTATATGTATAGGTAGAAAGGTATGCGGATGTATATACAGGTAGGAGTGTGTATATGTAGGCAGAGACATAGATGCATGTGTACTATAGTACAACCTCCAAAAACGTTAATCTTTATAAGTATCATATTAGTCTGGATAGCATCCATTGAGCTCTCTATACAGATCTAACACTTAATATTTTATATTAAGTAAATCTTGTTGGATTATCCTCGCCATTCATACAGTTTAAATAATTACACACACACACATAAATATATATATATTTTATAATATTCTATAATATTAAGCTTTTTATAATATTATATAATTTTATAGCATTTTATAATATTCTATAATATTAAGCTATTTTATAATATTATAAAATATAACATTTTATAATATTTAAGAAATGTATTTCTTTTATAAAATCTATCCCCTATACAACATATTTTATAAATATAAAGTATAGTTTTTTTATTTATTTATCTACTATTCTGTTGCAACTGCATTATTTTTTGTTGGTATTGTATAGGGTTTGTTTTCTTGGGGGGGGGGGTTCTAGTTGGGTTTTTTGTGTGTGTTTACTTAAATTTTAGCGAGAAATATTTGCGATGTTTGCATATTACTGCTAATTCGTCTCTACGGTTTAGTAAATCGTTGCTGTTAGGGTACTGGAGAATGTGTAGTTTTTCACTTAGACATAAAGGGCAGATGTCATTAAGTGAGTTGCAAGTTCTAGTTTTTTCTAGGATTTTCCATTTTACTTTGGGTTTTTGTTTTGAATCCTTTAGATTCCAAAAGTATGTGGAAAGGGATATTTGGTTTCGATATACGCTGTTTTTAAATGAGGTTAGGTGCAAGTACCAGCGCTGCTTAAAAGTATTCTTAGTTGATCCGATATACACCTTATTTATGGTTTGATTTTTCTATGGATGTTATGTTGCATCCACCTCAATAATCTATCAATGCATATATATATATATATATATATATATATATAGTTATTGCAAATCGCCCGCAGACACCACTCATGGTAGAAACCTAGGTCGCGTAATAACTCGTTTACAAATTAAAAATATTCAAAAGTTCTACAATATAATTGTACTGAACACTTTTTAATACAAATGTGCACTGGTCTAACCTTATTATGACTAGAAACTAAGTAATTGAACAATCATATATATATATATATATATATATATGTATATATATATATATCAGATGCTTATCCCAAAAAGTAGTCAGCAAAACTTCTCTAAAATCTAAATTTTTGCGCGCGTTAGTGTCGCTTCTCGTATCACAGAGTGTGTGTGGCAATTTAAGGACAACACAAGACTTTATTGTTTTATTACTCAACATTTTATTCACTCACATATTTCGTCATAAACTCTCAGCCAATCTGTATTACAAACAACATCATTTTACACACACACACCGCCCAAAACGTCTCGAAAATGACATGACTGACTGGGCAGAAGATTATCCCGCAGTAGGTTGCCATTGCTTTCTGCGGTAGACGACCAAGGCTATAGAACCCAATCTGTTCTGCTATTTAACCCATAACTGGAAGGAAGAGACGGATTAATACCTTTCCCAAGGGTATTTGCGCGTAAGTGAATACAATGGATTCAACTGGATTTCGAACTCGGCTCCCCGGCTTCTCGTTCCGAACCGATATCCACTGGACCACAACGCACATCCGCATCTTTTCTTAACTACTTCTCTTTTATTGGAAAAAAAAACGATTCAGTAATGTGGCCTGTTGTTTTTATCCGCTAAGCATATTTAACGTTTTCATATTCGTCATATTCTCTGAATTGCTTTTTGAACTTTTTATTCTTCTCTGTGCCGTGTCCCTCCAGGACGTAAGCAATCATGGCCTTCCACATCTCCCTATCCCGGTTCGCTCTTAGCACGCTTTCTTTTGTTACCTCACCAAACCCCGCTCTGACATCTACTTGCTCAATTTCGTCAATTATGCGTTTCTTTCCCCTGTCACTCTTTCCTTCTGTTATATAAATTATATCCGTCAGTATCAGATTCTTCAAGCCCTCCATCCTCTTTACGTGTGCCGGGAACTTTAGCTGTCTTTTCTTGATGTTAACTATTAGTTTTCATTTAATTTCCATCCTCTTCAAAATCTCATCCTTGCTCATGTCCAGACCATAGTATCCCCAGCATCCTTCTGTAGAACCACATTTCAGTTTCTTCAGGTCTCTTCTTCATCTTTGAGGAGACTGTTCCGTGTTCACAGCCATATTGAAGAACAGACATCAGATAGTAATCCAGTCCTCTCTGCTTTGTTTGTAACGAAAGTTTCCTGTCTCTCAAATCCCTACTCAATTCACCTTCCCAGGTACTTAAATTTCTGTTTTTGGTTTTGTTTTGTTTTTTAACTGCATGTGTTAAATGCTGAAGTCGATGTTTTGAAGAGTTAATTGGGGCCATTTTTAATACCATATATGGAAGTTAAAATTGTGTCATTACTTTAAAAAATGAAGAAAATACCTGAAGTGATCCAAATTTGGTTCCATAAGCGAACGTTGGGAATAATATATACAAATCAGGAGGCAAATAAGCAAGTTTTTTTTGTTTTGTTTTTTTAATCATTTCACCCCGAGCAAGGCGGAAACGCCACTGATGTGCAGGGGGTTACATAAATGTAAAAAGATTAATTAGAAAAGAGTGAGGAGTACAAACTAGTTAGAAAGGAACAATATAAAGCAAGTGCGATGACAGATATATAGGTGGAGAGAAAGGGAAGGTTATACGGGGGTGGGGAGAGAGCTAGAGTCCAGTGGTTAGTAGATGAGTATTGACTTTGCATTTAAATTTCTGGAGGTTGTAGCCGTCAGGAAAGCAAGAATACGGGAGCGAGTTCCACAGGCGGGAAGTGCGAGAGAAGAAGCTGCAGGAGTAGAATTGTTGTAACGAAATAACGAACTAAAACGATGCTGTTGTTGTTTACAAAAAAAAATTATTTCTTCTAATGAATTACTTGAATTGAAATCTTTCATTACATGGAACGTTATTGCCGCATATGTCAGTCTAAATCTCAAGACGATACGTTAGCAAGAGTGACGTCACAAGATGGCCGAGAAGTTTTCAAATTTTATCAGAATATCTAACATCCATTGATATGCACGCGCCATAACCAGATCAAAATTATCCTTAACTGTGTGGCCATTTTATTTTATGTCAGTTCCTCTCACAATGATGTAGATGAACACAGACGAATAGAAAGATAGAAAGAGACAAATTAAAAGACAGTGACCTAAAAGTGATAAATATATTCAAATTATTTAAAACTAGCAGTATAGCCCGGCGTTGCTCGGGTATAATGAAAGCTTTAAAACTAATCCATGGTCCTGGAGCTCCGACTCAGCCTAAAGAATATTTGTGTGAAGTTTGGTGAAAATCGAATAAAAAATGCGGATTTGTATAAAGGACATAAAGACACGCACACAAACATCTTGCCTTTTATATATATATATACATATGATCGATTTTCTGCACTATTGTAAAAATGAAACCTTGAAACTTCTGAATATCGTTTCTTATGTTTTTGTCTATGAGTGTATCAAATTTGATTAAAATCGGACCACTCTTTCTATAACCCGATTTTTTCGATTATCGATTTTCGATATTTATCGGGTGTACCTCGACACAAAACCTAGCTAAGAACACCCGCAGACGCTTATAGTACAACTGTGTAAATTTTCAAGAAAATCGGTTCAGCCGTTTCGGAGTCTATAGGTAACGGACACACACACATAGACACATCCACACACACACAGACAAAGTTCCATTTATAAATAACTTTAGATTAGTTTGACATTGTCATTTTCGGATCAATATCTTGATAGTTCTATTTAGACATTAAGAAAGATTTAATGTTTTTTTTTTAATTAAATAAAGTATAACGTTCAATTCTTCGCCTTTCATTAAAATGTAATCATACTGATGACTAATTATGTTTAAGTTAATTGTATTTGAAATCTGAAACAGTAAATTAACTAACAAAAAATTTACAAACTTTCAGATATAAACCGATGATTATAACCATGCAGTTAGGCGTAAAACGCTTTTGCTATAAATTTTCAGGTTTTTAAAATAGCTGCAGCTAACTTTGTGTTGTCTTTTTTTTTATTCGCAATGTTTTTAAGAAATTAAAGGAGAAATGTTGCTCAGTTATCCAAATGTGCATACGCATTAAGCAAACATGCTTTTTAGAAACTGAGTATATATATTAATTATTATTAGAAAAATAATATTAGAATGAATGAAAAGACTTCAGAACAACAAATTTCTCAGGTCAGTCATTATAAATGGCTTTGGATGAGTGAAATCCGTGGATATTGGCAAATACCATCCTTATTCGAACCTTATGAACTACCATCACAGAATCACAAACAAACAAATGTACTAGATAACAGAAATCACATCATTTGAAAACTTTCAACAATAACAACAACTAAAACGGATATCAGTTCACTGTGTCGTGCCCTATAATTTCTCACGCCTTGATAGTCTACTATTGAATATTGTCTTTTACGCCTGAATCCATCTTGACATATACAAATCTGTCCGTGCAGAGAATACTGTTGTCATATATGGTCAGGCGCCCCCTGCTGTACATCTCAGTGTTCTTGACTGGCTCCAAAGAAGAATCTGTAACGTGATAGGTCCCGACTTGGCAACTCGACTCCAGCTACTTTCTCACCGGCGGGATGTGACTTCCCTCTGTCTATTCTACAACTATATTCATGGCTTCTGCTCCGACGAACTTAAGTCACAGGTAACCCGCCACTAGAATTTGCTGGTGCAACCAGACTGGCAAAATCCAACCCACTTACAGTTAGATCAACCAAATGCAGCCGTCACTACCACACCATCAGCTTCTTTTCTTGCACTTCCCGCCTGTTGAACTCTCTTCCGTATACTTGCTTTTCTAACAGCTACAATCTCCAGGAATTTATATGCAATATCAATACCCTTCACTTATCCACTTGACTCCAGTTCTTTCTACATCACCCTGTATATCTTGTTCTCTTCCTTTCTCTCTATCTTCACAACTGTCTTCACACATGTGTTCCCATCCCTCTCTTGCCTTTCTCTGACACCCCGTGTAACTGGTCCAGCTTTCTCTTCACTCTCTTCTTGTCTAAACGTTCACTCTTATGTAGCCCCCTGCGCAGCAGTCGCGGTACCGCCTTGCTAGGGGTGAAACGATTAAAAAAATATATCTGGTCTGGTGGTCCTGCTATATATCTCGAAATTTTCAATGAAATCCAATGAAGGGTCATACCTATGTCTTTTATAAAAATATATCACTGGCAGTTGTTCTTATGAGTTCTCCTCTTAAGTATCTCAACCGATTTAATTGAAGCATAATACTAGATTGGCTGCTAGATCTCATCATTTTAATCTTGAAATGGCTAGATGTAACAATACGTTCTATTTTTATTAGCTACGTTTCTCGTATTATTCACCACTGGAACTCTCTTCCGCTTTATTGCTTCTCTGCCACTAACATTCTAAAATTTAAATACGTCAATCGCCATCTAAAGTTCTCTTCTTTTACTACCTTTTCTTCTCATTAAATTATTCTCATTCTCTTCTACTCTCAGTAACTTCTTGCATCTTAGTAAAATTAACGCCTTGCTTAAAGTGACATAATTAAAATAACATGTCACACTAACATAAAATATTGACATAATCAAGAAATTGATATTTCGTATTAATCAAAATAAAAGATAACTGAGCTCATCTACTTGTTTATGCTCCTCAAAATACGTCACGCATTGCTTTTGCCTGTCTTTCTTTTTCTCTATCTGTCTTGTGAGTATCAGATTCTCTAAGCCCTTCTTCCTCATTACGTGTCCAAGAAACTTCAGCTGTCTCTTCCTGATGTTAAATATAAGTTTCTTTTTCGTATCCATCCTCTCAAAAACATGGTCGTTCCTCATTGTTTAGTTAAATATAAGTTTCTTTTTCGTATCCATCCTCTCAAAAACATGGTCGTTCCTCATTGTTTAGTCCATGATATCCTCGGCATCCTTCTATAGAACCAAATTTCGGTTGCTTCAAATCTTTCTTTTATCTTTGATGAGATTATCCAGCATTCGTTACCACATATGACAGATATCACATATTACTCCCATAAAAGCAAATAATTTATTCTCCCGAAGATTATCCCACATTGTTCATGCTATCTAAAATCATGAATTTAGATTCGTTTGACGTATGGTTTGCAGTCCTAAATTCCCACTACAAACACACTCAAAGCGATGTTAACTATGCAACTTTGCTTCAAAATAATACTAAAATTTAATAACTAACTTTTAAACTAATCGTATTGCACAAGTAAAAATGTCTTTGCAGTTAAGATAAAGGTTACTAGAAGCCTTTCAGGTAATCACTGGCCAGCCGAAAATAATTCTGTTATAACTGAAAAAAAAAATTAATAGTGAAAATAGGCTGGACTTAATTGAGTTATCGTAGTCTTAAGTATAGATGGTGACTGATAAGGCCTAAGAGAAAGATACCTACGCGAACAAATTTAGCTAACGTTTAAAGGAAACAAAGATTGATAAGAAAGAAAGGCAAAAATATATTTATATAAAAAAAACCATCCCTCTGGTATTCTTGGAAACACAAGCGGCAGACAATAAGAAAACAAATTTTGCTTTACGTGTAAAACATTATTACGGACGATAGGCATTGCATTGTCTAAACAGCTATTCTCCATCTTGGTTAACGTGTTTGCAACTTTTCCAATAGACTTTCTTCTCTTTTTTTTTCTACTTATAAGTATTATGTTTTATTTATCTACCACTTTTTTTTTATTTCCTTGTAATTTTTATTTCCTCTTTCTATGCTTCTTTCAATATTGTCATCAATGTCAATCAATGTCAGTACCTAGATGGTGACCGTTCGAGAATATCAGCTGCTGTCAGTTTGGATGTGTAGGTGGTGTAATAGTTAACTGCTGGCAATTGATAATACGAGAGCCGAGTTCGAATTCCTAGAGGGCTCGATATATTTGCTTACGGGCAAATACGTTTGAAAAGGTATGGATCAGATCACTTTGAAATGCCCGTTCACGATCTACTGTAATGCCGTTTGTTGAGATTGAAACCTCGAAGGTTACTGACATGTTGGTATCACACGGCTGTATATCTTGGTCTTGGTATATTCAGTTAGTTACTCGTAATACGATTGATCCACGACAGATTCACAGCTGAGTCGCTCGCTAGATTCGTTATTCGCTAAACGCCGATTAGCCGTTATTTACTCAACTTTCAACCGACTATCTAAATCTAAACTTTGTCTGAATGGAACTTTGTCTCTGTGTGTGTGTGTCCGTTACCTCTAGACACCGAAACGGCTGAACCGATTTTCTTGAAAATTTACACAGTTGTACTGCGAGTGTTCTTAGCTAGGTTTTGTGTCGAGGTACCCCCGATAAATATCGAAAATCGATAATCGAAAAAATCTGGTAATAAAAGTAGTGGCCAGATTTTAATAAAATTTGATACACTCATAAACAAAGACATAAAAAACGATATTCAGAAGTTTCAAGGTTGCAGTTCTTGCAATAGTGCAGAAAATCGATAATATATATATATATATATATATATATATATATATAAAAGGCAAGATGTTTGTATGTGTGTGTCTGTTTATTTGTCTGTATGTCCTTTATACAAATCCACAATTTTTATCCGATTCTCGCCAAACTTCACACAAATATTCTTTAGGCTGAGTCTGAGCTCCAGGACCATGGATTAGTTTTAAAGCTTTCATTACACCCGAGCAACGCCGGGCTATATTGCTAGTTTGCTATAAGATCATCGCACATCACCCCAGACTTCTGGCTGGTACTTTTGTAGTTGTTTAGTGGTCTCCTGATCTCCTGTGGAATAATCCATTTTTCTTGTATTATTCTTTCACTGGTGATTAGTGTTCAAACTCACGAGTCGGCGTTTATACTTCTACATGACATGATCACTGAAGTTAAGCAACATCGGGTCTTGTCAGTAACAAGATGGTGACCGCTTGGGAATACTAGGTGCTGTAAGCTTTAATGTGCGAGTGTTATAAAAGATAAAAGCTGGGAATTCTTGTTGTGTTCGTCATATTCGATTATAGAATTCTCTTCCTGCTCGTCGCTATCCAGTAATCTTCAAATATTTAAATTCAACATTAATCGTTATCTACTGTTTTCTTAATGCTGGTTGTTTTAATGTTTCCTCAACTTAATGGTGTTATTTCCTCTTATTATCTAACACTCAGTAACCCCATGTGACTTAGCGATATTGTATTGCCAGGGGTAATGTGATAAAAAAAAGATTTCTCTTTCACAGAAATATGGGTAACGGCAAGAACTTTTTTCATTTTGTTTTTATCAGTTTTTATTCAATTGCAATTCCCAACCAATTTTAACTTCCTTCAAAGAATTCAGCGTTGCTGTCAGTCAGTTAAGTGCCATACGTGATACACGATTGGTATGATAGAGCTGGCTGACAACGCGCAGTGTTTTGGTTTCAAGAAGACTAGCCTGATCAATGCTGATGGGAGGTAGGACCAATTCTCTATGGTGATTAAGGGATAGCAGCTTAGTTTTGTAATCATTATAAATAAATGCACACACACACACACACACACACACACACACACACACACACATATATATATATATATATGCTAGCAGTATAGCCCGGCGTTGCTCGGGTGTAATGAATGCTTTAAAACTAATCCATGGTTCTGGAGCTCAAACTCTTTGGACGTTGGCACGAAAGACTAAAAAGTTTCCAGTTAAAGCGAAACCGTAGACTGAATGGATGTAAGTCAAATTTTGATTTCCTGTTATCGATTTAAATATATATATATATATATATATATATATATATATATATAATCTATTTTCTGCACTATTGTACGAACTGCAACCTTGAAACTTCTGAATATCGTTTCTTATGTCTTTGTCTATGAGTGTATCAAATTTAATTAAAATTTGACCACTCCTTCTATAACCCGATTTTTTCGATTATCGATTTTCGATATTTATCGGGGGTACCTCGACACAAAACCTAGCTAAGAACACTTGCAGAGGCTTATAGTACAACTGTGTAAATTTTCAAGAAAATCGGTTTCGTTGTCTATAGGTAACTGATACACACAGACACAGACACACGCACACGGACAAAGTTCCATTTATAAATAAGTTTATATATATATATATATATATATATATATATATATATATATATATATATACCCTCACCTATCTAATTATAGTAATATTTTTTATTATAGGTGTTTATAATAAGAACATTGTTTACTGCAACACAAGAGCTGTTGTGTTTCGTTACTACTTGTTAGTACCCCATCAGTCAAAATTGCTCTTCTAAGTATTGAGCATTCTTCAAAAAAGTGAATTACTACGAACAGTGGACTGTTAATCAATTTGTTTGTACTAGTCTTAAGGTATCTATCTATCTTTCGTTCTATATATCTATCTGTCTGTCTGTCTGTACATATCTATATATCTATCGATCCATTTATCTATATCTATCTATCTAGCTATCCTTTTTTTAATTATTGGAAATGTTTCCTTTGTGTTCTTTCTATTTAACTAGATTTTTCCCACATTAGTTTGGTTCTTCTGATATTTTCAAGTGATTTCCCAACTTTGTAACTCTTAATTTTAATCTTCCTTTTCATTTCACTATTTTTTTTATTTTTAATTCACAGTTTTTTCTTTCTTTTTCTCGTTTAATTTTTCTTCTTATTTTTTCTAGCGATTACTATTATCCCTTTCCATAAATTTTTATATTCTTTTTCTGGGAATATTTTCTTTTTCTATTATTCTCTATCATTTTTCTCTGGATCTTTTTTCTTTTTCTTCTTCCTTTTACTTTTTCATTTCTTTTTCGATTTTATTTGCCTATTTCTGTTTGTTTTTATTTCTCTTTGGATTTTTCATTGTTTTATTTTTGCTTTCGCTTTTTTTTTTTGTTCTAATTTTTCTTCTTCTTATATATATGTATATATATACATATATTTTATTTTATTTTCTATATATATATATATATATATATATATATATATAAGTGGATTAGTAGTAACTGTATATATATATATATATATATATATATAATAAAAATATAGTTTCATATTATGCTATATTTATGAGTTAAAACAGCATAGGTGAATATAAATGTGCGCACTAAGTTCAACACTCAGTGACGACAGTTTTTCTTTCATTTTTAAACGCAATCCTCCATGACAGACTGAAACATACTGTTAGATTCGTTTAATTTTTCTTCTTATTTTTTCTAGCGATTACTATTATCCCTTTCCATAAATCTTTTTATTCGTATTCTTTTTCTGGGATTATTTTCTCTTTCTATTTTTTTCTATCATTCTTCTCTGATTCTTTTTTTCTTTTTCTTCTTCCTTTTACTTTTTCATTTCTTTTTCTATTTTATTTGCCTATTTCTGATTGTTTTCATTTCTCTTTGGATTTTTCTTTGTCTTTTTTTGTTTTCGCTTGTTTTTATTACCCATTCATTAATTTACTTAGCACTTCATTTTCCCTATTAGTTTACTTCTCACTTCCTTTTCTCTATTCAAACTTTGTATTCGCCTTGTCACGCTTTCCTCTCTTCCTGGTTCTTTCTCTTACTTTCATTCCCTGCATTGATCGATGGAAAGAAATCACTTTCTCTATACGCTCATCACTTTCTTCATTTTTACTTTTTAACCTTCTTTACTGTTCCTTACTTTAATTTCTCTATTATTTAATTTTAGTCTTTGCTTCTATTTTAATTTCCTTTCTCGATTGGCTGAATATTTTATCGTTTCTCACAACCACAATCTGCCGGCAACATTTTACCAAATATATTGTTCAGTTCAAATGCTTTTGTTGCGATGCGTAAATCAGATTCAAGTTTATATCTTTCCAGAAATTGCTTTTCAGCGAACATAAAACAATACGACAAAGACAAACACTTCTCCGAATTAAACAAGTTGGCCAATGTTTGAACACTGTATACACTCGTCATCTCAGCTGTTATTTATCCGTCAAATTACAATTAATTCACTGTCTACATGGGTCACCCACGCAAATTTCAACTTTTGTTCTATTGTTTGTTTTTAGAGCAAAAAGTTTTTATTCGTGTTGGTTTTGAAGTAAAATACGAGTGGATGGTGAAAATTCAAAAGAATTCTGACGTGGGATTGTTTTTCAGGAAGTTGCTCGGACCGAGAACTTTTCACAACCCACTCGAAAATACAATAGGATTACCTTCATTTTTCTGTTTTTAATCAAAATTAAAATAAAACACCGCTCTGTTATAATCATGTAAACTATTTCAAGTCAAAAAGCGTAGCTTATAATAAATTATATGAGGATAGACTTTAAGTTAAATTCTAATCTTTAAACTAACATCGAATTTAATCAAGTTTTTAAGCTAAAATCTAATTTCAAATCTTTAAAATTTCCAAGATGGTAATAAGAAATTTAATTATTACAAATACTCCTTCATTTTTCCTTTTTTGTGTCGTATCCTTTTAGGACGTTAATGATCATGGCTCTTCACATTTGCCTGTTCTGATTATCTATTAATAAATTCGGTCTTTTTATGATCTCGTCTAAATCCTGTTCAGCCATCCATTTACACAAGCTCGCTAAGTAGACTTATGTGTTGTTTTCCTCTGTGCCTTTGCTGTCAAGCTTTGCTGTGCGATTCTACAAACCCACTGTCTTTATTATGTGACCAAGAAATTTCAACTGTTTTTCCTGATGTTAATAAAATAATATAATTCTTGATGTTAATATAATAATATGATTTTGGTTTCAATTTTCTGTAAAACTTCGTCGTTATTCACCTATTCGATCCATCGTATTCTTAGAATCCTACTGAAGAACCAAGTTTTTGTTACTTTAAGTCTCTTCTTCATCTGAGAGGGGATTGTTCAGTACCCACTGCCGTACAGGGGGACTAATGTTACGTAACAGTTCAATACTCTTTTTTTGTTGTTGTTGTTGTTGTTGTTTTTAACGAAGTTCTCTTGTTTTGTTTTCTGTAAAAATCATGATGCAAACTTAAAAGCTACTTTTTTATTTAAAATGATGTTCACACTGTACAAAGCCCAAGAGCCAACTGGGTTAGAGCTTTACAGATTAAAAGGCACAGTGTGATGCAATGGATCTTTTACTTTGTTGACTTTATCTTCGGTCGGGTGTATCTGTCGTTAACACCCGGCAGTCTATTTCTTTTCAACCCAGTTGCCTCTTGTATTTTTTTCAATTTGCTGACGTCATCTAAGGCCGGATATATCTGTCAACCACTCTTGTTCTTTTCTTATTTTTATCTACGGCCGGATGTACTTGTCAATGACTTCCACCGTTCAAGGTAATATATTACAATTTGTTCTAATATTTCTTCTTCTTCTTCTTCTTCTTCTTCTTCTTCTTCTTCTTCTTGCTTCATATATAATAAAAATATAGTTTCATATTGTGCTATATTTATGAGTTAAAATAGCACAGGTAAATAAAAATGTGCACACTAATTTCAACACCCAGTGACGACAGTTTTTTTTCCTTTTTAAACGCAATCCTGCAACCATGACAGACTGAAACAAACTGTTAGATTCTGACCTTAATTCACACACGCACACACGCATATATATATATATATATATATATATATATATATATATATATATATATATATATATATATTATGCACTTCGGATTAACCAACAAAATAAAACGGAAAGTATGCTGGAAACTAAACGTTAATTGGAAAAAAATTAATCTTGTACGGCATTGAGGGATCAAATTGAATTCTCAAACTGATTCTTAAAAAAATATTATATCTATTAATATCAAAATTGAATGTTAATATTCAAAATTTAATGTAATTTATAACTATAATTAATAACGAACATTTTTTTATTAATTTCCTAAATAACATGATGCCGCTCTTTATTGCAAACGAAGTCTACATGTCTTTTAATGAAAAGATTGAAAAATGATCAAAAGCTTTATAAGGTTTGGGATATATATTTAACCTAACATGTATTTCTTTTAAAACAATAAGAGTAAATCTAACGAACCCCTCTCTCTTCCTACCATATCATCGAAGCAAATCATTGGTTTTTAAACCACAAGGATTGAAGGACACAGCACTGAGGCTTTAAAGCCCGCGTTCAACAGAAATTAATTGATATCGACCACTGGTGTCGATACCACATTACATAGAATGAAAAAATCGCTAAGGGTTTGATTATTATTCTGAGGTCGAAAGTAAGACTCTTAGAATCGAGGAAATAAAACGCCAACTTCAATCAATCTTTGCCTCTAAAAATCCTCACTGGAAGCAGGTTTCAAGTCTCTGATCTTTAAAAGAGCGATGTCAGAAGAAATTCGTGACTTAATATCAAAATCCGCAGAATTCACTTGCAAAAATCAAATATTAATCGTCATCAATATTATCATCAAGACTGGATATGATCGTAGGGTCTCTACGCAACTGATCCCGTAGCCAGGTCTCTCTATATGTGTGTCAATGTCTGAGTCACCGTAAATAACATACAAGTCCACTCAGTGACACTGTCTAGCCATTTCTTCTTTTACCTATGGTGGTACTTTGTATGATAGCAGGGTGAAGATTGCTATCTTCCATCTCGCCCATACGTCCATCTCAACTTTCTCTTCTAGACGGTAGATATAAGGTCTTCTCACGGACACTTGCTTGATGGTGGTTTGCGCTGCCTCATTTGTGATTCGGTCTACATAGAAGATATCTAGCATTGTCCCGTAGTATCTGATTTGAAATGCATTGAGTTGTCGTTGTAATACTGATGTTAATGCACAGGGGTACAAGATGCAGTAGTTTGACCTTTGATTTCCGTCAGATATATTCGTCTTTCAATGGTTCTTTTGTTGCGACAGCTGTCAATGTTTTTATTGTTTTTAAAGTTATCTCTATTTAGAAGATCTCTTCACGGACAGTTGAGCGAAGATATTTGAATTAAATCATTATTTTAAGTTCCTGACCAGGGAAAATTTTCAAATATTACCGCTCTTCTAAATGATCTTCAATAACACGGCCTTCGTTAAAAACTGCAAACTATAAATAAACAAGTATGGTTAGTATATTATAGTCTTTATCAAAGGTTGTTTTAGCCGGGGGTGATAGTGGGAACAACCTCTCAGTATATATAAAATGCTCCCGTAGCTTGCGTCACAAATAGTCTCTGGCAACTAAATCTAGCTCCAAGTGAGAGAATGGGCGAAGGCGGAAAGACTATGGAAGTTAATTCTGAGAGAAAACCCGGAGAGCCCCGAAAGCGATCGACTGTCAACACTGATAACTTTCCTGCAACATTGCAGGCAAGCCGCCCTAAAATATCATGTTCCGTATTCATTTGGATCTTGTTGGTACGGCCAATGTAGTCTGGGAAGCGCACGGCCTTCATCGCTTAGGTGAGTGCCTTGAAGGGGTCAACCCAGTCTCAAAAACCAAAGAAGTGAATTCTAACCAAACAGAACCTCACCCTTTATTTTGCAAGATAATAAGATGCATATTATATTTATTATTCTTAATTTTAATGAACTTTCTAGGTATGTTTATCTTGTAGATATGTGAACGCATGTGTTTCAAATCCTTCATTGATAAACTATGTAAATTTGTAGATTCCCCACTGACTACTCCATGATTTCAGCCTTGTGCCACGTCTACGCTTAGTAAATCGAAATATTTTTCGATGCGGAAAATTGTCTTAATAGCTTCGATATTTCCTTGCATCCGTTATTTTTCAAGTTGTTTTAAGAAAGGTCTTGTCACATTTCATATTACTTTTTTATATCACTAAAGACTATTATTTTCTTCGGTGACGTGTTGTGTATAGCGGCGGTTTGACTGGCGGTAGGAACGCGCACGAGTTGACAACTGTTGGTTCTATTTTTGAACTCAACTGCCCAACTGCTCCGCTGACTGAAACCTGTCTTCACTTAACTAGGCGTTTCTCATTGACACCTGGCACCCCCGTTTTGATATTTTCCGGGCGCTGACTGTTTTTACTCTGATCGTCAAAACAAAATTCTAACTTTGTCAGCTTCATTTCACAATCACTAACATTTTAAAAATATACTTCCAAGCAAAATTTCACACAGACTAAAAGAATTTATAACACTAAGAGTACATCTCTTTTAGTAGTTTTAGCTCTTTCTCGGAATTCTTGTACTTCCACTAATTTTACAAGAATCGTCTGGAAAACAGTGACCTTCAAATTTCACCTTTTGTTTTTATTTTTCTAACATAGGTTGACTTTTCTACTTTTTTTTGTGATTTCAATTTTGCACTTTTCTGAAAAACTCTAAATCTACAATTTTCATTATAATTACTTGTACATCTTCGATCATTTGATTTTCAGGTTGATGACCCTCCTTGTCTTTTCTTTGTATTCTTTTCGCCTCAGTCACATCAGATGGTTTTTGTCTTTTTGTTTTTTAAATGTTTCGCCATATCGTTATGTGCAAACCTTGTCTTTGTACTTTTTTGGCTATCTTGCTTAAATCTGTGTTACTATATTTATTGCTAATTTCCTGTACCGAGATCTTTTTTATTTATTTTTCCTTTACGACAGCTGATACATTAGTTTTAGAAAGATTACATCGTTTACCCATGGTTGGCCGTTTCCCATTTTTGTCTCTATTTTTAAATCTCTGTTTTTATGCCATATTCGACTTCCTAGTTTTACTTCCCAATTTACTTTTAAATCTTTGTTACAATTGTTGTTTTTTTTAATTCTGTAATTATCCCCCTTTTCAAAAGCTTGCTATGCTTCCACAATAAAAGTTTTGAATCTCTTTTCAGCTTTATTTGAATTTTTAACAGTTTTCTTATGTGAAACAATATGATAATGGTCGCTGAAAGGTCAAGAATGAAGAAGTCAACAGCGGAAATATTTTGATGATTACTAAGCAAAACTCCCATTTCCGGCAAGTGAATAAATAGATTATATATTCTACTGCCCGAACACTTTTTGGCACCTGTGCTTCTTTTAAAGTGTGACAACATGATCTCCTCGATAGATTACGTTAGAAACGTCTCCAAAGTGTGATGATTTAAGTTCTTTAAAGAGACAAGAACAAGATTGTGCTATTTTAGTGTGACTCTATTTGCTGAAGGATTTTTTTTAAGAGTTGCGGGGGTAGATGGACTTTTGATGTGATTGAAAGTCAAAAGATAAAAGTTTGGGACTTTCTTGACGTTAATACCATTTGATGAATTTTGTTCTTGAAAGTCTCTGAGAATTTGATCTTCCGAATTTTGTTATTCTTGCTTGCCCTTCAGATAAGAGTGTGCATCTTTGGTAAAAAAAAAAGAAACAAAATTTCGACTGAAAATTCAATCTCTTACTTAGTTTTATATATTCATTCTTTCTCGCAGTCACGTTCCATCCATCCATCTCATCCAATAATTCAATTTACCTAAACCTTATCTCTTTCTCCCTCTCCGCATCTCTCTCTCTCTCTCTCTCTCTCTCTCTCTCTCTCTTTTATTATATATATATATATATATATATATAGGTTTGAGTTTGTGAGTGCATATATGTGAAGCTATGGGCACGCGTACACTGAAAAGTACAGTTTAGTTAAAACTATGTTCACTAGACAGATTTATAACATAACAAACTCAGCATTGAAAATTACATTTCCGAAATAAGAAAATAAATCAAATTTGATGTATTTTACTAATAACCGCCTAATGATTAAATTTTAAATCTTTTGTTTTAGTTTTTGTTTTGTTTTTTGTTTTTCGTCCAATTAAAATACTGCATTTCTTGGAAACATATTCCGTTTTAATATCAGTTATCTGCTATACATGATAACCGCTTAGACGATCATGTCTCGAAAGAGAAATGACTGACTGAGAAGATTTTCTCGCAGTAGTTTGCCATTACATTCTGCGGTAGACTAGTAGCAAACCAAGGCTATAGAACTTAATTTGTCCTATTATTTGACAAATAACTGAAGGGAAAAGACGGAGTAATACCTTTCTTAAGTGTATTTGTGCGTAAGTGAATGCAGAGAATTAAACTAGAATTTGAACTCGGGTCTCTGTATTCCGAGCCAATGCCCACTGCATCACAACGTACGTTGTGATATAGAAGTCTTTTAAAACCTGTCTTATACACTTTACCTCTTAACTAGGGCTTGCTGGCATTATGAGAGAAAAATTGTCACTCACAACACAGATATTCATTCATATTATATATATATAATATAATTATATGGTTATGTCAATTTTTCATTGCGACATGGAAATTTCTATGTTTCGAGATTAATTCTCATCATCAGGTAATGCTTTTGTGGTTGTGCAGACGATTTACATTAAAAAAAAAGCAAATTATATATATATAAAGTAAATTATATATATATACGTGTGTGCATGTATATTTTAATTCGATGGCGAAATTAAAAGTATTTATGGAATTTTAAAAAAATGATTTTACTAAATGGTTTCACTTATTGAAGTATAATTTCTGAAAAGTTCAATATGATCTTGTAATGATCTGATTTTTTTATTGAACTTGTTTTTGTTTAGCCCAGAGGTTTTTGTATTTAACTTTTGTTCAGCCTAAAGTAGGTGTTTTCCAGACTGAGTTAGAGGAGAATGTATTATTCCGTTGTCTCTGTGTATATACATAATTGTGTGCGATGTTTGTGTTGATTAAACGGCTAAAGAAAATTTGAGCCACTCACATATAACACATAACGCATAACACAACACAGAGTTATACATATAAATCACAATCACAAGTGTCATGGTGTTTCCGGTCGATTCTTTTTATTCCCTTTCTTTAAAATCTCGAAATGACGAATATTTTGAATTGTCATGCATCTAGATTTTTCTGTATAAATACAGATGTCTTCCAGAACCTTATGCTCTGATTTCTTTTGTTCTTAACTTTGACAATAATCTTCAGTTCTTTATTCTATGACACATCTATTTACTCTGGTCCTAATGGTAAGTCTGATGAAGAGAAACCAGTAGATAATATCGAAAATGGTCTTCAAGCCGTTGTAAATCTCTTGGGTAGACGTTTTCTACTGGTATTAATTGAAACAATTATATCGAGTTATTTGCTAAGAAATGTGATTCACTGTGTAGTGCTGTATAATTTTTCTCATCCAAATCTGTCTTTAAATCTGTCTTTAAATCTTTATTAAATCTTTATCATCTCTACCATTTGCCTGTGTATCGAATATTATTGCTACATCTGGTCTGGTGCCTCAGATGAATATTTAGAAATTATTGAGAAAAACCAAAGGAGGATCTGTAATTTTATCAGTTCTACCCTCGCATCTCGTGTTCAATCATTTTTTCATTGCCATAACGTAGTCTTCTTCTATCTATCTTTACTATAAATATCTTCATAATAATTTTTCTGGTGAGAATTTCTATTTGGTATCTCAATTTCATGAATTTCATCGTAGTACGAGATTGGCAGCTTGATTGATACATTTTACTCTTGAAAATTTATTCTGAGAGACTTCTGTTATAGAACTGTCAAAAGCTTGTTGTTTGCCTTCCAACTACGATAAGCTCTCCGCGATATCATTGGCTTAAGTCTAATACTAGACCGGTTGCTTGGTCCTATCATTTTACTGCTAAAGTGGCTAAGTGTAAGCGTGTGCTTTATTCTAGTGGTTTCTTCTGTTGCACTTCTCTGTTGTGGAACTGTTAAAAGCTTCTTGCTTGCCTTCCAACTACGATGGCTTCTCCATTTCATGTCTTTAAATCTATTACTAGAACGGCGACTAGGTTATATCATTTTACTGTTGACATGGCTAAGTGTAAGCCTGTGTTCTATTTTAATTGTTTTCACTATCACATTTCTCTGTTGTAGAACTCACTTCCAGCTTCTTGCTTTCCTGGCAGTTACAATCTGGAAAAAATTAAAGGAAACATCGATAGTAATTTTCCGTCTCGTTTGAGTCCTGTTCTTGTTATTGTCCTTTCTCCTCAGCAAATCTATCTCTTACATTTACAATAAACTTCTTGTGTTTTAGGGACTTCATCGCCTGCTTAGGATAAATTTTTATAGGTGTTTGGACGGATTTATTTGTACCTGAGTACTATTTTATTTTTGTATTTAAAATTATTTTTCATTCCTCTGATTATGGGAGAATTGAATATATACAATCTTTGAAGTATGGGACACATTTCATCTTTCGAAATCATTATTTTTTCTCATGGTATCAGAGATATGTAGAGGTAGGGAACGAATGACAAATGGTGGAAATGGGTCGAGAGAAATGGTGACTATGAAAAGCCAATTAACATTAAATTTTCAATTTCTGGCAATCAATGTTTCTAAAAGCACTGGTTGACTGGTCTCGTTCAGTTTTCTACTGATTTTGTTTTTGGTTTTATTTCTGCTGGTTTCAAATATCCAAATGTTAATGGCAGTAGATTTGTTAAGAAAGATGATAGTCTATAATCTTGGACATGTCATAATCACTCGATTATATTTTTGGCAAATGGACAGACTTGGTTGGGATTGGAATGCAGATTTACATTTTTTTAACTTATATGCATCTTCGCGAAACTTGTTTCAGTGAGGCAAAGTCCCAGCATGAAATTGTTGTTTCATAAAACAGTTTTTTCATAAAACAGTTTGTCATAAAAGCTTGTCATGAAACAGTTTTTCATAAAACAGTTTTTTTTTCCGTAAAAAAGTTTTCATGAAACAGTTTTTTGTTTTTTTCATAAAACAGTTTTCCATAAAATATCTTTTCAGAAATCAGTCTATAATAATTGATCTGTTTCAATCCTTACTGGACACACAAAACTAGAACAGTACGTCTGAATATTTGTATAAAATTTCTGGTCCCCACGAAATATATCTCAATTCTTATGTAATTTTTCCTTTAGATTTTTGTCTTATTTTTCTCTCTTTAAAGTCCAAAACCCGTTTTTCTTCAAGAAAATGGTGAGTAGATACTTCTTTCATGCTTGTATGAATAAATCTAAATCCTGAACTAAAATTATTGAATTATGATTTGTAGTTAGTTCCAGTAGATAATCTTTAGAATAAAAATTAATTGTGATTTTTATAATACATTAGAAAATTTCTTAAATGTACATGACATGCGCATCCACGCACTCTTCTACACGGTTTATTTTAAACGTAAGTGCTCGTAACAGTTGACGAGAAAGGTCAGATATTAGGCACCTGCGATCTAAACCCATCCCGCTTATTGCAGCCAAATGTATTGACATGAAATCGTATCAACTTTCAGATGACATATTTAAATTCATATGGAAATACAATATCGATCCTTCGCTGGGATGGCAAGGATGTAATCGCGTCAATATAAGATGTGAAATTCTCTTCCTTATTCTTTGGGGAAATACGTAAAATGAATTTCGTGGTTTTAAATAAAAAAAATATCTGTAAAAGATCATTACGCAAAGAGATCATAACGTAACATTTTTTCTTTTTATAATTGTGTCGCCCCAAGCATGGCATTTTACTGCCACTGTTGTGCAGAGGATTACATAGGAGGAATGTTATAAGGAGTGAGAGGATGCAACCTTGCTAACGCTATGATTCTTCAGGAAGTAAGCGAAAATGGCTCTCATATATTCCTTTTCTTTATTATCTATGAGTTCCATTACTATGAAAGTTAGACGAGTGGTTTCTCTTTAAACTCTCCGCGGTTTTAAATCCAACATAACCCTTCTCCTAGATTGATCTCTTCTCAAGGTAAGAAAGATACCTCTATTTTACACATTTTTCGAATATATTTTGTTTTGGTAGACAATCATAGCTTTCCACGTACTCATTTTCTTTATTATCTATGAATTCTATATTTCCATCTCCGCTTTCGATTTTATAAACTTTCTTTCTCTTAGATTGGTTGTCTTCCAGTCTACCTTGCTATTTAACTCCTAGCTGAAGGTAGAGAAGAGACGGATTCATGATTTTCTCGACGATATTAATACAAAATTGACTGGCACGGAATTTGAGCTCGGCCCGCTAAATCCACTTTTCGTGACGATGTCCGTTAAACTACCCACACTTTCTTTTAAATACTTAGTGACAGAAATTTGCCTGACATTCCACGCCCACTTCTTAGGAAGAAAAAGATCCAGTAAAACTAAAACAGTTGCTCTATAGCCTTGCTAAATAAACGGCTACTTAAATAAAATCAAATTAAAAGTAAATTCTATTTTCTAGAGTTTTATTAGATTTTAACGATTGTCTAATAAGTGGCTACATTTTTTTTATTTTCTTGTTATATGCAAAACTATCAAACAGCGAGAGCTGTTTCATTTTAACTGGAATTAACATAATTTTGATCTATTAACCTCTAACTTGCGTTTATTTAATAAAAAAAAAGAAGAGGAAATTGCATTTGTTTATTTATTTTGACTCTAAAGTTCTAGAAATAAATTGGCTTTCAAAGTGAGCCGTGGTAATCTCATCACAATGACGGTAAACACTTTTTTCAAGCATAGAAGTGAATCTTGTTTAAAATAGAATTTTAGATTTTCCTGTTTACGTAAAACTGAAAAATTACCAGAAATATAAATCTACCCTAACACAAAAATCAATATAGAATGAATATAATAATTCAGTCTGTCAACTAATTGCTACACGTGATACACGCTTGGGTGATCACGTCTTTTTCGATCCATGACTGACTAGGCAGAAGATTTTCCCGCAGTAGGTTGCCATTTCTTTCTGTGGTAGACTAGTTGCTATCCAAGACTTGAGAACCTTATCTGTCCTGCTATTTAACCTATATCGTGAGGAAGAAGAGATAGATTTTTAGCTTTCCCCAAGGGTATTTGTGCGTAAGTGAATACGAAGAATTCAATTCGAATTAGAACTCGGATTTTCAATTTCTCATTCCGATATCAATTGCACCGCAACACATTCTAGAATCCATATTTTTTGTTATTCTCACAACATTTAGAATCCAATTTGTATTGCTTTTTAACCCATAGCTAGAGAAAAAAGAGATGGATTAATACCTTTCCAAGCGTATTTACGTGTACATAAATGCTATGAATTCGACTGGAATTCGAATTCGACCCTCTGATTTCTCGATCTGATATCCACTGTATCACGGCGCACATTTGTATGATTAATGATCCAGTGTATAAAGAAACAGTTACAAATGTAACAGTTAATGTTTAATAAATGTAGTTTGACGTTTTAATTATTAAAAGGTGATTTTAGACTGAATAATAGTTCTGAGATTTGCGAAACTGAATGAGGATTGTTTATAATAGTTTCACTGAAAGCTAGTATACAGAAGAGACAAATTTTATCTTTCTGCTAAGATTTTTAGAAGATGTCGGAATTTTCTCACTAATGTTTCGTTTAGAAGCCATTCGACAACAACGTGATTTTATTGCTTTTTTTTCTTAAGCATTAACTTATTTAAAAAGAAGGAACTGAAGGCGTATTTGTTTGTGATTGGTTACAGATTTTTCATGTTTAATCCAATGGCAATAATTTAATGAATTGTTCTTTTAATAATAAGATTGATTGTATTTTTTTAACCTTGTTAACGGCAAGAAAATGTTTTCGCCGTTGGTACTCCCTTTGTCTAAATAGCATTTAATTTCAAATAGTAAAATGGACATTAATGATAATCAAAAGAATAAGCATATACTGAAACACGGAAACAGAAAGCTATATATATATATATATATGTGTGTGTGTGTGTGTGTGTGTGTGTGTGTGTGTGTGTGTGTGTGTGTGTGTGTGAAGGAACGGTGGGGTAATGGATGGCGTCTCGAGGAACTGGAGAGCCGAATTCGAATTTCGCTGAGTTCATTACATCCACTTACGTGCTAATACCCTTAGGAAAAGTATGAATCCATCTCTTCTACCCACCCCCAGCTGCGGGTAAACAGCTGGACAGATTGGGTTCGTTAGCCTTGGATTGCAAACGGTCTAGGAGAAGGACAACTGTGAATTCAAAACCAGTGGAGTGTCGTTTCGGGACATTGTGACATACCGGGAACCAGTTCGTATTCAACTCATCCAAATGTGTGGTTGCTTCTCAACAACCCTTCACCACTATAATCAAATGATATGTGCGTGTAGTCTGGCTGTTGATTCTAAGAACTGAGCTCCTTAATCCCATACGTCGAAAAACGACAGGAGAGTACCGTATATATATATATATATATATATATATATATATATATATATATAAATTGAATGTTTTTATAAATCGGTTGGTAATATTATCTTATCGACCGCTCCTCAGACGAAATTCATACAACAATTAAAATTCTCCAGAAAAAATCAAGTAAAAAATAGATGAAAAAAAGAAAAAGAAACAGAGAAGAAAAAATAGGACAGAGGAGGTTAACTTAACAGTGTTAGATATTAGCGTCTATACGACCTTGGCCTAAATTTACAATGACAGTACTTATGGAAGTCAGTATATCTTGACTTGGATTTTTAGTTGTCTATTTTAAGATGCATGACACTAACAATTAAAATTAGGGTTTGAATTGTCGCTAGAAAAAATGAATTGTTATTTTTCTTATTAATTCTAACCGTAATAATAATACTATTATATTATTACACAAAACATATTGGAAGTAATAATAGCATCATAATAAAGAAACTAATATTTAAAAACCTTAAAGTAATAATAATAATAAAAATAACAAAAATAATAATAATAATAAAAATAACAATAATATTAAAGGCAAAATATAACAATAATTGCTAAAAATTACGAAAAAATTTTTTTAATTCATAAAAACCTATTAAAAATGAACACTTACATTAAAATAAAACTATTATATAAAAACTAAAGTAAAAATAAAAATATCAAAATAATAATAATGATAAAAACAATAATGGTAAAGTAAACATTATAATAATAATAATGATATATAACTAAATAAGAAACATATCTCAATTTCCTTTTTGTTCTTTTATTTTATTCTATCAACTTTTCAGATTCATATATTCAACTCATATATATATATATATATATATATATATATATATATATATATATATATATTCAACTCATATATATAATTTGGAAGTTAGTTATTTCCGCCAATTAGTTTCAACCTTTCAGGAGTTTCAAGCGATTTAACTATTACTGATCCAGCGGGCATGAACTTTGCTATTTCCCAATCTCTTACGCAAGTGGTGGACTTCCCACTCGCTTCCCAAGCACTCCCTCTGGACACACCTCGCTAATAGATATATGTTTTACCTCTGCACCTGACGCCTGTCAAGTCTCGCAGGTTTGCTCTCTCGGCAACTCCGACCATGCTGTTGTCTCTCTCAATATTTTTTCCGCTTTCACTCCCCCACCAGGAGCCTCCTACCTATAGGACCCCCTACTGCTACCAATAAGCTGACTGGGACGCCTTTCGCGATTTCCTCTGCGACGTCCCTTGGGGAAAAGTGTTCGATCTCCCAGTTGATGACTGTGCCTCTCAGGTTTCGTCATGGGTGAAAGCTGGCATTGATGCCTTCATACCTACCAGGAAGTATTGTCTAAAACCTCATTCCTCTCCGTGGTTCACTCCTGCCTGTTCGGCCGCCATTGCCCACAGGAACCATTACTTCCGACTATTCCGGAGACAGTCATCTGATCACAATAGGCACCTATTCACGTCTGCTCGTAATGAGTGCAAGAGAATCCTGAATGACGCCAAACGGTAGTTTGCTGAGAGAATGCGACAGCGCATAGCTGACCGCAAGTTTGGCTCCAAGGACTATTGGCGGTTATGCAAACGGGTGCTGAACAATAGCAAATCCTCAATACCTCCTTTAATCAATGAATTTGAGGTTCTCACGTCATCTGCGGACAAAGCTGAGTGCTTTGCTCGCAGATTCTCATCCAACTCCACATTTGACTCATCTGGAGTACCCTCACCCGACTTCCCTATTAGAACTGAGGCCAAACTGAACGACGTATATATTACCCCGACAGTAATATCCCGAGTAATCTCAAAACTTGACCACCCCACATAAGGCGAGTGGTGGTGATGGAATTCCGGTGATAGTCCTTAAGAGGTGTACTCCTTACCTCTCCCCTGTCCTCTCTAAACTGTATAACTACTGCCTTTCTGCTTCATGTTTTCCTGCATGCTGGAAGTTCTCTTCAGTCGTTCCTGTATTTAAGAACTGTGGTGAACCCTCGGACCCAACCAACTATCGCCCTATCAGTCTTCTATCATATTCTTGCTTTCCTGACGGCTACAACCAGGAATTTAAATGCAAGGTCAATACTCATCTATTAACCACTTGACTCTAGTTCTTTCCCCACCCCGTATATCCTTTCCTTTCTCTCCACCTTTGAAACTGTCATCACGCCTGTATTCTCATTCTTCTATTGCTCCTTTCTAACTGGTTCGTCTTCCTCTTCACTCTCTTATAATTAATCTTTTTACACTTATGTAGCCCCTGCACATCAGTGACATTACCGCCTTGCTCGGGGTGATACGATTTTAAAAAAATGATTTTACCGATTTTCAAATGCTCCAACAGCGCGACTGGAATTTTCTAACAACCTAAAAAATTTCAAAATTAGGGAGAAGTTATTTAAGGATCTTAGAATACTTTAATCTATGTTTGTATGATCCTAGTAAGTGTTTCTGGGTATGATTACATTTGGATATAATTTCTTATCTTTCATTTAGTAATATTCTTCTTTCTGGGAACAACATAAGAGCTAACTTTTTCTCCTGGCACAATCTACTTACGTTGCCACCGTTGTATGGTTTAGCTATTCTCACTATGCTCCAAAGATCTTTTCAAAAGAATAACAAAATATTTAAATATATAAAATTTAATTTACAGTGGAAATATTTAAATTTTTATTTCTAGTGCAAACTAAAATTGAAATAATTCCAGTGTAAATTTAGTCTTATATATTTAAATATCAGTCAGTCAGTTAAGTGCCATACGTGATACACGCTTGGGCGATCATGTCTCGAAAGAGACATGACTGACTGGGCAGAAGATTATCCCGCAGTAATTTGCCATTGCTTTCTGCGGTAGACTGGTTGCCGACCAAGGCTATAGAACCTAATCTGTCCTGTTATTTAATCCATAACTGGAAGGAAGAGACGGATTAATACCTTTCCCAAGGGTATTTGCGCGTAAGTGAATACAATGGATTCAACTGGTATTCGAATTCGGCTCCCCGGTTTCTCGTTCCGAGCCGATATCCACTGTACCACAACGCACATCCTTTTAAATATATGTTGTTTTAAATCAGTTTAAAATATCTTCAAAACTTTGTGAATTGATAGAAATTAATTATGTTTCTTCAAAACGCAAAGGGACCGGACTTAAACTGAGAGGATTCGTGATGTGAAGTTTTGAAATTCGGCTGGGTTTGTGATTTGAAGAACTCAATTTTCGGACCAAATCGGAATTTCAGCTTTAATTGGTCTTTTGGTCGGAAATGGATTTATAGCTTCAGTCAGAGTTAAAATGAAGTTTTGAAGTTCCCTGGAGTGAATTTAGGATTTAAAAATGATTTTTCAAAAATCATCATTTCTGTATCCTAAGTTAGACCAGAGGAAAGAAACAATGAATAATAATACAAATTGATGCATACAAGATTTCACGTCATAGTTTTTTTACTAAGCGCCGCTTATATGTCGCATAAAGCCAAAGGTCTGGGGTACCTAGTGAAGATCGAACTCATTATACAGTTGTAATAGGTTCTAGCGAGACAAGCTTGCTAACCACTACACCACGTTCGCTTCATAGTCAAACTATCAGATTTTCAGCACACCCTCATAAACTTCCATTATATCGGTATTTTTTTATTTATTTATTTTTAGTAAATACTTTTATTTGTTTTGTACTCATGGTTTTGGTTGGATGTTTTCTCAAAGCAGATTTTAGTTACAATGTCTGAAATCGATCTACTGCGTTCATGACGCTATTGTCCTCCTCTCATCTTTGTCTTTATTTCTCTTCTCATATTAATATTTCAACATATCAAATAAACAAAAGTTACTGGCAATTATTCATGATTCCACGAAAGTACGGTTTCTCCTGCATTTAAAAACATTCTGTATTAAAACATTCCAATGTTCAACTGAGTATCATAAAGGCGAAAGCAAACATAAAAATAACAGATTTTCTCTTGCTAATAATACAGGTGAAATATTTGTTTATTAAAGAATTAATGATTTAAATGAAACTGTGTTTTTATATTTTCTACTGTCCTGATTGATAGTAAGAGGTTAGCTATCTGATTTTTCACCACTCGCCAGATCTATCCTCTGAAGCTTATTTTTTCTTACATTAAGGTTCAACCAGTACAAGTCCCAGGAACCATTTGAGAAGAGGCAATTTGTGCGCACAGAAGGGAAGATAACGGCTAACGCTAGACTTGAATAGGTTAAGATTGTATCGATCGGAGAAACATCCTCTTGGAAGTCGGTTAGACAGAGCAGTGATTCTCGGGATAAGGTGTTTGAATAAAACTTACTTCCCACTGATAGAATACGGAGGGAATGTATCTGGTTTAATACCATGTAAGTGGCACAGCGTGTTCTTGCTGTAAATGTCTGAACTTGCAAAACTAGGGAATGTAATTCGTCAGAACACTTTCCGTCGGAATAGCGATAGAGCAGTACGAGGCTAATCACATCGCGCCTGTAAGCATGAGGTTGGGGGTGGAGAATAGCTTGTTAGTCATAAGGGATTGGAGACGCTTTTGTGCTCTTTCAAGGCTAGAAAGTGAAGTCTGGACGGCTCTCGCCCAAATATGACAGCGTCATCTGGCTCTTTTTAACGTATAGGATAGCATGAGGGGTCAGATACTTACTAGAGCGGTACAGAGATCCAACAACGTTACCTGCCTTTTTAGCAATAGATCGTATGTACAACTTCCACCTGAAATCAGGTGGGCATTTGAAACCCACTAGTCCTGTAAGCAGAGACGTGCGTTGTGGTATGCAGCGGATATCGTCTCGGAACGCGAAATCGGAGAGCCATTATCGAATTCCAGTTGAATTCGTTGCATTCACTTACTCGAATATACACGAGCGAATGGCATGGAACCGGCTCTCCGAATGGACATTCGTTCCTTGTGACTGGTGGTAGTTTAGAGTTCTATCAACGATGATAGAATGTAATATACTGAAAACCCTTTTTTCATTTACATTTGAGTTCTAGCAGGATATTTTTGTCCATGATTTCATCGAATCTATATTTGTATCGTTAATATATTCTACTTATAATAACACAAGTAAATGAATCATTAATATTTGTAAGTCTGCATTTGCATCCTAATTTTAGTAGGGTAACCGAATTTGTTTCACTTCTAATTGACTTTAAATGATCATTAGCTTTTTTAATGATTGTCTCTGTGTGGGTATTGGCTTCTTAATTATTGGCTAAGAATGATCATTAGCTTTTTAAGATTTGGCTCTGCGTCATCATTAACTTTATGTGGATAGTAATGAACATTTTAATGATTTACTATATCCGATCATTATATTGTTTACGATTGAACAAAGGTGAATATTAGCTTGTTAGTGCTTAGCTATGATAAACATTAGTCTATTAAGAATCATTAACTTGTCAATAATTGGCTATAGGTAATCAACAGTTTTTTAATGATTGTTTAGGCGTGATCATAATTTTTTACTATAGACTATGATTGATATTTAGCTTCTTAATGAGTAGATATTCATCTCTTGTCTGTATTTTTATTGAGCGTAGATATTCCTTAATAGATATTTTGAAATTATTTGCAACGTATTGATTGCTTACATTCCATCAGTGGCAAAATAGAGACATTGATTGGCCATCCCATTTGAATTTTAAAAAAAACAAAAAAAAACACCACTATGGGATTATGCATTTGTGTTCATGCTGGTTGGCCAACGGTGGTGCGAAATGACCGGAAGTTAACAAAATCAAAGGAAGGAACCTCGAAATCAGTTCCTTCATAGAAGATAGAAGATGAACTGTTTTAATTTGGGTTTTATGAGGAGTAGCTATGTTTCTTCTACGAACAAAACTGTATATACTATTCAGTTTAGCAAAGCAGAAATGTTTAAATTATTGCATGATTTCGCAAATTTTTAAATTTTTACTTTAAAGTGATGCATTTTTCTTTTGTTCATATATTATAATCATTTTGCTTAAACTTATTTCTTTAATTTCAGTGAACTTCGAACATTATACTTCATCATTATAGGTTAGATATAGGGAGAAAAAAACCTTAGACGTCAGTTTATACTATCACCAGTATGAAACGGTTTAAATAAAACAAAACGATTACAGATTTTTTTGCTTGTTAGAAATTTTTTCATCTTATAAATTGCTTTTCCCTTTTAAAATATTTGCTTAATTTTTTGTGCTAATACTCAGACGAAGCAAGACAAATACTCACTTTTATTTAAAAATATTAACCGTATTATTAATTTCTGCACTTAAATTTATAAAGTCTAGTTATATTTGTTTAAAATGACATTTTAAAATATAAATTCTCAATTCAAATGTGAAATAACGCTTACAAGTGGAGAGTTGAAAATATAGAGAATAATGACTGCACTAAGCGAATGACAGAAAGTAAATATAAAGAAAATAAAATCAATACATATACGGCTTAGCAACGCAAAACAATATTTAACATTTAATAGTGTCAGTCAGTTAAGTGCTATATTTGGTGATCATGTCTCGAAAGTGACATGACTGACTAAGTAGGTTGCCATTACTTTCTGCGGCAGATTGATTACTAACCAAGGCTATAGAACCCAGTCTATCCTACTATTTAAACAATAGTGGAGGAAAAAGCGACGGATTCATACATCTCCCAAGGGAATTAGTGCGTAATTGAATGCAACGAATTCAGGTAGGTTTCGAACTCGGATCTCCGATTTTTCATTCCAAACAGGTATCCCCTGCACCACAACGCGTATAATGCATAAATTGAACCAATTATATTGTGTTCTAATTAATTATTGTTTACTGTCACATCACGTTGAAACACAAGTTCACGTACGACCATCGAAGTTAAGCAACGTCAGTGTTGGTCAGTACCTATATAGATAACTGCTTGAGAATACGAGGTGTTGTAAATTTGAATCAATTAATCAATCACTTTCCTTGTCAAAACACTTGTTTTAGTGATGAATATCAATCTTACATCAAGTGAAGAATATCAATTGCTCATCAAAAGTCTGCAGCCTATGTCAAAAGCATTTACTTATACATCTTTTATTTACTTTTGGCATAATCTGCTTCTTTGTCAATGCCCTTGATTCAATGATAAATATGAAACGTACGGCATTAGATCAATATGTCCGAAGTTTTAAAATAAAAATAAATGTATACATTTACATCAATCGAACTTCTGTCCTCATCTTTATTGTCATATTTATAACGTTTCGGCCATTGTACGCTCTTCAGGTAATATGCGTTGAAATTTCGAAACAGGATTTTTTTTTGATATCTGAGTTTCAGTTATTTCCTCAAATCTACATGTATTTTTTGTTTGTTTTTGTTTTGTTTCGTGTGTGTGTGTTTTGTTTTGTTTTTGTTTTTTTTTTTGTTTTTTTTTCCATTTATCCTGTGGCCAAGTATTGAACACACAGATCTTTCGGACAAGTCACTGAATTACATCAACCAGCAATTTTATCCACTTAGCGGATTTTAGGATTTATAAACCTAATGTCTAAGATTTCATTTTTACCAGAGCTCATATTACATATTTTTCTATATCACTCTGTATTACAGGTTTACATTTATATTCATACCTATAACTGGCCGGCTTAGGTGATTTTTGTGGCCTAGCATATGCACTGAATCCTTAAGTTTTTGTATGTTTTTTGTCTAACTTATCCCACAGAGAACAGTGATCTCTCTTTTCCTTCTGTATATTGTCAGTCAGCCCTGATTTTACTATTTTTCCCATGTCAAGTCTTTAATGTGTTCCCGCAGTCTTATCGTTAGGAGGCGGCCTGTTAACTTGTCACAACTACGTGGTAGTCTTTTACATTTTTATCCCTAAAATTTTTCTATATTTTTATTCTCCCCCTTTTTTCTAAATATTTATTCCTTTCTTTTTTTTCTATCTTTTATTCTCCTCTTCTTTTTCATCTTTTTATCCTTCTCATTTTTCTATCTTTTATTCTCCTCTTCTTTTTCATCTTTTTATCCTTCTAATTTTTCTATCTTTTATCATCCTCCTTTCTTTTTTTTTCCCATTTTATGCCTACCCTTATTCTACTTTTTTATCATCCTCTTTTTTCTCAGTTTTTATTCCCTCACCTTTTTCTATCTTTTCATTTTTTTCTTTTTTTAACTTTTCATTCTCCTCCTTTTTCTATCTTTTTATCCCCTTCTTTTTCTATTTTTTCACCCTTCTTCTTTTTCTATCTTTTTTATCTCCTTCTTTTTTGCTATCTTTTCACTCTCCTCCTTTTTCTATATTTTATTCCCACCCCTTTTTCTATTTTTTCACCTTCTTTCTTTTTCTATCTTTTTATCCCCTTCTCTTTTTTATTTTTTCACCCTCCTTCTTTATCTATCTTTTTATTCCCATCCCTTTTTCCATCGTTTTACCCCCCGCCTTTGCTATCCTTTCATCTCCTTCTCTTTTCCTATCTTTTCACCCTTCTCCTTTTTTATCTTTTTATCCCCTTCCCTTTTCTGTCTTTTCACCCACCTCTTTTTTCTTTTTATCCTCTTCCTTTTTTTCACCCTCCTCCTTTTTCTATCTTTTTATACTTTTTCCTTTTTCTATCTTTTCACCCTTCTCTTTTTTCTATCCTTTTATCTTATTCTTTTTTTCTATCTTTTCACCTCCTTCTTTCTCTACCTTTTTATCCCCTTCCTTTTTCGATGTTTTTATCATCATCTTTTTCTATCATTTTATTCCCTTTCTTTTTCATAATGCTTCTTTTTTTTCTATATCCCTCACTTTATTTCCCGGTAAATTTATTCCTATTTTTTACCTTCTTGCAAAATAATATTATATTTTTTGTGAACAGACCCCTGCATATAACTGAGCGCACTTTTGACCGTCGGATATGTCAGAAGATATATTTTTGATGAAATGAAGACGTTCTTCTCTATCTTAAATAATTTACGTGCGATTAAGTACAACTGTAAATACAGTTTGCCATACGTAAAACAGGAAGCAGGGTGGAATAAATCCAGACCTTTTTTCGGTGGATACAACTTACATGACTTTGTGTTAGACGTAGGAACAGTTGAGAACCTAGATAGAGACATATTCTAAAAGATTTTATAAAAAGCATGCGCTGATCTTCAAGTTGATTGTATGTTCTGGTAAGGACACTTGGGCAATAATCTGGCGAGAGAGGAAACTAATACCCTTATTACTCAAAATGACTGCGAAAGATTTATATGTATAGATATTTATTTGTGTGTAAAATGCCGTTGAATATACTGAGTAAATACTTTAATAAATTTGCTAAATTTGGAATCAGTATAACTCCATAATAATAAAAGTATTTCGTGTAAATAGAGATATAATTACAAGGAAAAATAAGAAGGCAAACACTGTAGATAAAACTCTCGTCTAAATGACGCAAAAATAAAAGTAACACTGACATCTCATTTTAACAGACATATCTATCAAATTACACAAACATTATCTTAAATTATTAAAGATTAAATTAATTTAATATATTTACTACGGCCACCAGACGGTTTTGAAATCTCCTGCATCTCTCCTAGACGGTCTCCTTGTTTATGTTATTGAATGCTGCCATAATCCTTGCCTTTAGCTCATCGCTGATGTTACCAGGTGTTTTGTTGGTCTCTCGCTTAACTGCGCCCCACACATAATAAAAAAGGGTGTTGCAATCTGGGAAGTTCGTTGACCAAAGGGCTGATATGGTCGCAGAAATTATCTGATTACGATGGCTTGGTTTTCCTGGTTGTGTGACATAGGGTCTTCCAACGGTCACCCTCTTGACTCAGGGCAGTACTACCTCCTCAAAACATTTTATGCAAACTTCCGTGTAGAGTCTGAGGCGATCACCAATAAATTCTGGATTTCTTTTCTTATCGGAACGATCAGAGTGCGTGTTCTTCATTGCTATACTTTCACAATCCCTATGAGAAACATCAAAATCTTTCCGAATTCATCAAACCCTCTCTTCAGATAGATACTGAAACACTGTGAATTTTTTTTGTATTGGAGCTTCCAGTGCGAATACCAAGCAGTACAGCTTCCTAATTTTCTGGTGAAGTGAATCGCCTCATGGTGCTCTTTTTCTTAGACAGGTGCCCAACTGACGCTACTATACTGTGCAGTCAACAAAAAAGACAAAAAACAACGCGCATGCGCGAAATTAAAATATAAAATAGCGATAATTTACCCGTCGCACCCTATACTATTATATCAAATCAACGAATGTCTTTGTGTTGCTTAATTTTCAACAGAGATATATATATTTTATTAAGATATTATTGATGAAATTTGTTTGATAATAATGTAGAAGAAAGTGTTTTAGCAATAATTATGAAGGCAAATAGATGTGAAAGCTTCTTTCCAAAAGAAAATTGTACAAGTAAATCACGCTGAAAACACAATTATGCAAGTAACCTTGCAAAAATGAGTTAGAATATTGAGCGGGGTGTCATATTGTTTAAGAAAAATAATACCACTTGATTACTTTTTGCTGCTCAGACATAGACGTTTTCCACAACTTCTATTTCATTAGTACCTGTAAATATTTACTGTTTTAATAATATTTAGCAAATAGTAGGTCCAAGAGCCACTCAAGGTAGAGGGGTTATTGTGTGGAGTTATATTAGTATATGAAAGAACAAGCGTTATGAGTATAAAGTTGAAATAGAAGGAACTCAATCATAAAAAAAAAAACAAGGGACAAACCTCTACTCTAATTTAAACGATTGGGGAGAAGTGTGAACCGGATGATGGGTAAACGTGTCAATTTCTATTATTACTAGTATATATTGGGATAATGGATTGATTCTTTATCTCCTACTTCTACTTTTAAGTATTGTCATTTCATATCTTTGGTGATCGTAGCTTTCTACAACTCATTATATTTCATAGCTTTTAGTAGTGTTTGTCTCCTGTTTTAACATTCATTTATATAAGCTCTTTTCCAAAATATCCCGTGAGTGTCAAATTCACGAAACCCTCTTTCCTCATTAAATATCTCAGAAATTTCAGTTACCTCTTTCTGATTCTGAATGTGATCTATCCCGACTTGGCAGCTAGGATACAGTCGCTTTCTCACCGACGCAGTATGGCTTCCCTGTGTCTCTTCTACAAATACTTTCACGGATTCTGCACCGACGAACTTAGCTCACTGGTACCCCGATATATATGAATTTCCTTGAGCCACAAGGTTAGCAACTAGGTTCCACTCTTTTATTGCGAAACCGATAAATTGTAAGCGTAAATTCTACTCCTGCAGCTTCTTTTCTCGCACTTCCCGCCTGTGGAATTCCTTTCCGCTTTCTTGCTTTCCCGACAGCTACAATCTCCAAGAATTCAAATGTAAAGTCAATCATCATCTCCTGTTTTACTAACTTACATCCTCTCTCTCATGCTTTTTTCTTCATCTATCCCAGTCTCATCAGTATTCTCCTTCCTTCTCATACTCTCTTCCTGACACCCTCTGTAACCTGTTACTATTTCACAAAACATTCCTCCTATGTAACTTCTTGCATAACAGTGGCAGTAAAATGCCTTGCTTGGGGCCACACGATTATAAAAAAAAGTGGCTTTCTTCTCAGCTGTTTTGAATTAAATTTTTCCTCCTCCATAACTGGCTGCTACACAAAGCTACAGAGTTCAGACTTCCTTTGATTATACCGTGCTGCGTGGAGACAGGATGGATTCATACATTTACCAAGGGCAAAAAAACACAAAAGTCTATCCTGGAATCAGAAGTCGGCTCGCCAATTTCAATTTCAACGTAGATATCTTTTAGATTACCCGCATATCAAATGAATTCTAAGTAAGCTTGAAATTTCCATCTACATACTAATTTGTAAGATAAAAGATTTTGTTCTTTGATTGCATTTTCTCTCTATCTGAGATATACGCGAATAAACAGAGTATATATTTCTTTTACTCCAGTGAGAATGAAATAAATATGGTGACACATTGTTTTCCAATCAAACAATCAATTCTGCTACTCTCTACTCAACAAGGTATTCTGATACTATTTACATTATTCGGACTATTGTCTTCATCTTTGTTGCCAATTTGTACGACATTTCGGCCGTTGCACGCTCCGTCCTTTTTCTAGTGCTAGGAATTTCGAACGCTTTGTTATCGTCACTGGGGTATATAATTCTCATCCTTTGCGTAGAGCTTCTTTTGGTAGTCATGAGTTATCTCCCTATAACTTTTTATGTTACTTGTTCACATCTGCTGTAGACTGATACCCCAGTGATGATAATAAATGGTTCGGTTTGAAATTCTTAGCACCTAAAAAACGTCGGAGCGTATAACGGCCGAAACGTCGTATAAATGGAACAAAGATGAATAATGTAAATACTGTAAATAATACCTCATCTCAGAAATATTGACAGATACTGAAGATATACTGAATATTGATGTATTTAAAAAAATAAATATAAATCAAAGTAAAAATTTGAACTCGGGTTACCAATTTCAATATATTCCCCAACAGCTGTACATTAATTAGACGTATGAAAACTTAAGCAATATCAGATAGAAACGCTAATAAGAATCTAATCGGAGTTACACTTCATTTGGTGCGAAAACTCTTTACATTCGAAATTAAAATCAGTGTCTCTTTAACCACGATGTTCTAATTTAAGTTACGTTAACATATCAATATTTGACTATATTAGTGCGTCGAGTTTGCACCATTAATTGGAGTAGATAGACTAAACTATCGCCCGGTTCTCACTCCACCCACATCTATTGAACAGGTGAAGAGGCTCATCCCTTGTTCCCGGTTTAGGATGTGGTTTCCGGTTTTCTCTTTTCCACTCTTTTCACTTTCACGTAGCCCCCTGCATATCAGTGGCGTTACCGCTTTGCTCGGGGTGATATGATTAAAAGAATACGTTTATATCAATCTGTACAGTGAGCTCAATGGATATAATCCAGAGAAATATAATATACAGAAAGCGCAACACATTATCTAATTTATTTCGCGGGAAAAGTTTTGTGGTCACGTGTCCTGTCTAATCGCCACACTTAACTGATGAATTGTTCATCGTTCACTCCTTTAACGTTTGTGGCTCTTACATGAAATATTCATTTGAAATATTCATCTAAAATATTCATTTCTGAGTCATACTGCTTGGACGACCCAGCATTTATAGATTATAGCTACAATCTCCAAGAGTTTAAATGTAAAGTCAATAGTCATCTCCTATCTCACTAACCTGCATCCTCTTTCTCATATTTCTTTCTCTGTCAACTCTACTTTCATCAGTATTCTCATTCTTCTCTTACCTACTTCCTGACACCCTCATAACCTGTCACTCCTTCTCATAACTTTCCTCCTATATAACTCTCTACATTCGAAATTAAAATCAGTGTCTCTTTAACCACGATGTCCTAATTTAAGTCACGTTCACATATCAATATTTAATTATATTAGTGCGTCGAGTTTGCACCATAATACGTTTATATTTATTTCTTATGAATATTTTATCTTCTCGCGTGACATGGATATCGGCACGGAACGAGAAATCGGGGAGCCGAGTTCGAATTCCAGCTGAATTCATTGCATTCACTTACGCGCAAATACCTTTGGGAAAGGTATTAATCCGTCTATTAATTAATTTAAACCAAATGTATTCTGCGTTCTGAAGATGATGGGTAACAAAACCTTGCCCGTCAAAATAAATTACAGTTTATAACCGCTTTAGATAATATCTTGAGCTTTCCTATATATATATAGGTACGAATATAAGTACAAAGAGGGTGTCTCTTTAATAGAGCGTACTCATGGCAACTTCGAAGTTTCGTGAGGACACCGGTATGATGTTTTTATGTCATGTTTTTTCTTCTTCAAAAAAATAATACAACCAATAAACGAAAAATAAAAATAGAATAAACAAAAAAATATAAGACCAAAAATAAAAACAAGCATACGTAAAACTTAAAAACACAAACTTAAAAAAGACCAACAAAAAATTAACCGTCACGCAGCAAAACATACCAACAAGCTAAGAAAAAGGTCAAATTGAGTTCAACACAAGAAAAGGAACCATCCCAACTAAACAAACACCTATTTAGCATACACTAAAATCAACTAATAGTTAAATAATCACAAATAAAACCACCCCCATGATAGCCTACCATAACTTAACGACATTCAGCCTTGACGAGTAAGAAGATCATAACGTTGTCTTTACGAAACCTCGAAGTCGGCATGAAGACTACCTATCACTCTTTCTCCTATCAACGCTCTATCTGCACCCCGATTCCAAGCACTTTACGATAAAAAACCTGCTTGCCAGAATATATTTTATCACTTATAAGCACTGAAAAATAACAGCCTTGGTGCTAAATACTATCACAATTAATCACATACACACACACACACACGCGAGCGTGCGCGCGTGTGTATGTGTGTGTGCGTGTGAATGCTCAAAAAGATTCGGACATATGTTTATATCTATTTCTTATGACAACTTTCCCTGAAGATCCAAATTGGTAAAACCTTGGTAGGTCCGTTGGCTCTCTTGGTTAATTATTTACTTTGTTTGTTCTACTTGCGTATTGAGCACTTTTTGTTTTAGGTTACACGTCTCGGGTTTTTTTTGGTTTTTTTCTTTGGGTTACGTATATTTACTGATATTCAAGTATTTAGTTCGTTCTTTTTTATTACCATTTTATCCTTCGCGTATGTACTGAGAGGGCTTTTCGAAAAGAGTATAACTTCACATTTACATTCATATATATATATATATATATATATATATATATATATATTCGTTTTCCACATACAAACCTGTTTTGCTGTATCACAGCTCATCAGTGTAGCTAGACATCCACTTGCGAAACTCGACCGATTTGGTGTCAGTCGGAGTTGCTAACCCATAAGCCATAGGTGTATGGAATCAGAGAAGGGAAATTTTAGCCTGTTGTATATAAGCGGAGTCTCAATTCATTGCTGAGAGTAATGCATAAATTGCGGAAGTGGAAACATTTTTTTCCTCTCTAGAGAGCTCAATTGTAATGAGATGATAATATATTCGTCATCCACATACAAGCCTGTTATTATAATTGATAGGTATCTGTTGACCATTGCTTTGTATTCTAAAGTCCCCTTATTTGACGCTATATATTTTCTGGCTATTGCGTATGGTATAGGAGAGCGTGTATAGCTTTAGAGTTTGTGATATCAATGAACACAAGTACACTATACGGGCGCGGGTATCATCTATTTCACCTGGAAATTGTGTCTGAGTTTTGAGCGGTACACTTTCGCTGGATTCTGTGGATTAATGGAGAATAAGTTGAGAGCGTTTTGTAAATCATCTTTCACATATGGTGAATGTTCTGTGAATAAATGGGTTCTACTATTTAACTGTTTTGTGGCGCAGTGGATATCGACTCGGAACGAGAAATCGGAAAGCAGATTTCGAATTCCAGTTGAATTCCTTGCATTCACTTACGCACAAATACCCTTGGGAAAGGTATTAATCCGTTTCTTCTCTCCAGTTATGGGTTAAATAATAGCACAGATTGGGTTCTATAGCCTTGGTCGGCAACCAGTCTACCGCAGAAAGCAATGGCAACCTACTGCGGGATAATCTTCTGCCCAGTCAGTCATGTCTCTTTCGAGACATGATCGCCCAAGCGTGTATCACGTATGGCAATTAACTGACTGATAATTTTGACTAACCCTGTACATATTGTTTAAAATTTACTGTTAATACATGAGTGCACAACATTCGAGATAAGACGTTTATAGGTTGTGTTGACATAGAAATTAACACTAAACTGTGACTGCGACGATTTTCAGAGCATCCACATTTATACCTAACTATAGTGATGTGATTCAAAAGGAATTCCACTAATTGTCATTGAGTTCGGTTGTCGCTTTGTCGATTAGCTGAAAGTTGTTGGCATTTATTACTGATTCCATTAGGGGAATATTTCCCACTGGCTGTCGACCTCGCGATGTCATGTCATCTCTGCACTAGCTGCATATATAAGCTATAGACACCAATTTTCCCCATAGTGATAATGCTGCTAACCCTACACGAAGGTTCGATTACATCAGGGAAAACCTCCAACGTGGCTATTAAGACCGGTCTACGAAATATTCCACCTCAAGGTGTCATGTCTTCTCTGCACTGACTGCATATCTAGCTGTGGAGACCACTCTTCCCCATGCTCTTGACTCTACAAGAATGTTCGTCCGTCCTTTGGTGTGTGTTGGTTTTAAGCCACACTCCTAACCAAAAACGCTTATTTAGCGAGGCTTTTTAGTTAGCCTATATCACATGTAGCTATGTGGAAGTTACTACTGGATTACTTGTTTTCAGCAGCACTCATTGACTGACATGATATAAATCTGTGATTTTTAATTAAAGCAGGAAATTAATGTATATCTTGATTACTGCCTTACTTCATAAATAGAGGGCTTACGGCCATATCACGTTGAATACACCGATTCTCGCTCGATCACCGAAGTTAAGCAACGTTGAGCCTGGTCAGTATTTAGATGGGTGACCGCTTAAGAATACCAGGTGCTGTAAGCGTTTAGTGACGGATGTGCGTTGTGGTGCAGTGAATATCGGCCCGAAAAAAGAAATCGGGGAGCCGAGTTCGAATTCCAGTTGAATACCCTGCATTCACTTAAGCACTGGTACCCTTGGGAAAGGTATTAATCCGTCCCTTCCCTCCAGTTATGGGTTAAATAACAGGGTAGGGGTTGGGGTCCCTGCACTTAAAAACAAATCCCAATGAATCTTGATACTCGAAAAGAAAAAGATATTACTAGACACAAAACTTATATAAAAACAACAATAAATTACTGAAAGGAAAAGGTATTACCAGCAATAAATAAAATTTAATTGGCAATAAATGACCAGCCGTGGTTGATAAGCCATAAAAACAACCAACCAACATGTAAAAATCTTAAATAAAGAGGCTATAAACTTTTTTTAATCTTTTCATTCCAAGCCACCAGGACTCAAGGGTGAGGGTTAGAGAATATAAGAAAATACTATTAAGGTTTGAAAACAATAAAAAAACAAGAATTTAGAAGATAACGATTGACTTTAAATTTTTATTTTTGTAGATCAAAGTTGACTGGGAAACAAGAAACTGGAAGAGAGTTTTACAAGCGAGAAATGCGATAGAAGAAATAGCATAGAATTATAAGGAATTATAAGTATATTTCGTAAGTACCTTGTACCTAATACACCCAGAACAGCTGCGTACAATGACTAAATCTGTGGACTAATTACAATATGCACTCAGATGTCTTAATTTAATTACTCAGCTGATGTCAAACTGATTAACCCAGTTTCAGTCCGTAGAATTCTCTGATTCATAAATAAAATAAATAAAAAACGTGTGCAGGAGTCAGTACTAAAGAATCAATATATTCATTCTAATAATTTTCTTTTTTTTTTTTTTTGCAATTGACAATGGCGAGTGCAGCCAGTTCAAGGACTTAAGCAGAGGAAATAAAAACAACTCGATAAGAAAATCTGGTCAGCCTATCACGCTACAATCAAACTAATGTAATATACGCAGATATATCATTAATTAATAAGTCTATTGAACACTAATATTAATTTTTCAACATAATTGACTTCCTTTTCAACGCATTGAATTCAGTTACAGTTAATAATCATATCATGTGTCTCACCCTCTCTGCACTCGTGAAGGGGAGTCAAGGGCAGATTTGATCTGTGATGACATCCCCGCCGCAGAGTGCAGGTTCACGTGTCAGCCCAGCTGCACCTGCGTTGTAAACGTGAGGAAAGAACCGTATTGCGGGAGATATATAAACACTTAATGCTAAGAGAGGGGAGTGAGAAAGTCTCTGAGACATCGCAGGTGAGAATGTAATGTTCATGTTTCGGACGGATGACGCCGTGACCACACTAACAAGCGCACACATACACACGCACAAACATACACACACATTTTCACGCGCACACATGTACCAGGGCACCTCGACGTAGTGTAATGGTTAACAAGCTTGTCTCGCTAAAATCATTACAATTGAGTCAGTCAGTCAGTTAAGGGCCATGCGCGATACACGCTTGGGCGATCATGTCTCGAAAGAGACATTACTGACTGGGCAGAAGATTATCCCGCAGTAGGTTGCCATTGCTTTCTGCGGTAGACTGGTTGCCGACCAAGGCTATAGAACCCAATCTGTGCTATTATTTAACCCATAACTGGAGGGAAGAGACGGATTAATACCTTTCCCAATGGTATTTGCGCGTAAGTGATTGTAAGGAATTCAACTGGAATTCGAACTCGGTTCCCCGATTTCTCGTTCCGAGCCGATATCCACTGCGCCACAAAATTTCCCAAATAAAGCAAATAGACAGAAATGTTTGATCAATTCTATCATTATGATCTGCAACATTCTATGCAATAAATTGCTGGACAATCAAAAGACTTTGGACTATGGAAAATGATAAAGCCTGAAATTCAATAAAGTATAATGGTAATTATTAAAGATTAAGCATATTGTTATTATTAATCATGGCAATGATTTCGTTGCAGTCATTTATTAATCTTGTACTGTAAGAATGTTTAGCTAAAAATTCAGCCATGTTGATACCAGGTGTATCAAAAATATTTTTACAAAATTTGACGGCGACTTCTTCACACCAAAACAAGGACAAAAGTTGATATAAATATATATGCACAAATATTTTGTTTTTGGGTCATTATGTTTAAAGTTTACGGTAAAAATGTGAAATGTAATATCCAAAGATACTTTCACAAACTTTGATGGCAAGCTCCCCACACCGAAAACCAGGTAAAATCTGTGCCTCTTCTATAAATACTTTCATGGCTTCTGCTCTGATAAACTTAAATCACTGGTGCCCCCCTAGATGTAAATTTGCACGAGATACTAGATTGGCAACTAGGTCCCACCCTTTTACAGTGAAACCGATGAAATGTAACCGCAATTTCTACTCCAACAGCTTCTTTCCTCGCACTTCCCGCCTGTGGAATTCCCTACCGCATGCTTGCTTCCCCGACGGCTACAACCTCCAGGAGTTTAAATGTAAGGTCAATAGGCACCTCCTAACACACTAACTCACACCCACTCTCTCCCTATGTACATCCTAAGTCGTCTATCATCCTCCTTCTGACATTTCCTATACCCAATCCTTCTATGTAACCCCCTGCACTATGGTGGCAGTGGAATGCCTTGCTTGGGGTGACACGATTAAAAAAAATGTTAATATAAAAATATACTCAAAAGGTTATCGTTTTACCTCAACACAGAAATTCATATCTGTTGTAACCCTGTTTAAAGGATCACAAATAAAAACAAGAACACGGGATTAGTGGAAACAATTGTATTAACAAAATAACGGGTAAAGGTACAATATGCCAGCTTGTTCGACTAGCTGACGAGCAAGCTGTGTAGGATATCAAAAGTCTCTATTCGACAAGTCACTCTACGGGTGTCTGTATCATATCAGACTGGTACTCTCCGGTGACTACTAGTCACATGGTATTTATACAGGTTGAGTTAGTCCATTACTATGTTAATGGGTAGGTCCCCCACAATAATATCAAATGTCATCCGCTTGCTTCTACACACGCATGCACCTAAATGGACCCTATCAAATACACTCATGCGATGCCAAATGTTTTGTAAGCCCCCATGACAGGCTGATAAAGCATAACTGCAATATTAATGCCTGCTGCATAAACCAACTGTTTTAGGTGGCCCTACAAATAAAAATCGAAATCATTGAACTTAGCGAATGTGCAGGTCATGGATGTGGTCCTCCTCTACACCTATATTTTTCATGTGTAGATGTCAGCCAGTGTATTGCGAAGGTTGGGGCTAAAATGTGCTAGAACCCCATCACGCATGAACCACATGCGTCTTCGTGTGTTGGTCTGGAAGTGTGTTCAAAATAAAGACCCGGTAGATAGATTCTGTAAGACGTGCTGGAAGAACATATGTACCTACCTTCAATTCCAGCCCACAATCGTAAAATGATGCTGGTATTGTACCTTGGGGATAGTTTGTGGTGCCACGCATCCCGTCTCAGAAACGGGAAGATAAACAGCAATAAAGTTGGTATGACTTGGCTGTCTTCGGTGTGGAAACACAATCTGATACAGCCGTACAGCTTCTCGTCCATTACCATTAGCACGGCCACAAATAAAAACAATATCTGTCTTCTCACGATAGGAATATCTAACCATTTTTAAATCAACGTAGAGATATAGTAGTTTACAAGTCAACCTGTTTTGTTACCTACTTTTATTAAATTGTGTGTTGTGGCGTTGTTTAGTTTATTCTGTAATCCAGAGAACACGATATGAATAAAAATGGCAACGTCAACGAGGAATCGCCTTCAGCGCCTTAACATTCATCAATTTACTCTTTTCTAAAATGGGCCAGAGCAGCCAGGCAACAAAGCTATAAAAATACAGCAGTGAAAGTGTTATGTCGACTAGTTAGGTTAGTTTTTGTTTAATAATGCCTTTCTTTTCTCAAAACTTACGCAGAAAGCAAATAGACAGAAATGTTGGATCAATTCTATCATTATGATCTGCAACATTCTATGCAATAAATTGCTGGACAATCAAAAGACAAGAAAGAAGAACATGTGCCTAAATACTGGACGCGAATATTTATTGGTCACTTTATATATAGTGATTTTCTAAGCGTAGCTTAGATATGGCACATGGTCGAAAGTAAAGGAGACCCAGTGAGGGTTGAACTCACTACTCAATTGTAAAGATTTTAGCTTGTTAACCATTACACTACGTCGAGGTGCCCTGGTAACTTTATATATGTGTTTACTGGCCAAAGCCACATTCAGTCATTTAATTGCCATACGTGATACACGCTTGGGCGATCATGTCTCGAAAGAGATATGACTGACTGGGCAGAAGATTATCCCGCAGTAGATTGCCATTGCTTTCTGCGGTAGACTGGTTGCCGACCAAGGCTATAGAACCCAATCTGTCCTGCTATTTAACCCATAACTGGAAGGTAGAGACAGATTAATACCTTTCCCAAGGGTATTTGTGCGTAAGTGAATACAATGGATTCAACTGGAATTCGGGCTCGGCTCCCCGATTTCTCGTTCCGAGCCGATATCCACTGTACCATAACGTAAAGCACATTACCTGCCGAAAATGTGTCCTGAGTTGTTCTTATGAGGTTTATTTATTACACATTACCAAATATTTTTTATAATCATATCGCCCCAAGCAAGGCATTTTACTGCCACTGTTTTGCATGGGGTTACATAGGAGGAAAGTTATGAGAAGGAGTGGCAGTTTATAGGGCGTGTCAGGAAGTAGGTAAGAGAAGGATGAGAATACTGATGAGAGTGGAGTTGACAGAGAAAGGAGCATGAGAGAGAGGACGCAGATTAGTGAGATAGGAGATGACTATTGACTTTACATTTAAATTCTTGGAGATTGTAACTATAATATATATATATATACTTTCATTGTAATTGTTCGGATAAACTCTTTGGTTTGGTACCTAGATTTTTATAAGTTCAGTTCAGTACTAGGCTAGCGTGTAGATCTCATCAATTTACTGTTACGCGAGCTAGATGTAACTCTATTTTCTATGCTAACAGTTTTTTTTCACACAGTTTTCGCTTATGGAACTCCCTTCGGACTTGAGGCTTCTCGGTCAATCTTATTCTTAAAAAATGCAATGCAATGTCTATCGTTATTTACTGTCCTCCAGATTACTCTTCGTTTGTTCTTGCTCCTTAGTAATGGTTCTGTTTCTAACTATCCCCCACCCAGTAACCCTTTTTGTTTTAGTGGTTTCACTACCTTGATTGGGGTGAACTCGATTTTAAAAAAATAGATGTTTTCTTTTATCATACCATAATCTTTAATGTATTATGCTAAGAACTAAAAGAAATTAAATATGCATACTTCTGTTATAAAAACGATCGCTGAATAAAATTTGAGTTTTGTAGAAAAAGTCAAGTTAAATTAAAACTCAATGTCATTTTTATAAACACCGTTTGCTGTAATTAACAATAAGCAATACTCTTCTATGGCAAATTCTTTCAAGATATGGGCGATTATAACTCTCCATAATTTGCTATCTTTCGTAGTCCTCAGCAATGTTTGTCTTTTTACTGTTCCATCAAATCTGTTATGCAGCCCATTTATACAAGCCCATTAGATAGTCTACTCATTGCTTTCCTCAGTCCATAATGTTTTCAATAGACCCTGTCAGTATCAAATTTGCCTAGGTTTCTTTTCTTATTATGTATGCCAAAAATTTCAACTGTCTGATTTTATGTATAATTGTCCTTTTTTTCCATCTTCTTTAAAACTTAATACAGTCACTTATTTCTTCCAGTAATCTGAGAATTCGTTGCATTCACTTATGCGTAAATGTATTAATCCGTCTCTTCCCTCCAGTTATGGGTTAAATAACAGGACAGATTAGATTCTATAGACTTCATTTGCAACCACTCTACAGCAGAAAGTAATGGCAAGCTACTTCGAGAAAATATTCTGCCCAATCAGTCATGTCTCTTTCGGTACATGATAGCCCCAGTGTGTATCACGTATGGTACTCTACTGACTGACTGAATCTAAGGAAAAAAAGTCCGTACCTCGCGATCACTAACGTTTTCTTCTTCTATGTGCCCTGTCTCGTCAGGACGTAGGCGATCATGGCTTTCCACGTTTCCCTATCCCTGGTGGCTCCGAGCACGCCTTCTGTTACACCATGCAATCCTCGTTCCGTCATCCACCTCATTAGGTCCTTCAAATATGTTATCCGTTGATTTCTTCTGTCTCTTTTTCCCTCTATCTGGCCTGTTAGTATCAGGTTCTTCAAGCCCTTCTTCCTCATTGCGTGTTCCAGGAACTTCAGCTGTCTCTTCCTGATGCTCAGTATTAATTTCTTTCCGTTTCCATCCTTTCTAAAACCTCATCATTGCTCGCATGCTCAATCCATGATATTCGCAGCATCCTTCTGTAGAACCACATTTCAGTTGCTTCAAGTTTTTTTCATCTTTGATGATATTTTCTAGAGGTCACTTTACTAAAATAACACAATTACAACGTTTTAAAGTTATTTGTTTTGTTTCTAACAGCAAACCAAGTCTTCCCTTCTCCCCATGTCTATGTTTTCCAAGCTTATGTTTTCAAGTTACATGCCTTCCTGACCTATCACGTTGAATACACAGGTTCTCGCTCGATCACCGAGGTTAAGCAATGTTGAGCCTGGTCAGTACTTAAATGGGTTATTGTTTGGGAATACCAGGTGCTGTAAGCGTTTAGTAACGGATGTGCGTTGTGGTGCAGTGGGTATCGGCTCGGAAAGAGAAATCGGTGAGCTGAGTTCGAATTCCAGTTGAATACCCTGCATTCACTTAAGCACTGGTACCCTTGGGAAAGGTATTAATCTGTTCCTTCCCTCCAGTTATGTGTTAAATAACAGAGTAGGAGTTAGGGACCCTGCCCTTAAAAACAAATCCCAATGAATCTTGATACGAAAAAGGTATTACCAGCAATAAATAAATAAAATTTAGTTGGCAATAAATGACCCGCCGAGGTTGATATGCCGTAAAAACAAAACAACAACGTGTCTTCCTCTAAAGGTGTTCAAGTTTAAGACTTCATCTAGCTGACTGCTAACAATATAATCCTTTTGATATTGATTGTATGTCTTCCTCCGGAATGTTTCCGTGGGGTAAAGTCTTTGACAAGTGATATGATTGGATTCATTGTGGCTTGAAATAGATAGGAATAGTCAGTTTCATCATCAAAACGGATAATTAAATTGGACTTAGTCCCAAACACGAATAAATTAACAAAACTTTCTCGAGTAGAAAAACTTTCTAAGTCATCAGTCTAATACTTACTGTTATTATATATCACTTGTTTTGAAAGTCGGTATTTCTTCATTTCTATAAAGTAAGGATCAAGGTCATAACTTTTAGAATATTCTGAAAGTTAGTTTAAGTTGGTCGTAACTGCCAAGAAATTCGGCATTTAAATCGTAACTTTATCTTGGTTTCATGCACCACTGTCAAGTGATGAAAACGAACACTTCATCGATTTTTCGACAAAGGCACGTTTGTTACTTTGCAAGCATGAGAATGTATGCATGTTTCTTGCTCTGTGATTGCTTCCATCCCAGAAATGAAGATTTAATAAAGTATAGGTTTTCCGCGCAATAAAACTTTGCCACTCAATAATTCTATCCACTTGACCAAATCAATGATGTACAGGATGAATATCTATATCCTTAGAGTAATAATTTCCTGGCTTATTTTGGGGATCAGAACGCAGCATATAAGCTACTGGCCAGGTTTCAAGTTCATATAGAAGCTAGGAGCTAGAATTTTTTTATTTTGAATTTAGCTGAAAATTTTCACTTGAATGTTTATTGCAAAATTTATCTTCCGGAATCATTGTCCTCAATTTTCTAGTATGTTAAACTGAATTTTGTAATTTCTTTTTGAAAGTTCTAAGATGTTGAGTTATCAATATTTACATTATTTAGAAGGGAGTTACTCTCATCATCATTGTTGTTGTTGTTATCGCAACTTTTCCATCAGATAATTGTCAATATGGATGTGCGTTGTGGTGCAATAGATATCGGCTCACAATGAGAAATTGTGGAGCAGAGTTCGAATACCAGTTGAATTTCTTGCATTCACTTATCTGCAAATATCATTAGGAAAGATCCTTCTCTTCTCCTTCCAGTTATGGGTTAAATAGCAGAACAGATTGGGTTCTATAGACTTGGTTGGTAACCAGTCTACTGCAGAAAGTAATGGCAACCTACTACAGGAAAATTTTCGGCCCAGTTAGTCATGTCTCTTTCGAGATATGATCGCCCAAGCGTGTATCACTTATGGCACTTAACTGACTAAATTATTGATATAGGTAAACTTCAAGGAAGGTTATTCAATCCCTGTGGTGAGTTTTCTCTTTTTTCCGTTCCCCATGTCCACGAATATCCTGTCAATTCTGATTTAATTATTGCTGTCTTCGCTTCCGTTGACTTCAAGTACACACTGCCCGGCCTAAGGTTTGAACTCACAATTACAATGTTTACCAATTTTCACCGGCGCTTTAATCTACTAGGCTATTTTCTCATGGGACCTGATGAAGGCCTGCTGGTATAACCACCGAAAAATTACGATAGCAGCATTACTCGCTCTTCCGCCTGTGTATCGCCCTTCCGAATACTTGCTTCCTTGATAGCTATAATCTCTAAAAGTTCGAGTGCAACGTCAATTGCCACCATCTATCTCCTTGATGCCTATTGTTCTCCTATCCGTTGTTCGACATCTCCTGCAACCTGTTTCCTCCTTTTTGTTTTTCTTTTCTCTCACTGTAACTCTCTGTGCACCAGTGGTGGTTCTACCTTGCTTGGTGTAAAATTGTTATAAAAAAAAATAAGTAAATACAGAAACAATAGACATTGTGTAAATAATCTAAACACTTAAGTATAATATGTACAATACACATTTGATATAAAACGCAATGTTTGTTTCATATCAGACTGTTAAAGAAAGCCAAGTTCAGGGTTGACGTAGGGTTAGTCCATGCCGCCGAATGCAGAAGTAAGTGATCTAGCACCCGAATCAGGTATTTTAAGCGTAAAACCCAGCACATTCCAGGCTGGGTTTGAGTAGATTTTTTTCTTTTTTCAGATATTAAAGAAGAATTTAAGATTCATATATTGTACAAGAAACCCTACGGACCGTTTTCACTATCACGCTCGCCGATAGTAACTAATAAACGTAAATGTTGAAATAAAGATGAATTTTGAGAAAAGTAGAAAATACAATAAACGGGCGGTCTCGAATAAAAATGGGTCAATTAGAAAAAAAAATTAAATAACTGTTCAGGTCCGTCTATTCCGAACGAAGAAAGTAAAAGAACTATATACGATTCCCGAATCTTTTTTTATAAGACCGAAATGGCTATTAAAAAACAAAACCCGATAACTGACAAAAGGTATTATCCATTCTGAGGTTACTAGTAATTTTCTATATCCGTGAGTAGTGTAAAGGCTATCGGTGCTGAAAATTGAAACTTCGAGATAAGTTCGAATTTCAGAATAGACTATTGCGCTTACACTCGCAATGTACATTTGCACTAATGTCTTCGGAAAAGACATGAATCTGTCTCCTCTTCCCCAGCTATGGCTTAAACAGAGTAGACTGGTATTTCTGTTCTTGGATAGTAACCAGTTTAAAAGAAAGGTAATTGTGAATTCTAAACTGTAACGAAGGCAGTGGAAAATCACTACACTATTTTCCCAAGAAGGCCTAGTAATTTATATATAACAAAGAAAGACAAGCCCTGGAGAATCATAATCACCTATATTCTGAAGTATCATGGAATTTTAAAACAATATCTGTTTATTTTTACCCTCCTATGTACATTTAAGTTGAGTTTGAGTTTTGTTTAACGACATATCAACACCTAAGTGGGTTATTTAATGCCAAAAAGTGAGGTTTTAAAATATTTTTTTAATGTTCACTTATAGTAAGGAGGTTAATTTTGTCAGATTTTGATAAAATTGGTTATTTTAGAAACTGAAAATGTCTTCTAGTTTTGTATTCAAAAATGTAGTGCTTATAATATTTCTTTTTCCTTAAAAAATGTGTTATGGTAATATTTTTCATTCAAAAATGTATATTTTTCTATAAAAATCTATTTTTATACTTTCATTGTATTTTGACCCAAGTTTGGAGGTTAACTATTTACCCATAGCTGGGACACTAACAGGTGCTACCATCCCGTGTCAGGGTGGACCTGGGAGCAACAGCAACTAAGAGGTGGTTCCATTATATATGTATGTATAAGTAAGAGTAAGAGTAAAAACAAATAAAGCAAAAATGTTTTTTTTTAAATTCTGCTAACCAGTGGAATTGTTCCGATTCTACTGGTGATTATAAACTAACCGATGGAATTGCTGTTTTTTCTCTTTAAAGTTAATTCAGCATTTTATATACCATTTTAACTGAATAAATGAATATTCCGTATTTAATTGTTCTTCACCTATTAATTCCTGATGATAACCCATCTGCACCATGATTGAAATGAAACTAAACCACACTAACGAACTTCAAAGTGGATTCTTTCACAACAATCCTGTGATGTCCGTACGTTTGACAAATAACATAGGCTTACTCGAAATGTTAGTCGCATCATTGTGATGATAGAAAATGTGTGGTTTTGAAAATAATAAAAATTATATTTATTTCCTGTTTCTTATTGAATAACTTTAAAAATAACGTGTACAAAGACGACTGTACAATATATCCATTTTCACGTTTAATTCAAAATACTACATGCAATTCTTCGAAATGGTAATTTTAGGTTAATAATTTAGTTTTGTAGTAACTTGTGGTATTCTGCGAAACTATCCTGAGTGTAGCCTAAGTGAATAAGAAGCGCAGTTCTTTATTTTTGTTATTTGCCTAAGAACATTACTATTATGCTTTCCTTTCTTTTTCAGGTTCTCTTGTGGATAACATTGTATAAAAATCGCGATCTCTAATCTTGGACATCTTACCTTGAAATATTGGTGCGTAACAGCTTGTTTTTAACTTTCTTTGCTGCTGTAATAAATAACCGTATTTCATTCAAAATCATTGTTATCGCAAAATTCATGGCATTGTCTCTCTGCTTCTTTCTCTCTCTCTATTTCTCCCTCCTCTTCTCTCTCTCTCTCTCTTTCTCCCTCCTCTTCTCTCTATCTATATATATATATATATATATATATATATATATATATATATATATATATCCCTGTGTCTCTTCTACAAATACTTTCATGGCTTCTGCTCCAATGATCTTAGCTCACTGGTGCCCCCTATATATGAATTTCCTCGAACCAAAAGTTTAGCAACTAGGCCCTACTCTGTTACTGTGAAACCGATAAGTTGTAAACGCAAAATCTACTCCCCAGCTTCTTTTCTCGCACTTCCAGCCTGTGGAATTCCCTTCTCCTTACTTGTTTTCCCGACAGCTACAATCTTCAAGAATTTAAGGTAAAATCGTCATCTCCTATTTCACTAACTTGCATCCTCTCTCTCGTGTTCTTTTCTCCGTCTACCCCATTCTCATCAGTACTCTCATCCTTCTCATACCTTCTTTCTTCCTGAAACCCTCTGTAACCTGTCACTCTTTTTCATAACATTCCTTCTCTGTAAACCCCTGTAAAATAGTGGCAGTAAAATGCCTTGCTTGGGGTGACACAATTGTTACATATATATATAAACATTAACTCTTGTGGCTCGAGTAAATTCATGTATGGAGGGTAACAGTGAGCTAAGTTCATCTGAGCAGAAGCCATGAAAATATTTGTAGAAGAGACGCAGGGAAGCCACATTGTGCCAATGAGAAAGTGACTGTATCCGAGCAGCCAAGTCGGGATCGATCACATTCTTTTGTCAAGGACCCCATCCATCTTCAAAGATGTTTTCATCACTCTTAAAACACAACTGATCTGGGTGCTTTTTTTTCAGTTTTCCATCTGCTCAAAAATGTTTCATTAAGACCATTTTTATAGAAGCCGAATAATTGGTCATCCACAAGGGCAATATCAGACGGAGGAAAATTTGCCATACAAATCATATCAATTTTTTGGCAGGTCACGAAGGAAACAGATGCTTCTGGCGTTAACATGAGTGAATATAAGTTCATTTCACTTGATTGTAAACTTCCGCCTTCACTTTGTTCAATTTGCATTTAAAATTAGAATAAATTGTGCGCTCCTGCACCTAAAAGTCAGATTAAACGTGTCCGGATCCTGTAGCGTATGTCTTAAAAGGTGCCCATGTCATATGTTCCACAGGAACACTAAATTATTTAAAAATCGTATGATTATTAAATTAACATTGTGATTGTCCTTATAAACCAGTAGCTATTTATCTTCTAGCAACATGACTAGAACAATATGAGGCAAATAATCTTAACGAGATATTTCAGTTGATTTAACAGTTTCGATATAAAGTTAACTGAATTTATTAATAATGAATAATTAATGATGAAATTTCGGCATGTAAACATTACTATTGTCAGATCGGAAGATGTCAATTTCACCAGAAAGCTTAACAGTATTTATACCAGAGCCATGGATATACAGCGCTAGTGGCATTTGCTATTTTTGCTATATGTATATAAGCACAAGGAGTTTGTCATTTTAATTGAGCAAGTTCATGCCGCCTTCGAATTTTCGTGAGGACACAGTTATTATGTTCTCACTCGTCATGGCTTGTTTACCGTTAGGTCCCGGTTTTTTCTTGTTTATATAGAGCATGGTGTGATTTTTGTGAGAGTGGTCTTATTTGTGACGGGATGATTTTCTTTTTCTTTTTGTTAATTTTTCCTTTGTATTTTTATCGTATAAGCATTTGATTTATTTTCATTTATATTCATATTTATAGTTTATTTTATTGCTAATTGTTTTGATTTTTCCGTGTAAGTTTTTTTTAATTCCTTTACATTGTTTTTTTAAGAGGTATTTTTTGAGTTGTGCTTTTTTGTTGTGTTCAAAAAATTTTCATTGGTTTGACCTTTTTCTTAACGTAGTCGTATGTTTTGGCACGTGAAGGTTTATTTTTATGGGTCATGGTTACGTGTTTGTGCCATGGTTGGGTGTTTGTGCTTTAGTGTTTTTGTGTATATTTGTGTTTGTGGGCTTTGTGTGTGTTTTTTCGTTCGGTGATTGTTGTGTTATTTACTGTATTTTTTGCATTTTTTTGTTGTTGTTTTTTGTTGTGTTTGTCACCAAACAAAAAAACACACACAAACACATAAAGACCGCAAATACAAATATACATGAAACTTCGAAGTCGGCATGAACCTGCTCAATTTAAGTGTCAAACTCCTTGTACCTATCAAGGCTCTATCTCCACCCCGATATCAAGCACTTTACGATATAAAAGCTGTTTGCTAAAATGATTTTATCAGTAAAACCACAGAAAAAACAACAATCTTGGCGCTAAATATTATCACAATTAAACACTATATACATATGTGTGTGTCTCTGTGCGCGAGTGTTTGTGTAAAAAATGTCTATATGAGTAAAACATATCTTTTAAATGACATTAGGAATAAAAACACAAGGAAAACTTTTATTTACCAACGTGTTTCGTCCTGTGATGAACTTTATCAAGGTAAATGAAAATATGAAATGAAAAAATGAAAATAAGAATATCACTTATTGAAAGAAAATAACGTATTCAGATGTAAAGTCTTTGAGATTGTAGCTATTGACCCTTGTGACCTGCACCCTAATTATTTTCATGTATTTCGTTTCTAAAAGAAATTCATCTTTCACAAGTTAACATATATGACCATATTTTTTAATTCAAAGAAAACCGTTAAATCAAAATCTTATATTATCCAAAATAAATAAATAGTTTATCAAATTAAATTAAAATAATAAATAATAATTACATTAACGCAAAAATAAGTAAATAAATATAAGCAAATAAGAAAAGAAAACAACAACAAAATTTATTCTGTTTAATTTATTATGCATTTAAATTACATCACTTAGCGTCTTCCATAGTTTACCTTGACTTTACGGTTGGCCTAAAAATATTTCTGGGTGTTCTTGAGTTCAAAATCTTTTTAAAAATCTGGTATTTTAACATCTGTTTGTAGGTATATGTTAAAAATAAAATGCACGCATTTACGTTAATAAAGTCTACAAAAAAAATTGTAAAAAATTGTTAAAAATTGTTTTTCGTCTTTATTTATATCAGAAACCGACAAGATGTTTGAACAAAGAAATAGGACAAATAGCAAGCAAAGCGTGCCACGTGTATTGAAGAAATGGATAATTTTTAAATAGCTGTGAGGAATATTTTGGGCGGTAATGTGTGGATAGTGCATGTGTGTGTTTATGTAGAATGCTTGTTTGTCTGATATACGTTGAACGGTAACGTGACACGTGTATTCATACGCGCACGCACACACACACACACACATATTCACATATATTAACTAACGTTATCGTCTAACACACACCTAAAGAGACGTGCGTTTCTCTACAAACATAAATACACTCTATTAAACATTTTACTATCCAAAAGATTTCATGCACATACATATAAAAATAAGAAATAATTATCTATACTCGTGAGACATATCTGACCAGTAAGAATTAACACCAAATCTTTATATACCAGTATACTGCCTCTTTGTTTTTGTTTTTAATTTTTGGTTTTTTCTTTTCTTTTTTTTCTTTTTTGGTTGTTGTTTTGAATAAAAGGGAAACATGGCCGAGTGAGATAATTTTCCTAGTTGTTCATTTTTTTTATTCTATCTTTATTCTATATTCTACCTCATAGTTTTATATATATTGAAAAGCACGGTCCACGAGCGGACGTGAAAACAAGCTCTCCTACCATTCTAAAGATGAAATTTTGATCTCTAAATATTAATGAACAATAAATAGGTAATACCCAACACCTTTACTTTCTTTTATTTTACTAAACGAATTATGATAGCCTTCAAAACCTACCCATACACCATATATAAAAGTATGTTTAGGTGGTAATTATTCATCCAAACAAATTTTACAAATTTTATTTGAAAGAATCGATAAGATATGTTTTATGCTTTATTGTATTTTTCTAATTTTCAAATCCGGTGTTGAGAATTGTGCTTGAAATTGTAGATAAACTGCCTGAGGTTTATAATGTTTTATTATTATGTTCAAATCCTGTTGACCATTCCAGTCATTATCAAGAACCATGAAGGTGACAGTGTGGTAGTTAAACGCCTTTGCCTACTTCCTTGCATACTTTCGAAAGCTGGAAGTTTGAAAAAGTCTACGGTGACGTCTTGCGTAATTGCTATTATGTTTATGAACGTGCGTGCAGCAAGACAATGCAGTTTTTCTTATTTATTTTACTTCAGTTCATTCTATTTTTATTGCATATCACGGTGTATCAAATTACTTTCTCAAAATTTAGGGGCGGTTCCCTCACACCAAAACAAGAACAACAGTTAATATGAATATATGTCCGCAAATCATTCGTTTTTGAGTTATTGAGCTTAAAGATTACAGTAAACTCTGTCAAATGTACAAATTTTACAAAGTCGCTTCCTCACACCAAAACAAGGTAAAATGTCCGTATAAACTTATGTCCAGAAGACATCGTGAAGAAACGCCTCTGCATTATTAATGTCGTATAATTGTTTTAGGTGGTCCAACAGATAAAAATCAAAATGATTGAGCTAGAGGAACGTGCTGACTATGGAATCGGTCCTCCACTACCTATCCAACTTTCATGGTATATTTCAGCTAGTGCATCGCGAAATATGGGTCCAAATGTTAGGTATACCCACTACGCAGGGACTACATAGATCTTCGCATTGGCAGAGATACATCATTTAGAAGGTCTGGCAGTTAGTTTGAAATAAAACCCCTGTAGACTCTTTCTGTAAGATGTGCTAGAAGAACCAGATTGCCACCTACAACTACACCTCATACATTAATCATAATCAGATGCTAGTGTGAAACCTATATTGACAATGGGGATTTTCGATCCACCCTGAAATGTTTGGTGTACAAATCGGGTATATCATCTCTTTCAAATGCTATCTCATCTGTGATCAGTTATGTGCTATAGGTGATACACGCTTGGGCGATCATGTCTCGAAAGAGACATGACTGACTGGGCAGAAGATTATCTCGCAGTAGGTTGCCATTGCTTTCTGCGGTAGACTGGTTGCCATCCAAGGCTATAGAACCCAATCTGTCCTATTATTTAACCCATAACTGGAGGGAATAGACGGATTAATACCTTTCCCAAGGGTATTTGTGCGTAAGTGAATGCAAGGAATTCGAATGGAATTCGAACTCGGCTCCCCGATTTCTCGTTCCGAGCCGATATCCATTGTACCACAATGCACATCCATCTGTGATACAAGACTTAAAAGATAAACAACGGTTTGTGCAATAAACTATCGACAAAATATTTCCCATGATGAGTGATCAGAAGGCAAAAGACTCTGCACACGTTACAAATCATTCGGATACAGGAACTGCTCTTGAAGTAAACTTCATTCTGTACTATCAGATGTACGTCAACCTTGATGTGTGCTGATCTTGGATCGTCTCCAACAGCCCGTAGAATGTGTTCTTGGTGGTCAGGCGTACGAGTGGATCTCGGTCATTCTCGATCCATAGTTTGTCGTTCCACAAATCCTGTCTCATCAACGAGACGATAGACAGAAGCAAATGTTGAATAATTAGGCTGTCTTCGGCCTGGAAAACGCAATTTGATACAGCCGTGCAGCCTCACATCCATTTAATCAGTTAAGTGCCATACGTGATACACGCTTGGGCGATCATGTCTCGAAAGAGACATTGACTGACTGGGCAGAAGATTATCCCGCAGTAGGTTGCCATTGCTTTCTGCGGTGGACTGGTTGCCGACCAAGGCTATAGAACCCAATCTGTCCTGCTATTTAACGCATAACTGGAAGGAAGAGACGGATTAATACCTTTCTCAAGGGCATTTGCTCGTAAGTGAATACATTGGATTCAACTGGAATTTGAACTCGGCTCCCCGGTTTCTCGTTACTAGCCGATATCCACTGTACTACAACGCACATCCTTTAGTATGTAAAAACCCTATCTACCTGCTTACAATAGCATTAGCCTGTCATTGTTAAATAGAACCTTTCTCATTTAAATCACTATTACACACTGTAAACGTTGAAGGTAATATAGCCACAAATGTACATGAATGACAAATAAAACCTTGTCTACATAGCAAACACAGTGCCATCAAGCGTATACTTTCTTTAAAATTAATTAAAAAACGTTGGATTTGCAGACATATGTTTATGTTGAGTTTGTTCGTCTTTTGTTGTGAGGAAACGCCCCGAAATTATGTTAAACTATACACCCTATATATATATTACCATAAAATATGTCATATGCACGTTAGTATATATTATTTTGTTTAATGTGGACTGTTTATTTTGTATAGCAATAGCTTTTAGACTTTTGAGTCTTGCATTGGGTGTTCTAAAATATTTTGATATTATCCACTACTATTTATCTTATGTTCATACTTGTATTTCGGAGACATGATTCCCTGGTTAATATGCAGGTGACAGGTCAATCTGGTAGTGAGTCTGATGGATGTAAAGGATGCGATGGATAAAGTGTCGTTTAAATTTCTCAAAATGAAAATAACACTGATATCTTATTTTTAAAAGATATATTTACCAAAATTACACAAAGATATCTTTAAATACTAAATGTAATCTTTTGAATAAAATCTCTGTTGGCTTCAACTACAACCTCTAGACAACATCAGAATCTCTTGCGTCTCTTCTAGAGAGTCTCCTTGTTTAAATTGGTGAATGCTCTCATAATACTTGACTTCAGGTCCTCTTTGGTGTTACAAAGGGTTTTGCTTGTCTTTCGCTCAATTGCACTTCACTCATAATAATCAAGGGAGTTAGGTGTCCAAATATAAAGGAAGTTGTGGTCAAAGAAATTGTCTGACAGCCATAAATGGGTTCTCCTGCCTGTGTGGCATGGTGCAAAATCCTGTTGCCAGACATAGGTTCTTCCATCAGCTATACTCTTGAATAACACTATCTCCTCACTTAATGTACTTGATGCACTTGATGTAGGACTCCGTGCTGAATCTGTGGCTCTGTGGAAAGATGAATGGAGGCATAACATTGCCATCAATAGTGATCACACCCAATACCTTCGTAATCACCATTAGAATCATCGAACTCTTTCTGAATCGTCTGCACAGTTCTCAGATTGACATCCAATCAATTTGAAATGTTCCACCGACAATGACAACTAGTATATTATACTGTTTCTAAATTTCTGCCGGAATTAATTTGTATCATAGTACTCTTTTTTACCCACCGAATGACCCTACAATACTGTAGAATTGTTAAAATCCCACACCCACGACGCGCATGCGCGAAATTAAGAATGTAAAATAGCGACAATTTACTAGTCGCATCTGTATTGATAGATGTAAGAAATTAATGCTGTTCTTTAATTATTAATGTTGGTAGTAATTTCCAAGTCTAGGGGCATGAAAATTCATAACATTATTTTGAATTCCCTTGTCGCTGGTAATAATTAACTTAGATGTTTTCAACTTGTAATAGTAAATGATGAATCTTAAGATTGTTAAGATTACTGAGGGATATGTATCGGTTTATTATTTTTTTAATTGCTCACTCATCCTGTTTGTAATTGGGGACATCTAGTTACGATAGAATAACTTAATGGTTTCTATCTGACTTTGTCGTATGTGAAGATATTTATTTCATTATTTACACTATACGAGAACAACTGTCCCTATCTTTGTTTTTGTTATCACAAAGTTTCGGTCATTTTTCCCTCCGGCCTTCCTCACACATAGAATGATCTGGATCCCCTACAGCGAATTCTGAAAGGAATCCTTTATTCAATCTACAGGTTTTGTTCTCGTTCCACTGTCCTATTTTTTATTTCCTATTTATTTACTTAGTCATTGCCCGCTCGTTTGCAAATACATACTGCTTGAACTCATTGATATCACAACCACTATGTTACCAAATTCAACAACCAACTTTAATTCTTTATACCAATGTCCAGCAGGACAATTTGCTGTAATTAAGTTGAAGCCATAGACTTCCTGCTAATTAATGACGTAAATGCTGTCATGTTTTGCTTGTTACTGCTGCTGGATACTTGCTTGCAACTGTTTTTATTTATTTATTTATTAGAGGCTTCCATATTGTAATTAGTCTATGCTAAACCTCCTAAGAAATTATCCATAGCCTAGCATATGTGTAGTTAAACGAGATTAAATACAAAATTCAGTTCAGAATTCCTTGTAGGTTATCTAGATCTCTGTACACCTGAAGAAGGCAGGAGTGCAATAGCTGCCGAAACGTTATGACAATAACACCAAAGATGTGAGCAATAATCCAAATACAAATTGTGTCAATAAGTTAATAGTGTTTGTAATTTAATTTGCATTGAGTTGGTGTGTTGTATTATTTGCTGTAAATCTTGTGAAGGATAATTTTATCTATTAGTCGACGACGTGGTGAGTGTAGGTGTGAGCTTATTATGCAGATAGATATTAACAACAATATAGGCAAACGCAAAAAATATTTTTCATTTGTCTTTTTTTATCTTACAGTCTATATAACAAAGGTTATCATTATAGAAAATCTAATTAGCATAAATGGAAATCTTTCTACCAAGGTGCAACTCTACTCTTCCCTATTCTTGGCTAATTGTTTATGTTAATTAACATTTGCTCGGATTGACACCACAACGTGTTGCTTGACTTGATTAGTCATAAAACTGTTTCATTTACAAGAAAACGGTTTGAAACATTTGATTTACACACAAAAAGATTCAATTGCTTCTAATATCTTATGATCTTTTTGTTCTACAAAATATTATCTCGGATAACTAATAGACAAAGAACTTTAGAAAATAACAAAACAAAAAGAACCAGTACACAATAAAATGGCAAATAATTCAATCAGTAGACATGACATTTATAGAAATATATGGAAACGCTGATTATAAAATATTTAGCATTAAATTTAAGAGGTCAAAATTGAAAAATAAAAAAAGTTATAGAAATTCGTGAAAATGCAAGTAGATGAGTAGGTCCAGCATAAATATTAGTACCCTATGATATTTTCTAACAACAAAAGAGAAAGTTGTTAGGTTTTAAGCTATTAAAATACTTCAGATGCTCGCTAAAATATGAAGTTCTTTGAACGGGTACAAATTCTGAATATGCTAAGAAAAATTATTGAATGTAACACGGAGAAGAAAGAGAACTTAATCTATTGAAACAGATACAGGATTTTGTTCAAAATTTTTGAAAAAGCCTATCATGTTCAAAATCTGAGAAAGGCTTGCGATCAAAGAAATCGAAATATTGCGATGAAGACAATTATGAGAAAACAAGTCCGAAAGAATAAATCTTGAAGTAAAGGTGGGTGCTGACAACTTTTTGCATAACTTACATCCCAAAAATTGAGAAATAAACATTAAACTTTTAATTTTTTGTGCCTCGTGACAAAACATATTTTGCGATTTCTCGTAGGAATTGATTTATCTATAAGTAATTGAGCTCACAAAAGCTAAGCAATTTAATTTTGTTAAAAATGAAGAAAAGCGTACTTAACTGTTATGTAATATAATTCTTTATGTATGGTAGTGAATGCTGGTCAATCTTTTCATGGAATGAAGAAAGGAGCAAAAGCACTAGAAATCTGGTTCTACAGGAAGATGCTGAAAATATCATGGAGTGAACGTGTGAACAACAATGAAGTTTTAAAAACTGGAGAAGAAACAGACATATATGCTTAACTTCAGAAAAAGACAGTTGAAAATTTGAAAGCAAATAATGAAGAAAATGGCTTGGTAAATTTAACACTCACATGATATACTGAAGTTATGATAGACGGAAAAAAACAATGCATAACCTGACTAAATAGCTTGAGTAAAACTTAGAACCGGATTTAAGAGATATAACACACAGACAACATTTATTAAGAGTTACAAAGAACTGGAAGTTGAGAAGTGCCATGATTGCTAGTGTTCTGAAGGAAACGACACACAGATAATAAAAACGGAGTACGACTTCAAACTTCTGTAGAGGCCCTGGAATATTCCTCTCCACCAACAGGAGGATTTAAACCTTTTTCTTTGATCAAACTGAGGATGGCTTTGCATGTAATCATTATTAAGGACAAAGTCTCGTGTCTATTGGCTCGTGAAACGTAGCCCTGTTCTTTTCTGCTTTAAATTTTCTTGTTGAGACAATTAAGCAATGTATAGTTTCGCTGAGTCGACCTATGTTTCCTAATGCATTTTTGGTTATACAGGTATTTTATTATATATATATATATATATATATATATATATATATATATATATAAGGTAAATCAAGAATTAAAGTGACGTTTATTTTCCCTTATCCTTCATCCTTTTGGTGCAATGGTGTTAATATAAGCTAGCTGTGAACCCTACCAGTATTTCGGGCACCGTGTTAATATATAAGGTGCACACAGAACATTGTATTGATGCCAGATGCAGAAGAAAAAATAATGGACCATCAAGACATGGTAAGAAACGAATGCAAATAAAGGAATAGCCATTAAGACTTTAACTAGCACCACAAAAATAATCCTGCACGTCTTCATTCTTCTCACGGGATAGTACGAGAGGATACACTGGAATATTTTATGAAAATGTGAGTGGACTCCTTGGAATATCATATGATATGAAGATCCATTGGTATAACATATTATAATGCGGAGGACCCGTGGAATATCATATGATAACATGATAGAATTTCTTTCACTTTATCACATAATAATATGATAGTATGAGAGTACCCCTAGAATATCATATGATAAGAATTATCCCTTAGGATTTCATATGATAAAAAAAAATGCTTTCGAATATTGTATGATAACATGGATGGATCCTTTCATATTATTATATGATATGATCATCCGAAAGGATTCACAGAAATATCATATGATAATGTGAGACACTACTGAAGTTTTATATGACAATATGAAACGATCCCTTGAAATGTCATGATAATATGAGAGATTCTCCTGGAGTAATATATGATCTCTGAGAGGATCCCCTGTAATATCATATGATAATATGACGTGAGCGGGCTCATGCAAGAGATAACCATTTCCATGAGTGATGTAGACCTGCAGGACGACACGTTCTAAAGGTCTTTCATTCACAAGATATATCCTGGAATCACAGATTGTAGTACCGAAATTACAACTATTGTCTACCTTTGGTGCTCGTGGATGAAATGTTTAACAGTTAAGTATACGTCCTGAAACACTGATTAGCCTGTCCTGTCTGTCCTTTCTGCTACAGATCGTTTATGTACAAGTAAGAAAAACCCCTCTTACTAATTTCCTCTGATTCTTAAAATTTTGTTGGGCAAATCCGTGGTTGATATAGTCACTAGACTTTTCACCTGTTAAACATACATGCGACATTATGGGATGTTTTTTAACTTACATACAATTATTGCTACACAGTGATATCATAAGAAATAAGTGTTGAATAATGTTTCATCTGTATGTTTTATATATATACGATTGTTTAGTGATTGGTAAATTATTCTGCCAAGAGTCTATTTAAAAAAGCAGCAGTTCTTGTTAAGCTACCTTTATTTTTTCTCAATTACATTTGAGCAGGTATAATTCCAACTTTTAAATCTTTAACTCAGTTAAGAGTTAATAGCAGGATAGACTTGGTTCTCTAAATTTGATTGGAAACCAATCTGAATCCAAAACTCTAGGGTTTTAGACTAACAACCATAAAAACATTGTTAGTACTACACAACAAAAAACACCTATCCTGTTGAGGTCGTGGTCTTAGAATGAACTGAGATCCTAGACCTGCATTTTGACATATCTATAAGAAAATACCTGCCATTTTTTGGTTGATGGGGCACATCATCTCTCCGTTTCAGCTCTCTCCTCGGGCAGAGTGCAGCTTCGTTTTATCTCAGTCCGACGACAGACATGTTTCTGAGAAAAATTATACTGTAAGGTGCTCGATCCCGGGGAGCAGTGTCTCGAGACAGCTTAACACCATTGCAAAAACGGGTGGATTGGTAGTCGCCACCGAGACCATCGCGACCGAGAGTTACGTGGACTGGTCGATTTTGGACTTCATATTAAACATCGACCTTGTTTTACATCTTGCTTTACTCAGGAAGCAGATAAATAACCATATCTATAAAAGAAAAAGAATTTCCTATTAGCAAACATATATTCATTATTATTTTTGAGAATAGGTGGTTAAGAATATTCAGTTCGATGTTTCTAAAACATAACATTAATTGCACACGGATTTAAAATCAAATCTATATTCATCTTTCTCAGAGCTAAGAATTGAACAATAGATATCTTTGTTCCAAATCTCATGTGTTAATCCTTGTACTATCAGACGTCCTTCTTTTATTCTTGCGTCGAAAATTGCTAAGTTTAGTTTTAATCTTAACGTATAACCGGAACTTCTTAAACGTAGTATTTAGCTTAACGTCTCTCTAGTGAAATCTACTTAAGTTTGATAGACGTCAAGCCACGGCAAAAGGCCTTTCTAATCTCATCTCTCTTTGGCCTGTCTTCATTTACATTCCAATAATACTTTACAATCTAAAACGTATTCCTCCGCCCTGTTGCTAACATATCAAAATTCTCAGACACATGTTGCCTTATATCTGAAAATCCTATACAAGCAAGGTGACCTTGTACATCATGCTTCAGCTCAGTTGCTTGAGACTTGAATTTTTTAGACTTAGTTAAAGTTAGATCACAAGTAAATGGTTCGAGACCGACACGAATCTTTATCTTAAGCCTATATTTTACTCTATTTATTTAATGGAAAAATACTGAGTAAAAATATTAAGTTAAGTCAAGTTAAAGTATGTGTTATATATATATATATATACAGGCTTTAATAAAAATGACAGAAAATGTATTATCATTAAATTTTGTATATAATTTTTCATGTGTTCATATAATTTGTTTTCTTTGCGGAACTCAAATTATATTATAATTGTTTAAAGGTTTGTACTTTCGTGCGCTTTCGGCTATACTTTTAGCCATTATCAAGAATTAATTTTGTTTTACTTCTAAATAAGCATGTGTAAAGTTTATACATATAGAGCCTTGTGTGTGTTAGGTTCCGAACAAGGTAAGCACATTGTTACTTTTCAAACATTTATAAGTCCCACGTTGAAAACATAGTTTTAAAAAAGTTACTTCCGTCGCTTCTTTCTCCAGCCATGGGTTAGATAGCAGAACAGCTTGGGTTTTATAACCTTTGTTGCTAATCAGCCTACCGCAGAAAGTAATGACAACCTACCACGGTAAAATCTTCTGCCCAGTCAGTTATGTCTCTTACGAGACCTGATCGCCCAAGCGTGTATCACGTATGGCACTTAACTGACTAATTTTGCTATGCCAATGAACCTTCGTATTTTGGTGTCAAATTTTCTATCGAATGTTAAAATACGCCCCAGATATTCAAATTTCTTGTACTTGCTTCATCTTGGCATCACAATTTGTAATTCACTTCTTGAAACTTCTTTGCTGCCAACCATATTTTCATGTTTTCTTATAATTTCTCTCTTGTCTCTTCTTGCATTCTTTGACTGTTTTCTGTCGGAGTTTTTGCTGCTTTTCCTTTTGTGGTTTCTATCAAAATTCTCATTTGTGTATATAATGCTGTTAAGATTGTGGCTTCCAAAAATGAATCCTGGTAGGAAATCAAATTCTTTCAGAATTATCTCACTGTAAAGGTTGAATAAGTTCGGCGACAAGACATATATTTATCTTACACTCTAAAACTACCAGTCGCTACATAGTGCCTAGAATGTCCATATCTACAAAAGCTTTATCACTGGTATATTAATTAGATAAACATAAGGACCTCAATGGATATTATCTAGCGCAATATAAAATATTGAGAGAAAAACTCAACACATGTGTTGGGTTTTCGTCTGAATATATATCTATATATATAGGTGTGAGTTTGTAACCCTGGGTTTCACGCTCTTGCGATCGTCAGACAAACTGATTAATTTTTTTTAAATTGTTTATATGTAGGGTTGCGTATATTCGTGTATTTTTGTGGAAGTGGGGGGAATCTGTCGTCATGACAGACGCAGACATATACATATACATATACATTTGTACACCCATTAACGCACGCAAGGACACACACACACGCGCGTTCGCTCACTGAGGCTGGAATAAACATACATATGCGAATTCTGCAGGGCTCGGCATATATATGCATATGTGTGCCGTTGCGCACATACATACGCGTTCGGTTGGTGTATTCGAATAGTGTAGCGATGTCAACGCGCGGACAGTTGTCGATTTCTCGTACGTACATAGGTACTTATGATGGGTTCTGTGTGAATCTATGATAGGTAAGAGTTGCTAATATTTTATTTAAGGCTGTATTGTTATTCTTTATTTTAAAGTCGGTTATTAGCTTGTTTTTTTTTATTTTTGTGATTACGTATATTTAGATGGTAGAAATTCTAATTTGTAATGCTTGTTAGTGTTTATGTGTGGTGTATCAATTTTACTGCGGCAGAGACGTGTAATTTACGTTAATGATGATTGCGTACTAATACTGTGATAGTAAATATTTGATGATAATAACAGTTGTGGTAGTAAATAGTTATTGTGAAACGGTAGTAGTGATTAGTAATGGTGGTGTGAGGATAATAACAATAAATGCAGTTCTTATGGTGGTAGTTTGAATAGTTGATAGGTTTATGGTATCAGCGGTTCCTCCCCCGCCCCTTTTTTATCCGTTTGGTATAAATTGTGTTAATAGGTATTTATTTTCATGTCTGCATTTAGAAATTAGTTCTGATCTCGTGTTTAGTAAGTTCTTTTGTGGGGTATTAGATATAATTGCTACTTTTTCATGATGGCAAAGTAGGCAATCTTTTGTAATGTTGTTGTAGGCAGGTGATTTTTTCAGTATTTTCTATCTTATTGTTGGTGAAATATTTCTGGCTTTTAGACGCCATACTTATGTGGATAGGGTAGTGCTGTTCAAGTATTTTCTGTTGGAGAATGAAAGATTGTGGTTGTTATTTATTTTCTTAAATGGTCCTTCAGTGTCACCGATGTATTACATTGTGTTGTTGTTTGCACTTACCTTGGTTTTATATACTATGTTTGTTTGCTGGCAATTTCTCTGGAGAGATTGCATTATTGTAGGTTGTTAATTTTTTGTTATGGCTTTTTATTATTTGTGTAATATTTTTGTGCAGCTGTAACTAATTTTGACGTTGTTTTTTGTTGAATATTTTTGCTAATTGGTTTGTCACCGGAAAGCGTTTTTCTATTAAGTTCAGGAATATCTTACCTATGTTTGTTTTGAAGGCTTTGTTGTATGGTGGATTAAACCAGATAATATTTCTTTTTCTGTGTTTGCTTTTTCGTTGCGGAGGTGTATATTGTAGTTGTTGTTTGTATCCACATTTTTAGCGTGTCGCCGTATGGTGTTCTTCTGTTATTAAAAATATGTATGTTAGATGAATTTTTAGATAGTCTGCGGCTGATTGATATGGGTATTTGTTTGATGATTGAAAGATCGTCATTATCTTTTCTGTATGGTTCATATGTATTGTTGTCCAAGTTAAGGGTGACATCTAGAAAGTTTACTGTTTTTATACCTGCTTTTTTTTCTGTTTTGAATCCAATGGATTTTAGAGCGTTTACTATTTTTTCCTAAATCTATCTAATTTGGGATCATTGGGTTCTCTTATCAGGAGAAATCCGTCATCTCTGTATAGTCCCGTGTCTTTTTTCTCCAGAACTCTGGCTAGATGTGAAAGAATTAGTATGTCTACTAATTCGCATGTCTCTGCTCCATCGTAGCTACCCATTGTTACATCGAATAAGTCGTGGTTTTGTTTTTTGTCCATGGTTCATTATTGTGGAATAGTAGAGATTTGCGGCAGTGCATGATTATTTTAATATCTTCGTTTGTAATTTTTATATGTTGTTGTGCCAGTTGTATAGCCTCATTTAATATGTTTTCTGTGATGGATGGGTAGAAATCCACGATGTCGAATTGGATGAAAGTGGTTTTGTCCTTGCTTTTTATTGTTGTAAACCACTCTATGGAAGTTTTCGTGTTTTTCCATTGGTTAAGGTCTATTTTTTCCTTAAGTTCGTGTTGATAGTTTTTATTTTTTTTTTTTTTTTTTTTTTTTTTGCTGATTTTTCCTATCTCGCTTTTCGCAGGGTTTATTAGTCGGAATGCAGGTTTTTCTACGAAGTTGGTTTTGTGATCTTTTGCTGTTATGAAAGCTTGGTGTTCGGCTAATCGGTTTATTCTTTGATCTATCTTTAATTTGACGGCTATATGTTTAGCTTCTTGGTTTATTGTGTTAATTGTTTTCGTGGTTGCCTTCTTGTAGGATTGTGTGATCTTTTCAATTATAAGTTTATTGTAGTCGGTGGGTTCCATTGTGTATATGCTTGTAGTTTTGTCAGCCAATATGAATACTTTATTGGAGTTCATTATTTTTCTTGTCCTCTATAATTTTCTTCTGAAAGTTGTCTAATGTCTTTTGAACTTTAAATTTCTTGCTATATTTGTCATGTCATCTACGAATTTTATACTTTTTGCATATTGGTGGGCATGTCCTTGTATTGAAGTTAAATGTTTCAGTTGTTTCGTTTTTTTTTTTTGTTCGTTGAGGAAGAAATGTGGCTTCCATCTCATTCTTCTCATGAGGCTTTCGATTTTCTCCATTAGTTGAAATTTATACGAAGCTTGGGTGGGTATAGGGATGTTCTTCAGTGAGTATCCTAGGACAAACTTATCCATCTTTAAAAAAAGAACAACGCGAGAGCTCAACCTGTGTGGGAACGAAGTATATGTGAAAAGTGTACGTATATAATTATAAATATCAATATCAATATATATATATATATATATATATATATATGTGCAATTTGTTATATATATTATATTATTTATATATTATATATCCGTGGTACTTATTTAAAAGCGCTCAATATCAGTGATAGAGCAGACATATTCATAGATGGGAGTTTGTAATCTTGAGTTTCACGCTCTTGCGATCGTCAAACAAACTGATTATTTTTTGAAAAAATTGGTTATATGTAGGATTGCGTATATTCGTGTATTTTTGTGTAAGAGGGGGGAATATGTCGTCATGACAAACGCAGATATTTGTGGAAGTGGGGAAATCTGCCGTCATGACAGACGCAGACATATATATATATACATTTGTACACCATTAACGCACGCAAGGACAAACACACACGCGCGTTCGCTCACTGAGGCTGGAATAAACATACATATGCGAATCGTGCGGGGCTCGGCATATATATGTATATGTGTGCCGTTGGCGCACATACATACGCATTCGGTTGGTGTATCGAAAAGTGTAGCGATGTCAAGGCGCGGACAGTTGTCGATTTCTTATGTACGTACGAGAAATCGACAACTGTCCGCGCGTTAACATCGCTACACTATTCGAATAAACCAACCGAACGCGTATGTATGTGCGCAACGGCACACATATACATATATATGCCGATCCCCGCACGATTCGCATATGGATGTTTATGCATGCCTCAGTGAGCGAACGCGCGTGTGTGTGTGTCCTTGCGGGCGTTAATGGGTGTACAAATATATATATATATATATATTTTTTAATCATTTCACCCCGAGCAAGGCAGAAACGCCACTGATGTGCAGGGGGTTACATAAATGTAGAAAGATTAATTAGAAAAGAGTGAGGAGTACAAGCTAGTTAGAAAGGAACAATAGAAAGCTGAGAAAGCAGGTGCAATGACAGATACATGGGCGGAGAGAAAGTGAAGATTATACAGGGGAGGGGAGAGAGCTAGAGTCCAGTGGTTAGTAGGTGAGTATTAACTTTGCATTTAAATTTCTGGACGTCGTAGCCGTCAGGAAAGCAAGAATACGGGAGTGAGTTCCACAGGCGGGAAGTGCGAGAGAGGAAGCTGCAGGAGTAGAATTGTCGTCTGCATTTGGCTAACCTGACTGTGAATGGGTGGGACCCATTTGCCAGTCTGGTTGCACGGGTAAACACCTGTTGAGGAGGCATCAGTGACTTAAGCTCATCCAAGCAGAAGCCATGAAAGTATTTATAGAACAGACAGAGGGAGGCCACATTTCGACGATGGGAAAGTGGCTGCAGTCGAGTCGCCAGATCAGTACCTATCACATTACAGACTCTCCTTTGGAGCTTGTCAAGAACACTGAGGAGAACGGCAGGGGCACCTGACCATAAATGGCAGCAGTACTCCATGCACGGACGGATGGTTGATTTGTATATATGCAGGATGGATTCAGGTGGAAAAAACATCCTGGATCGACATAGTGACCCAATCTTCTTAGCAGTAGATTTTGCTATGGATTCAATATAGTGGTTCCATTTGAGGTCTGAGGACAGGGTAAGTCCGAGGAGGCGTAGTGTATTACTCTCCGGGAGAATCATCTGGTCCATGCTTATGGGAGGCAGAAGTGGTTGCCTGTAATGGTTGACAGACAACAGCTTGGTCTTAGATGAATTGAAGTTGACAAGCCACTTCTTGCCCCAGTTCACCACAGAGTGTAGATCCCGCTCAAGGTCAGCAGCGAGATTATGTCTGTCCTCCACGACAGGTTTCTTACTGGAGCGGGAGTATATTGTAGTGTCATCTGCGTAGATGCCTAATTGGGACTTGATCTAATCTGGGAGGTCGTTGATGAAAATAAGGAAGAGCGTCGGGCCCAGGATAGAGCCTTGTGGGACACCAGCATTCGTGCTGTAGGACGAAGAGGCACGCCCATTCAGAACGACCTTCATTTTGCGGTTATTTAAGAAAGATTGGATTAGGTCAAGCAGGCGACCGGTAATACCATAACCGCGTAGTTTGCATAGGAGGCCAGGGTGACAAACCCTGTCGAAAGCTTCGGAGATGTCCAGAGCAACCGCGCGAGCCTCGTCAGACTCATCAAGGGCCTGTAGCATGTACTCCGTCACAGTTGTTAGCAGGTCAGCTGTGGACCTGTCAAATCGGAATCCATATTGCCTGTCGGAGAACAGTTTGTGGGCGGTGAGATGATGAACTATTTCAGCATTGATTATAGCCTCGAATACTTTCACGAATATCGGTAGAAGACTGATAGGGCGATAGTTGGATGGGTCCGAGGGTTCACCACAGTTCTTAAAGACAGGAACGACTGAGGTGAATTTCCAGCATGCAGGAAAGCAGGAAGCAGAAAGGCAGTAGTTAAACAGTTTAGAGAGGACAGGGGAAAGTTCAGGGGCACACCTCTTAAGGACTATCACCGGGATTCCATCGTCTCCACACGCCTTATGGGAGTCGAGTTTTGAAATCACTCTGGATACTACTGTCGGGGTAATATATACGTCGTGCAGTTTGGCCTCAGTTCTAATAGGGAAGTTGGGTGGGTGCACTCCGGACGAATCGAATGTGGAGTTGGATGAGAATCTGCGGGCAAAGCACTCAGCTTTGTCCGCAGATGACGTGAGAACATCAAACCATGGATTAAAGGAGGTGTTGAGGATTTCCTATTGTTGAGCACTCGTTTACAAATCCTCCAATAGTCCTTGGAGCCGAACTTGCGGTCAGCTATGTGCTGTCGCATTCTCTCAGCAAACAACTGTTTGGCGTCATTTAGGGTTCTCTTGCACTCACTGGGAGCAGATGTGAACAGGCGCCTATTGTGATCAGTTGGCTGTCTCCGGAATAGACGGAAGTAATGGTTCCTGTGGGCAATGGCGGCTGAGCAGGCCGGAGAGAACCACGGAGAGGAATGAGGTTTTAAGCAATACTTCCTGGTGGGTATGAAGGCATCAATGCCAGCTTTCACCCATGACGAGACCTCAGAGGCAGTCATCAACTGATAGGTCAAACACTTTTCCCCAAGGGACGTCGCAGAGGAAATCGCGAAAGGCATCCCAGTCAGCTTTTTGGTAGAGGTAGGAGGTTCTATAAGTAGGGGGCTTCTGGGGGGAGTGAGATTGGAAAGAAATACTGAGGGAGACTACAGCGTGGTCGGAGTTGCCGAGAGGGCAAAGCTGCGAGACTTGACAGGCGTCGGGCGCAGAGGTGAAACATATATCTAGCAGTGAGGAATGACCCGAGAATGTGCTTGGGAGCGAGTGGGGAGGTCCACCACTTGCGTAAGGGATTGGGAAATAGCAAAGTTCATGGCGTGAATGCCCGCCGGATCAGTAACGGCGTTTTCAAGCCACTCAGAGTGATGGGCATTGAGGTCTCCAAATACAAATATGTGGGCAAATGGGTGATAGGAAATAGCCTTATCTATGTCGTCGGCAATGCTATCTAGTAGGGAGCAGTCAGGAGAGGAGGGAGAACGGTAAAGAAAGACTAGGTAGCTAACCGAACCGAGGAGAGACAAGCGGAGACATATGTATTGGTGGTCAGTAGATTCGAGTGAAGTCACCCTAGTTATGGAGAGGTGTTCGCTGACATAAACACCCAGCCCATGCATGTGGACAGTGGAATCCTTCCTTAAAAGGGGAAGATAACCAGGGATGAAGAGGTCAGAGGAGGGAATAGCTGAGTTGAGGTTAGTTTCGCAGAGCGCGAGGATGTCAGGGGACTTTTCATGCAGGAACGCTTCTACACTAGGAAAGTTAGTACGAATGCCCCGGATATTAGTGAAAGAAAGGTTAATGGGTTTAGGTAGTTTGAATTTAACTGGTTTAGGGTCATTTCTGATTTGTTTCGCCATGTTTTTTGTTTATAGAAAGGGACCTAGGGTAGAGGATACAGGCGGTCATTACCCACGATCTGTGCTGGGAGGGAAACTGGCTAGGGCTGCAACAAGGTGTGGCCTCGGGGTTGCCCACCGAAAGCGCTTGCAGGGACACCTATCCATGCGCGACATGGCACTACAAGAACCCCGATATTATACAACTGTTGATCAGAGCAGATGCTCTTGACGCTACGCAAGAGTTAGGGCTCCTAACTACCAGTCGGAAGCAGCAACCAGGAAACTGCCAACCCGGTACCCTCACAGTGATGAGCCATTGCCACCAACCGGCCAGATCGCAGGAAACTCACGGAAGCACCAGTACCAAGGTCTGAAGAGAGAAAAGAGAAAACCGGAAACCACATCCTAAACAGGAAACAAGGAACGAGCCTCTACTCCAGTTCAATAGACGTGGGAGGAGTATTGACCGGGCGATAGTGTGACCGATCTACTCCTATTAAAAAAAAACAAAAAAAAAAAACAAACACGAACAACCTTCGAGAAAACACAAACTTACAAAAGTGGAGTTAGCTAAGTTTTAACTTAGTTAAAGTCCAAATGAACTCCAAAAAGGGGAGAAAAAAAAACAACAAAAAACACAGATATATATAAAAAAAAAAACCAAAAAAAAAACGAAAAATACCTCACAGTTTAACACAGGAAATTTGAATTAAAGTTTCATTCTTCAATTCTTGCTTTTCCCAAAAATCAACATCAAGTTAAGCTGCTAAGTAAATTCCCATTCAAAGAACATCACATGGCGTGGAGGTGTAATGGCTGCCGATACCTTGGCCAAAGTAGCTTCGCATAACAGAATAAATAAAAATTTCAAACTTTTTTTTCCTCCCAAATGTCTGCGTCTGTCATGACGGCAGATTTACCCCACTTCCACAAATGTCTGCGACTGTCATGACGACAGATTCCACAAAAATACACGAATATACGCAACCCTACATATAACCAATTTTATAAAAAATTAATCAGTTTGTCTGACGATCGCAAGAGCGTGAAACCCAGAGTATCAAACCATTCCTATCTATATGAATATGTCTGCTCTATCACTAATATTGAGCGCTTTTAAATAAGTACCACGAATATATAATATATAAATAATATAATATATATAACAAATTGCATGTATATATATATATTGATATTTATAATTATATACATACACTTTTCAAATATATATATATATATATATATATATATATATATATATATATATATTCAGAGGAAAACTCAACACATGTGTTGAGTTTTCGATTTAAATGTACCTCCTCATTTTAAAATACTCATAATTTATTTATTAACTACAGTTTTACAAGAATTGGATATGAGAGAAAAGCGTTTCGTATGAGGTTTTATTTAAAATTCGATACAGGCACCAGATTTTACTACCAGCTTCTCGGGCCGCTCAAAAATTCCGTCAGCTGATTTCAACAGAAACACTTGTGGTATGGAAGATATAATTTCTTGTATTCGACCTTCAAGTTCTTCCAAATTCTTCGTTAGACTTGTTCCTTTTAACCAACCCAAAGAAGTAAAGATTTTATCATTAGATTACTCTCTCTCTCTCTCTCTCTCTCTCTCTCTCTCACACACACACACACACACACACATGCATACTCGCACTCACGCACGCATCCGGGTTCCAATCTCATCATGGTCTCTTTGAAAGTGACTTTCTGATGTTATCAAGCAGGGGAGAAAGTGCTTGAAAACCCGTGACATACGCTCACTGAAATCTTGTGAATGAAATCAGGTAAACGGAACTACTTGGATTCCTCATAGGTGCGGTGGAAGATGTTAGCAGGGGAGGCGGAATGATTGAAAGACTATCAACGATTTAGTAATACTTTCAAAATATTCACATGCTGAAAATAAATATGATTGCAAATTTAAAAGTATAACTATGGATTACTTTTAATTTCATGAATGATCCGCAATTTAAACTGTTATAAATAATAATAATTATTGGCCGATTTTATCATTGTAATATTTTTGCATTATGTCTAGTATATAGTAAAAAAGTCCCACAAATTGGAGGAGAGAGCGTTATCAATGATAAGGTTCTAACTTTGAATCCGTGGTTATCTCCCTTTAATTCTCTCTCTCTCTCTCTCTCTCTCTCTCTCTCTCTCTCTCTCTCTCTCTCTTTTAAATGTACTTTTTATTATTTGTCTATATTTCTGAGATGAGGTTGTATTTACAGTATTTACATTATTCAGACTGTTGTCCTCATCTTTGTTGCTTGTTGGTTAGTTCTTGTCTTGACTCTTAGAATTGTGAATCCAATACCAGGCTACAGCAGTGCTAAACAAGTAACTTGCAGGGTGAGAGAGAGATAACTCATGATTTCCAATCGAAGCTTTACGCAAAGAATGGAGTTCATATACCCAATGATTTTAATAAAAAGGGTTCGGTTCGAAATTTCTAGCACCTGAAGAAGGCCGGAGCATACAACGGCTGAAACGTCGTACAAATGGCAAAAAACATGAGAACAATAGTCCGAATAATGTAAAAACTGTACTTTTTTTTACATAACATTTGGTGAGACGCGAGCAAATTGTAATTCTGAAAAGTGGCCCTGAGAAAAATTTGGTAGAACAACTGGGCGAGTTTTTCATTTCCTGTTCTAGTTGTTAGTCGTAATCAGGCATTATTTCTGTAGCATAAAATTAGAAACACGAACGACATAAAGGAATAGACAGATTAGATATTGAAAGTCGTATACGAGTAGATTTAAAACGATAAGAGCCTATAAAAATAGATTTTATCCAAAACATATACGAATAGATAGATTACCTACGCTACCTGTACCTGTTTCGGCATTCACTCTGGCCGGGTTGAGCCGGCTTCCTCCTATAGAGAAAGATTCGTTGCGATTTGTTTAAGGGTAGGGTTCCAAGTCCTACCCTGTATAAATCTCAGGCATTTTTTTTTAATTATCCCGCAACAGGTTGCCAATAACTGCTGTGGTAGACTGGTTTCCAGCCAAGGCTATAGAACCCAATCTGTCCTGTTATTTAACCCATAGCCGGAGGGAAGGGACAGATGAATATCTTTCCCAAGAGTATTAGCGCGTAAGAAAATGCAGGGCATTCAACTTTTCTCAAAAAAGAAACTGCAATCTTATTGATTCTGACTTGGCATATCGGTTCAAATCACTTACGCACCGACGTTGCCTCTCTTGCCTTTTCTATAAATATTTTTGTAGTATTCGTTCTGATGAGCTTTGCTCTATGGTATCTAGACTTTATGAATTTAAACGCGATACTAGATTGGCAATAAGGTCTCATTATTTCTTATTCTTTCACACTTGGTAACTCATTGTTTCTCAGTGGCTTTACTGCATTACATGGGATGAAATGATAAAAAAAAAGCCGGTTAACAACAATTCATGGTTACCATCTCTATGTTGAACTAACTTGACACAATTATGTGGAGGTGTATGAGACTAATTAAGACAAGCCTAAACATGTGTGTGTGTGTGTGTGTGTGTGTGTGTGTGTGTGTGTGTGTGTGTGTGTGTGTGTGTGTATGCGCACGCTCGTTTCAAACGAAGAATTTGTCACTTTAATTGAACAGGTTCATGCCAATTTCGAAATTTCGTAAAGACACCGCTATGATGCCACATTCACCAATCGGGGAGTTTTTTCTTTTTTTTTTTTTTTTTTTTTTAGTTGTGTCAAGACTAGCTACAATGGATGAAGACATTATAACGGTGTTCTCACGAAACTTCGAAGTCTACAGGTACATGCTAAGTTAAAGTGACAGACTTTGCATTAAACCTATCAACGCTCTATCTCTAACCAAATATCGAGCACTTTATGATAAAAAACCTGCTTGCCAAAATACATTTCATCAGTACAACTACTGAAAAAAAAAATTGCCGCTAAATATTATCGCAACTTAACACTATATATATATATATAAGTAAGTAGTTAACCTAGAGCCAACGGACATACCTAGGTTTCACCTAATGGATCATCAGAGCAAGTTAATTTACTGTTATATATATATATATATATATATATATATATATATATATATATAAAGTAAGTAGCTAACATAGAGACAACAGACCTACCTAGATTTCGCCTAATGGATCATCAGGGCAAGTTAATTTACAGTTATATATATATATTGTTGATTTGTGATAATGCTTAGTGCAAAAATTGTTGTTTTCCTGTGGTTGATTGATAAAATATTTTGGCAAGCAGGTTTTTGTTTGTCTTAAAATGATTGATATTTAGATAGAGATTTAATAGGATTAAATGTATTTTTAAAAAATACACCCTGAGGAGTGATAAAATCATAATGGTGACTTCACGAATCTCTGAAGGTGGCATGACTCAACATTCATTCTATATACATATATTTCTACAAGAAAGGCATTTGAATAGAAAAGCAAATAGGAATACAATAAGCATGTTTGCTAATAGACAGATTTAATAAGGGAAAAGAATAGATCAATACATCAATTTAATACGGGAATTGTGTATATGAATAGATTTAATAGAATTCAACGAATAGAAAAAAAGGAATTGTAACCGTTTTAGCGTGCATAATTTTGGGGAAAAACGTTGAAAAAGTTATCTATGGGATATAAATTAGAAGAATAAGGTTCCTTTGGTGAATTGTGCAATACTTTGAGTGGACAGTTCTTTCGGGTTTTGTGTGAGCGTAATAAATATCGGTTTGGAATGAGAAATCAGAGAGCCGATTTCGAATTCCAGTCGAATTTATATCATTTACTTACACACAAATACCCTTGGGAAGAAATTAATCTATATCTTCTCCCTCCAGCTATGGGTTGAATAGCAGGATAAATTGGATTCGGTATCCTTAGGCGGCAACCAGTCTACCGCTGAAAGTAACGGCAACCTACTACGGGAAAATCTTCTGATTAGTCAGTCACGTCTTTTTTCGAAACATGATCGCCCAAGCGTGTGTCACTGACTGAACTGCGTGTGAGTGAATTTTCCGAAAAGTTTATAAACTTACTTCTCTCTGCGTAGCGATTCGTGGCTTTGTGTGTAGACATAAATTGTACAAGGCAATGAAATGGGAACGGAAGCAAAATATTTTCGTTCATTTTTTTTTAGTCAGGAAATCCGTCAAACGTCTAACGGCGAGTTTATACAGTATCCGATGGCTTAACTAGTCTAGGTCCGAAGCTTATAAAAATATCTTTATTTAGTTCTTTATTTTGGAAATTCCAGTTGGCGTTCATTTTAGTCATGCCAAAAGCAAATCGACCGTTCCTATATTGTGACAGCTCATTCTTCGTACATAATTTTCTGGAAGGGAAGCTGATTATGTTAAGTAAACTAAATATTTATATTTCTCTATTCTCTAGGCAGCAGCTTCTTTTTTTTTTCTAAAATAACTAATCGTGCTTATTTTTCTCTTGGTCTTATTTCATTTGGCAGTACGGCCTGTTGTCTTAATGCTGTTAGTTAACGATCTTCTACCACGAACAACGTTGTGATATGACGCATGCGCAAGAGTCTTCGGTTTAGTGTTACTGGAAATTTAATGTCATTAATGTCCAAATGTTAAATCGACTTAGACTCTAGGCGCTTCAACATTAATTCCATAATGTTTAATCATTTTATATTAACTGTCTCCATTTGATTTCGTTTTTATTTTAATCCTATTTCTTTTATTCTGTTTCGGTTATTTAGAAATCAAATCGTGTTTCATCGTCACAGACAATGACGAACATTTAACGTTACGAATATGGCGTAGTTTTCGTTGCGTTGGAAGAGCAACGGACGCGGGGTGATACCTGGGCCAAAGTTTACGTGAAGTAATATTTTTTAGAGTTAATAAACTTAATCAAATCAGTAACTATAATTTCCTTCATCTATGCTAATTTGTTATCGGTTTTTGAACCTAATATATTTAATTGTGTGTGTATTTTTTTTTTTTGTTTTTTTTGAGAAATTATAAAACTTAAGTAAAATCACGGCTAACAAACACAGAAAGAATGAATTTGATTTCCCACTAAGTAAAAATGTTTCGTAAAGAATGACTCGGTCCGTTCTACAATCCGTTCTACTTAACCCTCTAGGGCCATTCGTATCATATTTGATACAGTATGAAAACAAGCCTTGAAAGAAATATTTTCCTGAAAAATTTTTTAAGAGAAATATTTTATAAATTTCAAATGAAAGCAGTACTGACTGCTCAGTCAATGAATACCAAATGTTTCCTTATAGGGAAATACCAAATGTTTCCTTATAGGGAAATACTGTATCAAATATGATACGAATGGCCCTAGAGGGTTAATTCATTATTATCTGAGAAATGTTTTTTTAACTCTCTAGGGCCATTCGTATCATATTTGATACAGTATGAAAACAAGCCTTGAAAGAAATATTTTCCTGAAAAATTTTTTAAGAGAAATATTTTATAAATTTCAAATGAAAGCAGTACTGACTGCTCAGTCAATGAATACCAAATGTTTCCTTATAGGGAAATACCAAATGTTTCCTTATAGGGAAATACTGTATCAAATATGATACGAATGGCCCTAGAGGGTTAATAGACAGATAGATAGATAAACAGACTGAGATTAACCCTCTAGGGCCATTCGTATCATATTTGATACAGTATGAAAACAAGCCTTGAAAGAAATATTTTCCTGAAAAATTTTTTAAGAGAAATATTTTATAAATTTCAAATGAAAGCAGTACTGACTGAATGAATACCAAATGTTTCCTTATAGGAAAATACTGTATCAAATATGATACGAATGGCCCTAGAGGCTTAATCTCAGTCTGTTTATCTATCTATCTATCTATTAACCCTCTAGGGCCATTCGTATCATATTTGATACAGTATGAAAACAAGCCTTGAAAGAAATATTTTTCTGAAAAATTTTTTAAGAGAAATATTTTATAAATTTCAAATAAAAGCAGTACTGACTGCTCAGTCAATGAATACCAAATGTTTCCTTATAGGGAAATACCAAATGTTTCCTTATAGGGAAATACTGTATCAAATATGATACGAATGGCCCTAGAGGGTTAATAGACAGATAGATAAATAAACAGACTGAGATTAACCCTCTAGGGCCATTCGTATCATATTTGATACAGTATGAAAACAAGCCTTGAAAGAAATATTTTCCTGAAAAATTTTTTAAGAGAAATATTTTATAAATTTCAAATGAAAGCAGTACTGACTGAATGAATACCAAATGTTTCCTTATAGGGAAATACCAAATGTTCCCTTATAGGGAAATACTGTATCAAATATGATACGAATGGCCCTAGAGGGTTAAGTAGACTGGTAAACTCGTTAAAAAATAAGGAATATGTTTTGAAAATAATGTGTTCAGATGATTGAGTTATTCGTTTTCTAGAATTTATCAACGTTTTACAGGTTATTTAAAAGCAGGTATAACTTTTAGGTTGTAAGAACTTTTGAAATAATAATGGTTTAATGATACAAGTCTTACGAATTAACCCCTAGCTGGGGCTAAGAGGTGGATTCAAACCTCATCAGAATTTGATAAACAAACAAGAAATAATTATGTAATGAAGTGGGGGTTCGACTGTATACCCTACTAAATAAACTGATCCCTTACTTTGTGTCCAAGGTAGTTTGTATACATATATATTCCAGACAATATAAATAAATCTAAAAGATTTGCCTGCGTAGCTACTCAGTATTTCATCGGTTGACTGATTCGTTTTCTGCAGCTTGTCAACCCTATGCAGGTTATTTAAACCAGGTAATATTTTTAGATTGTAAGAATTATTTTTAGATAATAATGATTTAGTGATTCAAGTTTTACTAATTAACTCATAGTTTGAGTGAGATGTGGATCCATACCTTTTTCAATGGTATTTTACACGTAAGTGAATGTAACCTACCAGACTAGAATTAGAACTCAGTTCTCTGATTTCCAATTGTAAGTCGTTATCTATTACACAACCTGCACACCCAAACTTACAGTACTTGGTATTCTGAAGCTGTTACCCATCTAATTACGGACTAGGCTCTACATTGTTTAACTTCGGTGATTGAACGCAAGCCAGTGTTTCAAAGTGATATGTTAAGAAGCCGTTCTTAGATTAATATTTGTTTAACCATCCTTCAAATTGGAACACTTGTCCGAAAGGGAAATATTGATATTTTTTTCTCATTATAAAAGTGGGCTGCTGTTCAGAGTAACGATACAATGTCAATTCGATGCCTGATTTTTGCAGTTTTATATACACTTTTTTTTCTTTTTTTTTGGCGGGGGATAATCTTTTCTTTTTTTTTTTCTTACTTTTACAAAAATATTTTTGGCCATTAAAAACAAACAGATTAATTCACTTTTAAAACTGTGTCACATTTTTAATCAAAAAACTCAATTTCGCATAAACTAACAAAAGTCTCAAAAATATGCATATATCAATGGTGTAAGCACGTTTTCAAGACACGGGGCGATATGGCAATTTATTGTACATATTCGTTGCAAATACAGACAGCGAAGGAGAAACAAAAGATCCTTTCCAAAGCGTCCATGTAAATACTTCCTATATTTTAAATTTCAGTATTTGTCTATATTTCTGAGATGAGGCAGTATTTACACTATTTACATTATTCGGACTATTGTCCTCAACCTTATTGCCATTTGTCAAACGTTTCGGACGTTGTATGCTCAGGCCTAGCACCTGAAAAAGGCCGGAGCGTACAATGGCCGAAACGTCGTACAACTGGCAACAAAGAAGAAGACAATAGTCTGAATAATGTAAATAATGTATATTCTAAATTTGTTTCCACATCTTTCATCGAAAGGGAGTCTTCATTGATAAAGTAAACAATACACTCCCTTTATGATTGGCTACATTATTTTAGTAATATGATTTTCCATCATGCATCCTGGTAATCAATATTAGAACTCGTTATCAAAATTCTGTGAAACACAAGGGATAATCCTTTGCGTGTCGTCTTTTCGGCAATTCTTCATATAGAAAATCAAATTATACAGCAGACTGAATGAAAGCTTGGATGGGATATAGAAACAGAAGTTCCATAGGTACTCCTCTTGCCACCAGAACATCGCACAAGTTTGAGAGATTCACCGGAACTTGTCATGTCGTAAAATGAATCTTGAGTATCAGTAATGGTTCCGAGATGATGACAGGTTTTAGCTATGGAGCACATCTAATGAGGCTATGAACTCTGTTGACAAGGTAGCATGCAAACTGTTAGCGGTTCCATAATGATGTTGAGTGTTTCACTTTGCAGGTGTTGGATTTTTAATTAACCAAAGACCACTATGTTGCACTAATTCGTGACTATTTTAACCTATTCATCGACAAAAATGTCTTATTCAAATAGATTAATAACGCGTGTCATTAAGCCTAAGTTTCCTAGAATTTGTTTGGCACGTTCTGGATATTGGCCATGCACAGGTTTGTCTTGCTAGCGTTGTTTCATCTGTTCAAGAGCTTTATCTTTGGCTTTCATTTTCATGTTTTTTGCCGCAATAATTGGTTCTTGGCTTCTACAGAATCTACTAATTGTAAATCTTGTTTGTATTTACTGCCTTCCTTTATTATTGAATATTTTTTCTTTCTTTCTTCATGTTGCCTTACTAATTGTATCATCCAATCCCTTGTTGTTTCTAGGTATGTTAGTAAGCCAATAGTTGTTGTCTTGTATGACAATTCTAGCTGAATAATACCTCTTCCACCTTCTTTACGGGGTATGTATAGACGGCCTACATCAGCCTGTGGGTGATGCATCTTATGCCTAGAAAGAAGCTTTCTTGTTTTAGAATCTATTCGCCTGATGTCGTTTAGAGTCCTTATTATTTTATTATTATTATTATTATTATTATTATTATTATTATTAATATTAATCATAATAATAACAATAAATCTAAATTATTATTATTATTAATAATAATAATAATAAATTTACTCTTTAAAGAAAATGTTAACGGCTTCTCGCACTTTTTACTTCTATACCAATTTCTGTCGTTCGAACAACTATTTGTTTTTAATATACATAGATATGCACAAACTTAGATAGATAGATAGATAGATAGATAGATAGATAGATAGATAGATAGATAGATAGATAGGGATATCTTGTCCAGTTAATATATTTAGTACCTGATGATATATGTCTTTGTATGGGCAGTGGAACTAGAACAGTCTATCCTAGTAGAGTAAATAAGGGTTCAATTTGGAATTCCGTGTAGGTTACCCGTATCTACATACAACCGATGAATACAGGAGACACAAGGGCTGAAACGCTGTAAAAAATAAATAAATATGAGGAAAATAGTGCATTTGCAATCGAATAAATAATGATAATTCCTCATTCCAGAAAATCAGTCTGAAATTCATAGATAATACTTTAAAGGATGCTATGATCGCCTATGTCTTAAAATCCATTGTTTAAAAGAATATTGTAACACTAATTCTTCTACCTGGTATATCCAAGATTATCAAATGCCACATTGATTAAAAGATGAGATATCCACTTTGCTTTTCTATACGTTATTTAAACAACAGAAAATTCGTTTAGCGAACATAAAGAAGAAACAAAACATCATGCTATTTTACTATATTCAAACGCAGGTGTAACTTGGATTCCAAAGAAATAAGTATAGATTTTAAGTCAGCAACCCCAACTCTAAAAGAAAATGTCGAACTTGAACTTAGATAATTAACTTTTCAGGAGAGCACGTAATGTTCTTTCATGTCATGAACTCATTTAAACAAACCGCTGACAATGAAATGTTTGCGTTTCAAATCTCCAACAAAGAAATTTTACAGAAAATGGAAAATAAAGCACGTTTATACTTACAATCAGAATGAGACTATTTATATTCATAGGATATATAATGAGGAAATAGGATTTGGAAAGTTTAATACTCACAGAACGTGTTGGAAGAAAGAGGAGCAGAAGAAATCTGCAAATAACGTGTCTAACGAGCGTGTGCAAATGGATGTCAGAACAGGGTTTAGGAGAAATAGTAATAAGACAAACACTGCTAAAAGCTAGCTAGAACAGGAAGTTGTGTAGAACTATTATGACCCTCGATCTGAAGAGACGTGGCACATAGAAGAAGAAGAAGAAGAAGAAGAAGAAGAAGAAGAAGAAGAAGAAGAAGAAAATAATAATAATAATAATAATAATAATAATAATAATAATAATAATAATCCAACATATTGTACTCCATAACGTTTTCAATTATTTCTTCAGGCACGTATCTCTGTGGTACGAATAACTCGTTATCGGCATTACCATACTAAAAAAAGTGCCGTGTTCAAAAATCCATGACTAATTTTTGCAAGTAAGGTCTAATTATGCAAATATATACATGACGTGAAACTTGAAACGTCAGCCTATCAATGATAATATTTATTTGGTTCTCTTTTGTTCATAATTAGGATCAATTTGCATAATTCGTCAAGTATTCACTCTTTAATATGAAAAACAACTCAGTTTGTTTTTATTGTTTGCCCACATCGTAAAGCTGAAAGGGGAAGATTTGTCTATTGTTGTCTTATTTTCTGAATTTATTCACAGTATATAATGACAAATCACTGATAGCAAAGCGATACAAATACATCCTGGCTTCCATGAAAACGTCAGAAACACTAAGTGATTTTAATTTGCTTCCAATGAAAGAAAACAGATAAATATTAAGAAAAGCTTCTGTCACTGGTATTTTGAACCCAATAAATATAGGATCACCTAATGGCTCCCTGAAATACTAGAACTGTTTGGCTGTGCCTATCCACTCTCGAAATAACATTAAACAAGCAGTACTGGCTTGATTAAAACCTCTAATAGTTGGGATTCTTTATCTTGGTTATAAACTCCATTACCAGCCACAAAGATGTAAATATTAGTGTTTAAAAAATAATGTACGATTATAGAATAAACCATTTGTGTTCTAATATATTATTATAATAGTTACACAAAATAATGATTAAAGTGTCCTCATTCATAATTTTATATTGATCTATTTTAGAACTTGACTTAAAGTATTATATATCCCTCCTTTGAGCATGAACAAATAGGTGATATTTATTCCAAGCTTAGTGATAATGCTTTTTAAACTGCTGCCAAAAAGATTACAGAGAACAGTCTGAAGTATCCGCTTATACTCGAACACTATGGCGATGGTTGCTGAAGTTCCACAGTGGGGATACGAGCCTTAAAAATCAAGGTATCACAGAACTTCTATCTGCAATTGACAATGAATATTTAAAATCTGTACTCGAACAAAACACACGTCAAAATATTAGAGTAAATGTGTCAGATAATTAAGCAATATCGAGCCGCCACAAGAAAATTGGGCAGGTGAAGAAATTCGATAAATGGATTTCACATGTCAAAGAAGTTCGACGTTTTGAAGTGGAGTCGCAGCTAGATCGGCGAAATTATAATGATCCATTCTCTTGATCGAACAGTGACTTTTGAACAGAGACGGATCTTTTATGACTTTTCAAACGATCACAATGTCACAATGGCTTGATCATGACGAAAGACCAAAACACTTTCTGATATATCCCGGGAAGGAATAATCAGGGAAAAGAATAGTGTAAGAATAATACTTACCACTGAAGATAGATTCGAAGAGATTTATTATACAACAGTACAATAAAACAATAGACGTACAATAACAATCAACGTATAGTAACAGGAATAACGATCAAGGAGAAAATGTCTCCGCCTATGACGTATGCGTCCGTCTAGTGACGTATGCGCCCGTCTAGTGACGTATGCGCCCGTCTAGTGACGTATGCGTCCGTCTAGTGACGTATGCGCCCGTCTAGTGACGTATGCGCCCGTCTAGTGACGTATGCTCCCGTCTAGTCACGGTCTTTTATAGACTGGACCATATCCATTACGAGGTAGGATAGGATATTCCTCTACAACACTTTCCAAAACGAAAATTGCTCAAGAGAAGAACATAGTGACTGTCTGGTGGTGGGTCATTGGCGTTATCCATTACAGCTTTCGGGAATCCAACCGAAGTATCACTGCCGAAGTTTACTGCCAGCAACAAAAGTTTATTCTGTAGTCCCAATTATTTGCATTGACCTGTTGCCACTTATCAGGTAACAAGTTACAATTGAGTTGGTGTAAGGTCAAGTGAGTATGGTAGATGGATGAAACCAGATCTACGTTGTACCAAAATAGTCCCTTGTATGTAGTGTTGCGTTGTCATAAAGAACATTTTTCAATTCAAGATCAAATATTTATGAACCTGCTGAAGCAGCTGTACTTACAAATCTACATTTAATGTTTCAATAGATTTTAAGAACAATAAATTAATAATATTTACATTCTTTACACTGATTGAACTGGTGGCCTCAACTTAACTGTCTTACTCACAACGTTTCGCCATTGTACAGTCCGACCTTCTTCAGGTGATTGAAATTGTTAATGGAAACTACAATAACAGTTACTGGGTTTTAGAAAACTATTTTACCGAGAACATATTTTAAGAGAAATATTTGACAAATTTCAACCAAATTGGTAATGGTTGCACAGTCAATAAATACTAATTGTTTCCTTATATGGTAACGGTCAATATTAGTATTACTCTTGTATATCATTTCTTTCTTTCTCTTAAGTTGTTACTTTAAGCGCCATAGATTTTACTAAAAATAATGATATTACTCATCTGTATCTGAGTCATCCTTTGAGATTTCACTCGTCCGATCGATTCAGACGATTAAAAACTTAATTGGGCGATTAAAGTTTATTGCTTTACTCGACCGCGGTCGATTAAAAATCTAGCAATGAAACGTGTCCGTTCAAATATAGATAAACACAACCCAACTTTTACCACGCAAAAGTATGTCATTGAAGATGTTACTTAGAATGGCATTATTGAACTCTTTGATCTCGCTTTTATCGTCCCGGTTAGTGTAAACATTTGTTTAATTAACGCTTCCAGAGTGAAGCCAAAATGTCTCGGTCGACCAGATTGTTTACGAAAAGTAAAAAAGAACATTTCAACTACGCTCCGATAAACAAATTATACATGTAATTTTTTTATAGAAAATCGTTGAGAAAATCAGATTTGTTATTTTTTTTTATCGTGTATGAGATGGAGGTTGTAGTTAAACAGAAGAAAGAAACTATGATAGGTACCTTCACTCAATTGTAAAAAAAAACACAGCATATCACGATGCTAAAACGGTTCAAACTTAATACAAACAAAGTTTTATCATCAAAATGTTTATGCTATTATTAAGAGGAAAGATCAAGTTTTGTTGTTATTTTTTTTTAATTTTTTAAATCCTTTCTAACACGTTCAAAATTTTAGTTAAAATTCCATTTTTGTTTTCCGTCGGCGATTCACGCTATGCTTACGTAAGGCGACTATTAAGAAAATAGAGTCGGTCGGGTAAAATTATTTTTGGCCGAGTAAATTTTCCCTCACTCTCTACCGATGGTCGTGTGATATCTTTTGCAAACCTCAAAGGCTGCCTGAGATATTAAACTAACTTTGATCCAACGCTACACTGGATTAATAGCTGAATATATGACACTTTCAACAAGTGAGCGGTTTTCCAGAATGCATGCAACATGAAAATAGTTGTCAACTTAATCTAACTACAGTGAATTCTATAAGGCAACGCTCGAATAATTCCTTCAAGTGTGGGAAAATTTGTCCTACAAGGAAAGGCTATATGAATAATATGTAATCTCAATTAAAAAAAAACGAAGTTGAATGCGAATAGACAATAGTTACACCAGAATAGAAATAAAAGTGCGGAAAATACATTATTTTATTGGTATTTAGTCAACGTTCAGTAAAATCAGTGAAATCTAACAGCATTCATCATCGATTGGCTACGCAGCTAACACTGCGTTGATTATGATATACAGAAGGATACAGAAATTCTATCATACAAATGCATTCAATGTAAACAAGAATAAAAGTCAAACCATTCATTTTTAATAAAACGGAATGCATAGTGATGAGTAAAAGGAGCAAAGCCATGTGTGAATTACACGCGCCGGACGCCAGAATTAAGTAAGTGCAGAAATTTGGCAATCTAGACAGTGTAGGAACATATAACAAAAAGGGTAACCCAAAAACCTGAAAGAGCATAGAATTAGCAAAATTACACTTTGAGGAACTGAATTGAGTGTTTCTTCTTTCTTCTTTTACCGTGTCCCTTCAAGATGTAAGTGGTCATAACCCTCCACATCTTCCTGTCTTTTGTAGTCCTTAATATTATTTGTCTTTTTATATCTGCTCTGTTATCCATTTGCCTAATCCCGTCAAGTATGTCCCGCGCTGATTTCCCCTGTTCCTCTTTCCTTCTATCCGCCCTGTGAGTATCTAATTCTTCAAGCTATCCTTCCGTATCTTCAACTAATCTTCCTGATGTTAAGTATGAGTTTCCTTTTTTTTCTATTCTCTCCAAAACCTCATCGTTAGATCTGACGTGTCTTAGACCGCTCGACTACTTGGGCTTTCCCATCAAACAATGGCGGTTTCCCCAACAAGACACAGATTTAAATCCTGCCGGATTTTCCTAACAATATTTCTTGATTATTCAGGCCAATAGATGTAATTAATATATTGTTACATAATAAAATAAATAAAATAAAAACACAGAGCATTAAAATAATGTTTCAACAAATAAATTACAAATATGTTGGATTTGATCCATTTCGTAACAGATTTCGAAAATTTTCGTAAATATATACACACACATATATGTGTGTGTGTGTGTGTGTGTGCGTGTGTGTGTGTGTGTGTTTATAATAAAGCTAGCACAATTAGTGATTTAAGTGACACACGCGACACGCTTGGGCGATCATGTCTCGCAAGAGTCATGACTGACTGGACAGAAGATTTACCCGCAGCAGATTGCCATTACTTTCTGCCGTAGACTGGTTGTCAAACAAAGCTACATAATCCAACTTATTCGGCTATTTAACCCATAGCTGAAGTGAGGAGGGATGGATTCGTACCTTTCCCAAGGGTATTTGCGCGTAAGAGAATGCAACGAATTTAGCAGAAATTCGAACTCTGCTCTCTGATATCCACTGCAGCACAACGCACATCCTACCCATCAATGCATATTTAAATATGTGTGCTAATAACGTAAGCGGAGAAAGTAGGAATTGAAGATCATGAGGATATGAAGGGGAGATAACGATTAACTACTGACTTGAAGAGGTTAAGTTTGTAATGTTCAGGAAATATTCACGCAGGAGTCAGTAGCACTTCTGAAGTTTGGATGATGTGACTCGGTGGACATAACATGAAGAGTACTAGATATATTAGTCTGAACTGGTAAAAAAAAAGTGCACTTTTCTTGATTATTGCTTTTAATCATTACACCTCAACCAAGGTGGGACCGCCACTAGTGTGCAGAGGGTTTCACTGAGAGAAAAGACTGGGTATAGGGTATATTAAGAAAAGTATAAAAATGGAAACAGATTCAAAAAGATAGAAAATGGCAATTGACGTTCCATTAATTTTTTTAAAAAAAAGATTGTTGCTATCAGGAAAGAAAGTAAACGGAAGGGAGTTCGGAAGACGGGAATTGAGATAAAAAAAACTATTAAAGTAGAAGTTTAGGTTGCATTTAAGTATTTCAACGATCAAATGGTGGGATATAGATACCAACAGGTAGGCAACGTGGATTCTACAAGAAAGAGATTGCTGAATATAGAATAAGTCTTCATTCACAAGTCCGCATAAATATTCATGAATACTTTCGAGTCTTGAACTAGAAGACTAAGTAGCTCCAGTTCAAACATGGCAGCAATTCTCGATTTTTAGTGTAAGTTGCGATATATAAAACATGTCAGGAAGAACGAGGTACTTTGTAGAGCGGAAAAAGAAACCAAGAGTTAGTGTGTGAAGAAAAAAAGAGATGATAACACTTCGTGTGTTTAAATCTGTATGTCTAATTGTCCTATTAATGTTCTAATGCTTTCCCCACAAACAAGTTAACAAAGCCACTAAGACGCAAGGGGTTACTTAGTGTGAAACAATATGAGAAAATGAAAAGCTTATTAAGAAGCAAGAACAATAAAAGAACAGAAATTAAGAAGACAGGATGTAACAATTGATATTGCATTTAAACATTTGAAGATCAAATTTGAATGAAAAGCAAGAAGCCAGGAGAGAGTTCTACAAGGAAGAAGTGCGAGAAAAGAAACTGTCAGCATAGAAGTTACGGTTACATCTCTAGCCACTTCAGCTGTAAAATGATGAGATCTTTTCACCAATCTAGTATTCATAAAATCTAATTACCATAGACAACCGTTCATCAGAACAATTCTCATGAAATTATTTATAGAAAAGATCCAGGAAATATATATTACGGTAAATGAAAAGTGACTGAAGCCGAGATGTTAGGTCAGGACCAATAACATTGCAAGTTCTTCTTTGGATTTGATGAAGGAATTCCAAATACGTAGCAGGAATCAGTTCTAGTGCCATAGGTAATACACGCTCTTTCGAGATATGACTGACTAGACACAGGATTTTCCTCATTACTTTCTGCGGTAGACTGGCTGCTAACCAAGGCTATAGAATCTAATCTGTCCAGCTATTTAACCCATAGCTGGATGGAAGAAACGGATTAATACTTTTCCAAAGGGTATTTGCGCATAAGTGAATGCGACGTATTCAACGAGACTCTAAACTCAGATCTCCGATTTCTCGTCACGAGTCGATATTCACTCACCACAACGCTCATTGCAAGAGTACCAGACCATAATTAAATTTTGAACAGATTCCGATATATAATTGTGTTGCAGGCGTCACGAAGTTATTGAAAATATTTAATAGCAATAAGTATGTCTCTCTCTCTCTCTCTCTCTCTCTCTCTCTCTCTCTCTCTCTCTCTGTGTGTGTGTGTGTGTGTGTGTGTGTGTGTGTGTGTGTGTGTGTCTTTACACTTCAGGATATATAGACGCAGATTACAATAGATATGAAAGGCAAAGAACGATTAAAGCAAGTGTGGACACAAAAAACAAGGCAAAAGAAAGCAAGCATCATAAATGAATGACGTAGAAATCTTAGAGAAGTAGTAGAGATAAAAAGAAACAAAAACGTTTTTTAAAAAAATGGTTGTGGAGATTTTCATATTTGATAAATCAACCAAGAAATCCGGAAAGAGACGAAATATGACGAAGTTAAGAAATTGCAAATTCATAAATAAAGAACCTGAAATGTGAAAAAGAAATATGAAATCTAAAATGAAAATGATATGTACCCGCCAGCTAGAAATATGATGTATGGATCAATTTCATAAATTAATAGGCAATAGTTATATCATAGGCAATATCATAGTTATAATCAATACTATTTTCAATAGTTATATCATAGGCAATATCATAGTTATAATCAATACTATTTTCAATAGTTATATCATAGGCAATATCATAGTTATAATCAATACTATTTTCAATAGTTATATCATAGGCAATATCATAGTTATAATCAATACTATTTTCAATAGTTATATCATAGGCAATATCATAGTTATAATCAATACTATTTTCAATAGTTATATCATAGGCAATAGTTACGATTTAGTCAGCTTTGCTTCGGGGTAACATCTCAATAAGGACCGAACTGATGGAATACGTAATCTAAACTTATTTATAAATGGAACTTTGTCTCTGTGTGTGTGTGTGTGTGTGTGTGTGTGTGTGTGTGTGTGTGTGTGTGTGTCCGTTACCTATAGACTCCGAAACGGCTGAACCGATTTTCTTGAAAATTTACACAGTTTTACTATAAGCGTCTGCGAGTGTTCTTAGCTAGGTTTTGTGTCGAGGTACCCCCGATAAATATCGGAAATCGATAATTGAAAAAATCGGGTTATAGAAGGTTTGGTCCGATTTTAATCGATACACTCATAAGCAAAGACACAAGAAACTATATTCAGAAGTTTCAAGGTTGCAGTTCTTACAATAGTGCAGAAAATAGATAATATATATATATATATATATATATATATATATATATATATATATATAAGGCAAGATGTTTGTGTCTGTGTCTGTTTATCTGCCTGTATGTCTGTATTTTTTCAGCCTTTTATTTTGATTTTTGCTTCGTGTTTGGCTCTAAGTAGGTATAACTGTAGTTCTTAGTCTCTGCCATGATACCATTTACTCAGATGACATATTTAACCTTCAACATTCAGTTTACGACGAAACAACTTATTTGATATCGATGCCAGGAAATCAAAATTTGACTTACATCCATTTATTTTTCTTTCGGTCTAAGGTTTCACTTTAACTGGAAACAACTATTGCTTGTTAGTCTTTCGTACCAACGTCCAAAGAGTCTGAGCTCCAGGAACATGGATTAGTTTTAAAGCTTTCATTACACCCGAGCAATGTCGGTCTATACTGCTAGTCACTCTCTGAAATATTATCAGTCTTGTTGGTCTTAATTAGCAAAGCTATATTTAAAAGTGAGATGTGCATTGCGGTGCAGTGGATATCGGCTCGGAACGTGAAATCGGAGAACGGAGTTCAAATTTCAATCACTTTCGTTGCATTCACTTACACGCAAATACCCTTACAAAAGGTATTAATCCGTCGCTTCTCCCTCCATGTATGGAGCAAATAGCAGAATAGATTGGTTTCTTTATCCTTGGTTGGTAACCAGTCTATCACAGAAAGTAATTGAAACCTACTGCAGGAAAAATCTTGTGTCAGTCCATCATGTCTCTTTTGATACTTGATCCCCCAAGCGTGTATTATGTATGGTACTTAACTGACAGATATGTAAACGTAATCATCACAAAAGCGACAGTTTGCTGTGAAAGATGAAAGCTTCTCCCAAGAACGATTCTGAAGACACGTCAATAACGTTCTTTGTAACGAAAGTCTAACTGACTATATTTCTGAGATGGATTATTGTTACTATTTACATTGTTCGGACTGTTGACATTATCTTTGTTGTCATATTCACGACGTTTCGAACGTCGTATGCTCTGGCCTTCTGCGTTCACCGAGCTAGATCTTTCTAGTTCCACTTGCTATACTTCTTCCTGATGTTTCAGTTTCAGTTATTTTCCTTTAACTCAACTGTCGTAGTTTTTGTTCATTTCTGCTGTGGACAGGTATTGAATAACATGTGGACATATCGCCTAGTGGATAAAAGCTTAGTTGAAGTCATCCATATGACTTAACTCAAAGAGTTGTAAGTCGAATACCTGGTCACAGTGTTGAGTTAAAGGTTAATAAATGAAATTGAAATATCCAGTAGAAGTGTGGCATGTATAAAGATTTCGGTTCGAAATTGTAATCACCAAATGCCAAATTGTACAACGACTGAAAAGTCGTGAATATGACAACAAAGATGAGGACAACAGCCCAAACAATGTAAAAAGTTTAAACGAAAGACTAAGAGAGAAAAAGTAAAGGATATATTCAAATTGGTGTCCTTATTTTGATTGTTTTAGCTCAGCATTTCCGCGGTCGTACACTCTGGTCTTCTCCATTGTTTTATTTGGCAACCGTCTCGGAATTTCAAACTAAATATTTTATCTAATCCCCGAGAATAGATTACTCGTTGATATATCTCATATTAGTTACTTCTTATTACTTACTAATTTGTGATAGGCCATTCTGTTCGTGTCATTGAACCAGGGTATATTGATTTTTCATCCCTACAATACTCTGGTTTGTCCCCAGTAACAAGCTGAATGCTGGCACAAAGCGACTTACTCCAGCTAAGCCTGAACTTGAAAGAAAGCCAAGAAATGGCGATCCAGATTTTGTGCATTGCTTTAACATAAACATGACTCAAAGAGACTGACACGACAAATATTAAAATGAAGATTGAGAAGCAAAGTCTACTGGGAAGAGAGGACTGAGATTTTAATAGCAAAATAAAGATATTTTTTATTGATTTCCGACGGAAGAATAAGAAGTACAACATCATTACAGAAATATATTTTTTTATTATTTAAAAAGCTAATTTGTATAATGAAGTTTGTTTCTTCGGCTGACAACAAGGCTTCCCAAACTTATATTCGATTTCTACTAGGAGTCAGACGTGCTTTGTGGTGCAGTGGTTATCGGCTTGGAACGAGAAATTGGGGAGCCGAGTTCGAATTCCAGCTGAATTCCTTGCATTCACTTACGCACAAATACCCTCTAGTTATGGGTTAAACAACAGGACAGATTGAGTTCTATAGCCTTGGTTGGCAATCAGTCTACTGGAGAAAGTTATGGCAATATACTGCCAGATAACCTTCTGCCCAGTCAGTCATGTCTCTTTCGAGACATGATCGCCCAAGTGTGTATTACGTATAGCATTTAATTGACTGATTAGGCGTGACATTACATTATTGCCTATTAAAATATCTAATCTAACTTCTTTATTACCTGTTAAAGCCTCAGTAGTTTTGGGGTATGACGATAGACTGCATCTGGCAGCAAAAACTCGCTTCCTTATTCTTGCTTTCCTGACGGCTACAACCTCCAGGAATTCAAATGCAAGGTCAATATTCATCTCTTAACTACTTGACCCTAGTTCTTTCCTCACCAACCTGTATATCATTTCCTTTCTCTCCACCTCTGCAACTGTCATCACACCTGTGTTCCCTCCCTTCTGTTGCTTTTTTTTAATGGTTTTTCCTTCTCTTCACTCTATTCTATTTAGTGCTTTTACTCTTATGTAGCCCCCTGCCCATCAGTGGCGTTACCGCCTTGCTCGAAGTGATATGATTTAAAGAAAAAAAAGGTTCTCTGATCTGGCTGTTTTGAGGCGCGCTGAACCCCCTGTTGCACCCAGGTACACCCTGACTCGGTGTGGTAGCAACTGTTAGGGTTTCAACTATAGGAAAATACTTAACACCCAAACTGGGTTCAAAACACTATGCAAATCTAAAAATAAATTTTTAAAGTAAAATACTAGTAATACATTTTCATAGTTGTAAAAAACACCAACCGTACATTTTTCAAAAAAATTACCAGCAATACATTTTCTCTAAAATAAATTTCTAATGCTATCAGAGAAATCCTATTTCGACATTAAATTACTTATAAATAGATGATATGCTGCTAAACAAACCAACAAAAACAAACCCAATCATCATAAATCCGCTTTCATTCCAGCCTAATACAATAGGTCCACTTGGAACCTATACACCCTTGTTCAAATTAATTGAAACAGCTGCTTTACTTTCTTTTCATTCACCATAAGGTTAGTTTTAGACCCACTGGAGTGACAGGGTGTAATCGTTTTCTATTTTTTCCTCAGATTACGTAATTTGCAGTTTTGCACAATAATATGAAACTATTTCCGGGGTTTATGATGAAATTTATTTGGTTTTGAAAAATATTGCATCATCCGTGATTGGATCAGATTTTTATCGCACTCTGATGCTGCTGTCTCGACTGTCGATCAGTTTTCCTACTGCCATTGTCTGCGATGGACGTTACTTCAAGGAAGCCTACGATAATTGTAACGCTGCACGAACACATTAATAAGCGTCACCGAAAGATCGCAATGGTTCTTGCGAGACAAGCTTGTTAACCAATACCCCACCTCAGGGTGCTCAACACACACACACACACACACACACACACATACATATATATATATATATACATATATATATATAAAAATATTAAATAATAATATATATATATATATAAATATTACATAATAATATAAATATGAATATTACAATTGATAAGTAAATATAAATATTACAATTGATAAGTAAATATAAATATTACAATTGATAAGTGATTTCGATCCTCACTAGGTGCACCATACTTACGGCATTGTGCCACATCCGTAGCTGCTCTTAAAAATCACTATATATATATATATATATATATATATATATATATATATATATAACGATAAAATCAGTTATTGAAAATCGCCTGAAGACACTACTCATGCTAGAAACCTAGGTCGCGAAATAACTTGTTTACAAATGTAAAATATATGTATATATGTGTGTGTGTGTGTGTGTGTGTGTGTGTGTGTGTGTGTGTGTGTGAATGAAATAAATCTTCTTTTACAGACAAAAATTTATTTTGTCCAGGAAACGCTTAAATGAAAAAAGATGTTCAATGCACACTTCAGAAAGTTAAAAGAGGTAATATTTAGAATATTTGGAATATTAACCTCTTCTGCAACCACTGTTTCATCCAATTATCAGTTCACGTTTTTTCGGGCAGTGAAAAGTTTCACTACATGAAGAAACGTTAATTGGATGAAACCGCGGTTGCGGAGGAGTTTAGTATTCCAAATATTTCAAATATATATATATATATATATATATATATATATGTCTATGTGTGTGTGTGTGTGTGTGTGTGTGTGTGTGTGTGTGTGTGTGTGTGTGTGTGTGTGCGAAGAGAGAGAGAATGAGTTAGAGAGAGATAAGGGGAGAGATATGCAAGAAACGGGTAAATATTTTTGTTTAACAACCGCTCTGGTTATTAGCCAAAAGTTAATTAAGCACGTACGTAATTACGAATACATAAAATAATAAAGCTTAGAAAGAAAATGATGTTTATGACGCTTCCTGTTAACTCTTCAAAATATTCAGGCAAAAAAGAACGTTACAACGATATAACCTAATAAATCGTGTATATATATTTTGTGCAGACATTATTTTTTTTCATTCTAAGACAATTATCTCACATTTCCAAATGAGACGTTTGCAAATGTTTCCTACATTATTTAGAAAGTACTTAATTATATTTCAGCGAATGGTCATAGCTGTCATTACCAAAGTGATGGGGGAGAAGAGAGCCGTTCTGTCTTTTTATTTATTTATGTATATGTTTATAATTTATTATATGTGTTTACTCATTAATATTGTTATTATCTATCTTGACATTTATGTTACGAGTCATACTCTCCTTTTTGTAGATGGTAATTTATACGAGTTCTGTATATTTCTCATTTACTCCCTCTTTCTTTATCTGTGTGTGGAGGGGTGTCCTTATGTATGCACAATCTTGTGCGTATAGATCTATTTCCATCTGTGAAATCGGATACACATCGATGCATTCACTCAATTATTCTCTAAACTACAACTGCTCCTAATCAGCCCTCAGTTTAACTGCAACCGAGGCTCACAGCGTCGAAAGCTGAACAGTTGTGTATAAATAGGTTACTTTAATTTTACAAGCAACCGACTGGAAGCTGAAATATTCATTAGATAATAATTCTATCAAAAATGTACCACAAATTTATTTGTTCTTTGTGTGTGTATATATATATAGGTAAGAAAGATCATTTGATTATGCTACCAAGGTTTTGAATTTTTCGGTTTCCTCAAGCGAAACATACTGAAAAGTTCGAAAACCATATATTTATATCGAATAGGGAAAGCGTTTATTATTTTGTTATTTTATAAAATTAAAAAAAAAATCAACCTTAGGTTCATTTGGGCCAACACTTCATCGGACTATTAATGGATCTCCTGATTTAAAGGCTGATTTGTTTTGTAATTACAGTTGACAGACTCTACTCTCACCTGGTTCATACTACAGCCTCTTCTTTTGAATGGGAGTAGAGACTCATGCCTTTTTTTATGTTTAGGAAGGTGTTCCCGGTTTCTTTCCCCCTGGTCTTAATAGTAGTGCTATCGCAAACTTTTTGTTATATTTGTGTATGGTGGCAACGCCTCTTCATTATCAGGGTACTGGGTTGGCAGTTTCCTGGTTGCTACTTCTAACTGGTAATTAGGAGCCCGAACTATTGCGTAGCGTCTTGAGAGGCTGCTCTAATCAACAGTTGAATAATATAAGGGTTTCTTGTAGTGACGTGTCGTGCATGGATGGGTATCCATGCAAGAGCCTCTCTCTCTCTCTCTCTCTCTCTCTCTCTCTCTCTCTCTCTCTCTCTCTCTCTCTACTAGGCTTGGTTAACCATCGTTTCCTTCTCTATCTCTCCCCCTCACCTCCTGGCTTTTCCGTACTTGACAACATCTCGAAAAATATTGATAACACCATTTCCTCTCATCGGTTCACCCATATATTTGTGTTTGGAGACTTTAATGACCACCACATCAAGTGAATTGAAAACTCTGTCACAGATCTTGCTTGAATTTATACAATGGACTTTTCAATTACTCAATACCTTACGGAATTGGAGCGTTTCTGTAATAACCCTAATGAACCTGACTCACTGCTAGATCTATGTTTCACTTCCATTTCTGATGTAAAGCAACTTTGCCCTCTTGGTGACTCTGACCATGCGATGGTTTCCGTTAATATCTTCTTCCACTTCCGCTCCCACAGGAATCTCAGACCAGCAAAACATTTTACTGCTGCAAAAGAACAGACTGTGAGTCGTTCTGCGATTTCCTGAGTGACATCACACGGAATAAAGTTTTTATTCTTCCCGTTCAAGATTGTGCATCCGAGGTCTCCTCTTTGGTTAAAGCTGGGAACAATGCTTTCATTCCAGCCAGAAAGTTACGACTTAAACCCCATTCGTCCCCGTGGTTCCCCCATGCTTGGTCGGCCGCTATCGCCTACAGGAATCACTTCTTCCGGCTTTATCAGAGACACGTGTCTGACCATAATAGACGCTTTTTTGCCTCTGATCGTATTGAGTGCAAGACGATCCTTAATGATGCTAAGCTATTGTTTGCTGACAGAATAACGCAGGAGGGAGCATCCCACAAGTGTAAAAGTGCATTAAATAACAGCAAACCCTCAATCCCCCTTTTAATCAATAAATTTGAGGTTTTCCCATATTTAGCGGACAAGGCCAAGTTCTTTGTGCGCAAATTCTTTACCAACTCGACATTTGATTCGTCTAGCGTATCCGTACCCGACTTCCCACTTACTTCCGACTGAGGCTTAACTGATTCACGTTCACATTACCTCCTCGCTGGTTTCTAACATTATTTCAAAGCTTGACCCCCATAAACAGAGCGGAGGCGACGAAATATCAATCATTGTTCTGAAGAAATGTATCCCCTGAATTCTCCTCTGTCTTCTATAAACTCCACAACTGCTGCCTCTCAGCTTGTTGTTTTTCCTGCCTGCTGGAAATCCTTCTCTGTGGTTTCTGTATTTAAGAATTCTGGGGAACTTTTGGATCCCTCTAATTTTTGTCCTATCAGTCTTCTATCGATTTTTGGTAAAGTGTTCGAGGATTAGAGCAGCCTCTCAAGACGCTACGCAATAGTTCGGGCTCCTAATTACCAGTTAGAAGTAGCAATCAGGAAACTGCCAACCCAGTACCCTGATAATGAAGAGGCGTTGTCACCATACACAAACATAAAAAGCTTGCGACAAACAGTATGATTTCGCTTCACCAGGTCTATTGCTGATATGCTAATGACCATCACTGAGTATATATACCAGGCTCTCGATAAGTAGAGCTGTTGCCTTAGATATCTCCAAAGCATTTGATAGAATCTGGTATGCTGGCCTTCTACACAAGCTACTGTATCAGCTTCTTTTCTTGCACTTCCCGCCTGTGGAATTCCGTTCCGTATACTTGCTTCTCTAACATCTACAATCTCCAAGAATTTAAATGTAATGGCAATTGCCATCTTCTATCACTTTGATTCCATCCTTTCCCTCACAATTCTTGTATCATGCTGTTTTCCCCGTCCACTTTAATCTCATGCAGCTCACTTCACACCAGTGTTCACATCCTTCTCTTGCCTATTTTCTGAAACCCCATGTAACTTGTCCTTATTTCTCATCACTCATCTCTTATGTAACCCCCTGCGCACCAGTGGCACTACTGCCTTGCTTGGGGTGAAATCATTATAAAAAATATATTAAACTGTGAAATCATTCGTGACCGAGCGGTTAAACCAAATCAAGCCTCATATTCGCAATTTTAACTTCTTTTAAAATGTACACTCAGTTGTGGTCTAGATGTTAAGACGCATCAGATCAAGTGATGGCTTCCTCTATGCTGTTAGAGGTCGCAGGTTCAAATCCGCATTTTTCTAACAAAATTTCTCATAAATATTCATGCCGGTAGAGTTATAAATATACTGTTTAATTAAAAACAGAAAAATAATGTTTAAATAAATAATTTATATATATATATATATATATTAAAAGATAGGTATGGGAGAAAAAGAGTCAGTGATGATAAACGTGTGCAAAGTTACGAGGCATTAAAATTATTTATGAAGAGACAGATCAAAGGAAAAACAGAAAAGATGGTACAGTATAAAATAATTGTTCAGTTCGTATTCCTTTTTGTATATGAAGCTTATCTTGGTAACATGTAAAATATAAAACTGGTTAAAACACTGAAAATTCGAAAGGATAAGGAAAAGAATGAGAAGATACAGGAAAAAGGTAAGAGAAGAGTAAAGACAGGATATACTATCTTAGCATCTCCACACCTGTAACTAGCAATGAATGAAATAAGCGTTAATAACAATGAATATAATATACATTAATTTAAATGAAGAAAATAAAATAAAATGATGAATACATGTATGTATAAATCTTTCTTGTGGTGCAAAAGAAAGTGATATTGATGGTAAGATGCAAAGAAAAGAGATGAGGATTGAGAAAGTGCCCCACCAAATTTACAAATAGAGAAATAAAACTGCCTTCTACGTTATTAATTAACAAAAGCCTAATAATTTGGGTATTTACACAGATGTAAAATGGTAGTCATTAAGGAAACGTAATTACTCATATGTGTACAAGATACATTATTGAAGAGTAAGACGGACAGTAGCCTGAAGTAGTAAACTACTCCAGGTACACATAGCAATTTATGCATGTAATAATTTTCTCCTACTCTCAAAAGAAAAGTATCTGACTCTTTCACAGCGTCAATCTTGTCACATCTCGGCGATGCCAATGAAGGGAAGATACCTTTTTTTCTTTTTTTTTTAATCATTTCACCCCAAGCAAGGCATTCCACTGATACTATTGCGCATGGGGCTACATAGAGGAAGGTAAAGAGAAAGAGTGGTTAGATATGTCAAAAGGAGGGTGATAGATGGGTAAGGATACGGAGGCTGGGGGTTGGGTAGATGGGAAGAGTTTTTGAAAGAATGGATGCGAGTTAGTGTGTTAGGAGGTATCTATTGACCTTACATTTAAACTCCTGGAGATTGTAGCCGTCGGAGAACCAATCATGTGGAAGGGAATTCCACAGTCGGGAAGCGCGAGAAAAGAAACTGTTGAAGTAGAAATTGCGGTTGTATTTTATCGGTTTCACTGTAAAAGGGTGGGATCTAGTTGCTAATCTAGTATCTTGACTGTTAAAATAAAATGAACAGAGATTATAAATAAAAATAATTTAACCAGATTCTTCTTCTTCTTTTTCTTCTATGTGCCCTGTCCCTTCAGGATGTAAGCGATCATGGCTTTCCATGTCTCCCTATCCTGGTGGCTCTTAGCAGGCCTTCTCCTGTTACTACATGAAACCCTCGTTCCATCATCCACCTGATTAGGTTTTTCAAATATGTTATCAGCTATTTTCCCCTGTCTCTTTTTCCCTTTATCTGGCCTGTTAGTATCAGGTTCTCCAAGACCCCCTTCCTCATTGCATGTTCCAGAAACTTCATCTGTCTCTTCCTGGTGCTCAGTATTACTTTCCTTTTTTTTCCATCATTTCTTAGACCTCATCATGGCTCACATGCTCGATCCATGTTATTCGCAGCATCCTTCTGTAAAACCACATTTCAGTTGCTTCAAGTTTTTCCTTCATCTTTGATGATATTGTCTAGCATTCACTGCCATATTGAAGAACTGACATCACATAGCAATCCATTACTCTCTTCCTTGTTTCTAGCGAAACCTTACTTAATACCTTACTCAACTTCTGCAATGCTTCCTTCGCCATGCCAATTCGCCTTCTGATCTCTATGTCGCACTTTCCGTCTTCTCTTATAACACTTCCCAGGTATTTAAAATTGTTGTACCTGCTTCATTCTAGTATCCCCGACCTGTATTTGGTATATTAGGCTGCCCTTTTTACTGATGACCATGCATTCGGTTTCCTTGCAGTTTATTTGTAGTTCTTTCTTATCACTCTCTTCAGTTACCTTCTGTAGGAGGTCTTGTACTTTCCTTTCTGTGTCTGCTATTAGTACTGTATCAACTGCGTATCTTAGGTTGTTAAAATTGTGGCCTCCGATGACCTGAATTTTTAATATGGGACGAGCTTATTATTCTAAAAAACAGTGTTCATTGTTTGGTATATCTTTTGTAAGCTTATTTTTTAAAAAAGATTAACGTTATTTAAAGAAGTAAACTAGCATCTAATTTTGGGGGTTAGAAAAAAGTTTCGATTTATCTTAAGAAAATATCTAAATACTTTGAAAGGATACATCAAAGGATCCCCCCAACTTAATAAAAACAAAGTTTTAGCCCTCAATTTATTGTTATTATTAAAAGAAAGGCCCAAAAGATATTTTATGGAAAAATTACTTATTTAATTCTTTTGAAAATTTTCAAAATTTTAATTAAAATACTTTTTTATCTGGCCTCAGCATGATGCCATCATTTAATACTGGACGTTTGAGTGTCTTTTGAGCGAAAAACATGATTTTGAAACTCTTCTAAAAATCATTATTTTCAGGTCTTAATGAAACTTACAAGACTTAAATACAATAGAATTAAATTATTTTTGGAATTTTTTTTTTTTAGAAAATCTTAGAATTTATTTATTTATTTTTTATTTTTTATTTTTTATTTTATTTTATTTTTTGTCTGTTATCCCCACATTTCATTTTATGAAATTATGAAAAACTATTTTTTGTAGCGTTTAACGTTTATATTAGTTATACGGGGATATTTAATCATCAAATTTTCTTGATCAAGCAGGACCCCCAGTTACAGAAAATCTGCTCTGAATCGTAAATTAAAAAATGCAATAATATTAATACTTAGTTTCATTAGGAAAAAATTCAATTACTTTTTTTGAATAGAATACGACAGTAATGTCTTACTGAAAATGTTTTCCAATGGATAATGAAATTCTACAAGAATGTGTGTGTGTGTGTGTGTGTGTGTGTGTGTGTGTGTGTGTGTGTGTGTGTGTGTGTGTAATAATTTGTGAATTAAAGCATTATGATTTCAATGTAACATTAGTTTCTAGAACGAGATGTCTTTGGGAACACGTACGAGAAACCCATATTAAAATAACCGTATCATACCATGTTCTTGTGGCGAAGTAGGCAAATATGTATGCATAATATATTTTTAAAAGTGTATGTGTGTGGGGTTAAAATTTTTTCTATATATGCAGTTTTTTATAAGAAATCTGCAGGTGAAAATTCTTCATGTATGGGTAGTGCTCTCTTCAGTATCTTCTGTCGTTTGAAGTTGTTTGTAAGTCATGTCTTTTCGCTACCCTTCCTAATGCCTGTTTGGCAAACCCTTGACATTTAATCGTCCTGTGAATGTCAGAATATCCCTCTTTGCTCATAATTTGTCCTACAAATTTCAACTCTTTCTTTGTTATTCCAGGTATTAGCATCTACTTCGCTTTTGTTTTCCTTAAAAGTTCGTTACAGGTTCTGATCCTGTAATTCTCGGCATCTTTCTGTAGAAATTCATTAAAGTTGTCTCCAGTCATTTCTTCATCTGCGAGGAGATTGTCCATCACTCACGCAGGACCGATATTACATAACAATTCAGCACCATTGTCTTTGTTTCTAACGATTTTTTTCTCTTTATTAACTAGTTTGCTTATCTTTTGGAAAGCATCTTTCGTTGTTCCATTGCTACTTCGGATTTCAGTGTCAAATTATGGGTTCTCTGTTAAAACTAGATGCACTTGGTGCAGTGGGTAACGGCTAGGAACGAGAACACGGAAAGCAGAGTTCGAATTCTCTTACACACAAATAGCAATAATCCAGTGCTTCTCCCTCTAGCTATGAGTTAAATAGCAAGATAAATTAGTTCTATAGTAGTCTATCGCAAAAAGTAATAGCATACGACTGCGGGAAAATCTTCTGACCAGTCAGTCATGTATCTTTCGAGACATGATCGCCCAAGCGTGTATCATGGATGGCACTTAACTTACTGATTAAAACTAGAATACTTACAAGTTGCAAATTCGTCAGCTCGAATGGACTTAGAAGTTTTTCTGTAGAAGTTTTATGTGTGTGTGTGTGTGTGTGTGTGTGTGTGTGTGTGTCGTCTAAAATCCTCACAACCGATTTGCTAAAACAAAAAGATTTTTCTTTTTAAATTTCATCCAGATATTGATTCACTTCGATTCCGATATGATCATGAATATACGAATATCTTTCTAAACTGTTGGTATTGGGCAACGGTTACTGATACTAAATGTGTAATCAACGTGACAAGTTCAAATTTCAGTCAAGTCCATTACGTTCACTTTCGAGCAAAATCTATCGGGAATACCATGAATTCAACTGTTCCCCTCACTCAATGCGGTAAATAGCAGTGTTGATTTGCCTGTTTAACCTAGGAGAAGGAAAATGACTAAAATTCAAAACAGCGATAAAAGCAAGGAAAAACTATTTTTTTCTTTTCTTGCCGGCTTCATGGTAAATCACAAATACAGAAAAGGAATTTGTGTAACGCTGTAATTTATAAAGTGATTTAAAGGATTAAGCGTTGTTGGCTCAGTTTTCATGAATTTTATATCGTTAAAAAGAATTGGAGAATGTAAATAATTTTTAATTAGTCAAGTTAATTAGAGTCTTCAATTCCAGTTATGTTCACTACATTAACTTAACATTGGGTTCCCTAATCTTGGCCGGCAACAAGTCTACCGCAGAAAGAAATGGCAACCTACTGCGTGAAAATTTTTCTGCCTAGTCATTCATAAATCGAAAGTGACATTATTACCAAAACATATATAGCGTAAGGCAATTAATTTATAGATTTTCGTGAGGCTGAAAACTTAAATTTATTAACTTAAGTACTGCTGTGTTTTACAACACTTAAGCTTATTTGTTAAAATATATTTCACGCTATTCTTGCTGCAATTAAAACCAAGATTTTAAGTTCAAAATTACTTGAAATACTGCAATAACTTTTTAATATTTTCTTGATAAAATATACGTGATTATGCTATCTTCTCTCACAAAGGATTCCTTTAACTGCGTGTTCATCCTGTTCATATAAGCAGATCGGTTAAGAAAGCAGAGAGATTCATATCAAAGTTGATCCTTGACCTGTAATATCATTATCTAACGCATGAGTTAGTATGAGAGGTCAATATTTGCGCTAAAGGAGTCTATGGTCAACACCATTAACTGTTGAAGGCACTCCCCGGAAATAGTCATAGCCTCAAATCAATAGACGAATTTCAGTAGCAGCTAGAAGTAGTTCATTACGCTGTTGATTTCTATTAAATCATTCGCACCTTCACATTTGTCTCTACGTAAACTTCGGCTAAAAGAAATTCCCTCAATAATCTGCGTAATTTGGAATACGGCTATGCAATTTCACATGACTGATAGCTAAGAAGCTTACACTACTTCTCATCGATGTATGTATTGCAATGAGTTGGGGAAAAGAGATGCAATTAACCGTAGAATTACGATCATGTCATTCGATTTAGGAGATTTCATTTTCCGATAAAGCTAAGCCTTGACATGTCATGTGGACAAATCCCAAGGTCAAATATTTACATTTCCCGGGCTGTCTCTGGAGAAATCCCGCTTTACTTACGGACAGTTTTATGTAGTATGCTCAATAGTTGGAAGCACCGGAATTTTCTTCATATCTGTTTCTAATGGTAAAAAAAACGAAATTATTGTATATTCGAAAATGCTGAGATGATAAATACGCGTTCAATGAATATAGACATTATTTTCGCATATTTGCACTTACATTTAAAATAAGGATCTATTGCTTTTATTAAACGCGGCACACACACATATAAACATGCATAAGTTTCTTCCACCTTTAAAAATGATCATCTATTGATTTATTACACGTATCTGACCAATGAAATCAAACCCCAATCAACATACTGTCTTTCTGGGTTTTTGAAAAATGTTAAAACCTTTTTAAATCATTTGTCTTTAAAACAAAACCTCTAAAAAGCCTTATTAAACTGAAACATGTCAGATTAAGGACATTTTTTTTTTACATGTTCTTTACTTATTCTATTTAACTTGCCGGATTTTAATCCATATATTCAACTTATATGTATAAATTTGAACCAGATAGAGACAGTTGAAAGAGACAGATCTCATAATGAGGGAAGAGGGTTTGGAAAATTTAATGCTCACGGTACCTATTGAAGACAAGTGAAGTAGAGGGAAATATCAACTAACCTACCTTATGAGCTTGTTTAAATTGTAAATGTTATGAAGTTCGTATAATGCTACTGTAAGGAATCACTGGAACAAATGGTTGAGTGAACAGCTCGTTTAATCGCTTGATATACTTGGTTTAATCAGACAATAATATTGTAGTTCAGTGCGGCAATGCGTACGACTCAAATGCTACTCTTTGTGATTCACTTTGCAAAACCAGTTCTCATGTGCAGACGGATACGGATAGACGAGTCCCTGTTCAAGAATTAGTGTAGATAAAATTTGTCGTCTGTCTACACAAACGTTAATGGGATAGGAACCACTAGAGAAAGTAAAAACAACTAGATAAAAAATTATGGAGAGCTGTGATCACAAACAACCTGAATAAACAAGGGGCATAAAAGAGAAAACGAAAGTATACGTCATTAGACACCAAACTGCTCTAAATTTAGGAGAAAGTTTTTTCTCATTTTTGATATCAAAAATAACATTTCCACAAAAGATTCAATATTATTTTGTTGCTCCAAATATACTCTTAATAATATATATATCAAATATATACATTATATGTCTGGTGGGCGAAATGTTTTGGACACGGCCATTTTTGGAAGTCGTCTCGAATCATTCATGACCCTTCAGAATTCTTGCTAAAAATATCATAATGAGGTGTGAAAATGGCGCCAAAATGTCAAAAGTTTCATCTGTTCAGCGTAATAAAAACATCTACTTATAAGATAGCATTTATTAGCTTTTTATAATTCATTAAAATTGTCTAAGACTTGCACAGTACTGTAGATAAATTTGGCTGAATATCCAAATTTATTCACACGCAAAAATACATACATATATATGAATTCAGATCAAACATAGATGGGAATCGGACAGAATGAAAGGATATGAAATAAATAGGAAGCATTTAGAAAACTAGCATGTTTCGCATTTAGTAAAGTTTCATCAGAGAATGAAATATACAAAAGAAAAAGTAAATCCTAGTATTTTTGTCAGTCAGTCAGTTAAATGCCATACGTGATACACACTTGGGCGATCATGTCTCGAAAGAGACATGACTGACAGGGCAGAATATTATCCCGCAATAGGTTGCCATTGCTTTCTGCGGTAGACTGGTTGCCGACCAAGGCTATAGAAACCAATCTGCCCTGTTATTTAACCCATAACTGGAAGGAATAGACGGATTAATACCTTTCCCAAGGGTATTTGCGCGTAAGTGAATGCAATGAATTCAGCTGGAATTCGAACTCGGCTCCCCGATTACTAGTTCCGGGCCGATATCCAATGCACCACAACGCACAGTATTTTTGTATTGTTATTTAATTTGATGATGTAAACTTCACATACATAAATCTTGTCAAGCAGCGTTCGTGTGTATAATTCATATAAGTATATGTATAATTCTAGTTTGTTTATGCGGAATTACAGTGCATATTCATGTGTGTGTGTGTGTGTGTTTGTGTGTGTGTGCGTGTGTGTGTGTGTGTACTAACCTGCCTCTTTTTAGAATTATGTTCATTTCAAAGTATCTTAATCCAAAATGCTAAATACTTTCCCTAGGGAACACTATCATCTTAACCTCTGAAAGTCAAGGGTCATTTGCTACCTAATTGCTTTATCCTCACCTTCACTTCTTATCACTCCCTCCTTCACTTCTTATCACTCCCTCCTTCACTTCTATCACCCTCCTTCACTTCTTATCACTCTCCTTCACTTCTTATCACTCCCTCCTTCACTTCTTACCCTCCTTCACTTCTTATCACTCCCCTCCTTCACTTCTATCACTCCCTGTTCACTTCTTATCACTCCCTCCTTCACTTCTTATCACTCCTCCTTCACTTCTTATCACTCCCTGTCTTTCCCCTTATCACTCCCTCCTTCTTCTACTTCTTATCACCCTCCCCTTCACTTCTTATCACTCCCTCCTTCACTTCTTATCATTCCCCTTCACTTCTTATCACTCCCCTCCTCACTTCTTATCACTCCCTCCTTCACTTCTTATCACTCCCTCCTTCACTTCTTATCACTCCCTCCTTCACTTCTTATCATTCCCTCCTTCACTTCTTATCACCCTCCCTTCTTCACTTCTTACCCTCCTTCACTTCTTATCACTCCCCTCCTTCACTCTATCACTCCTCCTTCACTTCTTCTTATCACCCCTCCTTCACTTCTTATCACTCCCCTCCTTCACTTCTTATCACCCCTCCCTGCTCTATCATTCCCTCCTTTCACTTCTTATCACTCCTCCTTCACTTCTTATCACTCCCTCCTTCACTTCTTATCACTCTCATTCCTTCACTTCTTATCACTCCTCCCTCACTTCTTATCACTCCCTGTTCCCACTTCTTATCACTCCCTCCTTCACTTCTTATCACCCTCCTTCACTTCTTATCACTCCCTGTCTTCACTTCTTATCACTCCCTCCCCCACTTCTTATCACTCCCTCCTTCACTTCTTATCACTCCCTCCTTCACTTCTTATCACTCCTCCTTCACTTCTTATCACTCCTCCTCCTTCACTTTTATCACTCCTCCTTCACTTCTTATCACTCCCTCCTTCACTTCTTATCACTCCCTCCTTCACTTCTTATCACTCCCTGTCTTCTACTTCTTATCATCCATTCCTTCACTTCTTATCACCCCTCCTTCACTTCTTATCACTCCCCTGTCTTCACTTCTATCACTCCCCTCCTTCACTTCTTATCACCTCCTTCCTTCACTTCTTATCACTCCCTCCTTCACTTTTACTGCCCCCTCCTTCACTTACCACTCCCCTCCTTCACTTCTTATCACTCCCCTCCCTTTCACTTCTTATCACCTCCTTCACTTCTTATCACTCCCTCCTTTCACTTCTTATCACTCCTCCTTCACTTCTTATCACTCCCCTCCTTCACTTCTTATCATTCCCTCCTTTCACTTCTTATCACTCCCTCCTTCACTTCTTATCACCCCTCCTTCACTTCTTATCACTCCCTCCTTCACTTCTTATCACTCCCTCCTTCACTTCTTATCACTCCCTCCTTCACTTCTTATCATTCCTCCTTCACTTCTTATCACTCCCCTCCTTCACTTCTTATCACTCCCTCCTTCACTTCTTATCACTCCTCCCCTTCACTTCTTATCACTCCCTCCTTCACTTATCACTCCCCCTGTCTTCACTTCTTATCACTCCCTCCTTCACTTCTTATCACTCCCTCCTTCACTTCTTATCACTCCCTGTCTTCACTTCTTATCACTCCCTCCTTCACTTCTTATCACTCCCTCCTTCACTTCTTATCACCCCCTCCTTCACTTCTTATCACTCCTCCTTCACTTCTTATCACTCCCTCCTTTCACTTCTATCACTCCCTCCTTCACTTCTTATCACTCCCTCCTTCAATCATATCACATCTCATAACTATTTCACTACCTCGAGTGACTATCGAGCCGTGTATTGCGTGAACTTGTATCTAAATCTAAAAATATTTATAAATGGAACTTTGTCTGTGTGTATCCGTTACCTATAGACTCCGAAACGGCTGAACCGATTTTCTTGAAAATTTAAACAGTTGTACTATAAGCGTCTGCTAGTGTTCTTAGCTAGGTTTTGTGTCGAGGTACCCCCGATAAATATCTAAAATCGATAATCGAAAAAATCGGGTTATAGAAACAGTGGTCCGATTTTAATCAAATTTGATACACTCATAGACAAAGACATAAGAAACGATATTCAGAAGTTTCAAGATTGCAGTTCTTACAATCGTGCAGAAAATCGATAATATATATATATATATATATATATATATATATATATATATATATATATATATAAAAGGCAAGATGTTTATGTGTGTGTCTGTTTATCTGTCTGTATATCCTTTATAGAAATCCACAATTTTCATCCGATTCTCACCAAACTTCACAGAAATATTCTTTAAGCTGAGTCTGAGCTTCAAGAGCATGGATTAGTTTTAAAGCTTTCATTACACCCGAGCAACGCCGGGCTATACTGCTAGTTGCGTATAAAAATGTTCAGTAATTTTTTAGCGGAAATTTTCATTTTATAACATTTATTCTACGTGATTAATGGAAAAGTGTTAAGTTTAGTGACATAAATTAGATTATACTTGATTGTAATCTAAATATTTATTGCCTAAAATAATTATCTTCATTAATGAACTACGAACACATTGATTTACTTACTATACTATACTGTTAGATAGATATAGGCCCTTGTTAGCAAGGGAACACTATCCTGAGATAGATACATATACATATTAATGTAATGTTTGGCCAGCAACATTTCTTTTAAACATATTTCGTTGAATTTAATTAATTTTTCTTTTAGTTTTTTAAGTAGAATTTTAGATTATTTTTTTTTTTTGTTTGGGGAGAGTAAGGAGGGATATGCGTTGTGGTACAGTGGATATCGACTCGGAACGAGAAACCGGGGAACAGAGTTCGAATTCCAGTTGAATCCATTGTATTCACTTACGCGCAAATACCCTTGGGAAAGGTATTAATCCGTCTCTTCCTTCCAGTTATGGGTTAAATAGCAGGACAGATTGGGTTCTATAGCCTTGGTCGGCAACCAGTCTACCGCAGAAGGTAATGGCAACCTACTGCGGGATAATTTTCTGTCCAGTCAGTCATGTCTCTTTCGAGACATGATCGCCCAAGCGTGTATCACGTATGGCACTTAACTGACTGACTGAGAGTAAGGAATGCAAAAATTATCTGTATTGTCCTTTGACACAAGATCTTTTTGCACTTTCTTTAGCCATTTTAAGATGTTTTAATTAACAACAATGGAAATCACCCTCTTGCACGCAATTACTCCCACCAAACAAAATCATGTAAGGATTTTAAAAAAAGATTAATTAAATTTTCCTTGTCTGTCATATTCAATGAAACATGTCTAAATATAAATATATACATATAATAATACACCTTCTTAGATCTATCGAGATAGATAGATAGATAGATAGATAGATAATGAACAAAGTGAGATAGATAGATAGATAGATAGATAGATAGATAGATAATGAACAAAGTGAGAGTAGATAGATAGATAGATAGATAGATAGATAGATAGATAGATAGATAGATAATGAACAAAGCAGATAGATAGATAGATAGATAGATAGATAGATAGATAGATAGATAATGAACAAAGCGATAGATAGATAGATAGATAGATAGATAGATAGATAGATAGATAGATAGATAGATAGATAACGTGCAAACAAATGGACAGCTTCGTAACGCGGATTTAATTTATCTTCTCGTCCATTAGATATTCCAGCTCAGCGATATCCATGCGAACTACATTTTTGAAATCGTTTTAGAGTGGACATCATCATTCTGGTTGAAACTCTTGCAAGGCCGTCATTACTGGCTCGTGGCCAACCCCTTACTGAGGATGGGCAGTCCACGAGCCGCGACTTTGTTGGTGCCCACTCGTTTTTCTGAGTTTAATCCAGCAATTGAAGCATTTAGCTCTACCGAGCCAAAATATATAGGGCGCCCAAGGACGCTGTTTCTGTAGCGTGTATGTGTCGACGTCTAATGATCGTTCCCTCAAAACATTCCTTACGTTCTGTCTTGACGACTTCGTTTCTGTATTACTGCCAACCACATCTACTCCAAGCCTGCGAGGCCGCCACGAAAATTATAACCCAGATCATTGGGAGCTTTTAATGATACCACCAATTCCGGCATAGAACTAGTGTGAAATGCTGCTCATACAACTGAGAAGTTTTTCTTTTTTTCTTCATGATTCTTTAAAACTAAGGTTGGGTTGCCAAATACGCACGTAATTTGCTAAATTTGTCTTTCTTTGAATTATCTTCAATGTGTATTGGGGTCCTGGGCATTACGGTAAACTGCATCCGGCAGCAAGGCCTCTGATTAGGAGGTTGTGAGGAGCATCGAACCACCACTTAATTGCTATTGTTCACAGGTTCACCCTCACCCGGAGTGGTGGCACCTGTTAGGGTCCCAGCTATGGGTAAATAGTTAACCCCCAAACTGGGCTCAAAACACTATGAAAGTATAAAAATACACTTTTATAGAAATATATAAATAAAAATAGACATTTATAGAAAAATATACATTTTTGAAGAAAAAATATTACCAACAATACATTTTTGAAGGAAAAAATTATTACCATAACATATTTTTGAAGAAAAAAAATTATTCTCAGCAAAACATTTTTTAATACAAAACTACAAGACATTTTTAGTTTTCTAAAATAAAAAAGAATAAAAACAAACAATTTTCATTAGAATCTGACTAAATCAACCTTTTCATGATAACCAAACATTTTAAAAATCCATTAAAACCCTACCTTTTTGGCATTAAATAAACCACAGAGGTTGATATGCCGTTAAACAAAACTCAAACACAATGTGTATTGGCTTGAAAAGACAAGACAGGCTTTCCTTTTAATTCTTGAAAATGTTCAAGATCGGACGAATATTTGTGAATTTTGGTTATTAAATTACAGAATTACTAGAAGCAAAGAAAAAAATGAAAATTACAAAATTTTTTATTTGAATTTTCTGATTAAACATAATTCTTACCTTAATGATCGAATAATTTTCATGCGAGTTCTACTCCTAGAAAATAACTGTAGAAGTTCCTACTAACCAAATATTGAAATAACAATCATAAGTGTGAATTCCGGACATTATCTGAAGATTAACTTTCTACTCCAGGGAAATGGACATGTTTTTCCATTTCACTGAAGCAGGCGTTAATCACAGGAAAGCATAATCTCTCTCTCCCCCCCACCTCTCTCTCTCTCTCTCTCTCTCTCTCTCTCTCTATCTATCTATCTATCTATCTGCCACTGAAACCAAACGGCGCCTCAGATATGTCTTTTCCATCCTTCCTCACGATTAAACCGGAATATTCCATTATTCATGTTGGTGCATTGAATATTGTTACCATATCTGGTCGGGTGCTCCTGCTATTCATCTAGAAGTTCTCGACGAAATCCAAAGGAGGATCTGCAATATAATCGATCCTGACTTGGCAGCTCGCCTTCAGTCACTTTCTCACAGACGTGATGTGGCTTCCCTTTGTCTTTTCTACAAATATTATTACTAGAAACCGCTCTGATGAGCTTTTGTTTCCATGATAGCTCGACCACGTGTATTTACTTGTGCTACTAGCTTGGCATCAAAGCTCCAATTTTTACCGTCAAAATAGTTAAATGTAACCGTCTTTTCTACACTAAAAGTTCCTTTTCTCGCCCTTCCCGTTTGTGGAACTCAATTCGCTTGTTTCTTTGATAGCTACAATCTCCAAAATTTTAAATGCAACGTCAATTGGCCTCTTTTATCTCCTTGAATCCCATCCATCTCTTATCTTTTCTTCGACATCCCCTGTATTTTTCTTACTCTCTCACTGTAACCCCCTGTGCACCAGTGGCAGTCCTGCCTTGCTTGGCGTGAAATAATTGTTAAAAAATACTGATTAGTTGTAACTTACTTACTAGCAAACAAAGGAATAAGAAAAATTATTATATAATTATATATAGATATTTTCTTTTAGTTCGATTTATTTTTTTCTCTCATTCTATTTTCGCAACGTTTAAATTCCACAACTGTCATTCATTCAAACATGGAGTAACAAAAAAAGAAATAGCTTCTAACGTTATTCGTAACGTTATCTCATGTCATTAGAAGCTCCACATTTGAAATCTAATCTTGATAATATAACTACATTCTTCCTAATTATTTGTTTTACTCTTCTACACCTACTATAAGCTCAATGAGACACTCAAGCTAGTGGATACTGAATGACGTTGTTATATGGACTTTGTAGGAAGAGGTAAGAAGTGCTGATTATGAGAATATGTAGGAAAGATAACGGTTGACTCTAGACTTAAGGAGGTTAGCGCTACTAATCGGACAAGCATCCTATTAGGAGTTAGTTACACTAAGCACCGGTTCGTTGAAAGTAACAGTCTGAATAGAACTTACTTCTTACCAGTGGATTATGAATGGAATGAGGAGGATTCAAACCTGTCTATTTAGCATGGCGGGTTTTAATTTGGAAGAAATGGTAGAACAAAGAGTACAGTTCGTTTGAACATTTGCCATGGAAATAGAGAACGATGGGCAATAGGCTTTCGATGTTTTGCTTGTGAGAAAGAGTCGGTAGTGAATTGAATATTTAATTGCCCAGAAGTACGCTTAGATACCTTTGAACTCTATCAAATCTGGAAAGAAACTGAACGCAGCCAGATACAGGGAATATTAATAAATAATCAACATACAATAAATTAACAACAGACACACTTCTTCATATCACCAATATTGGTAAAACCTGAAAAATAAAAGATCCAAACAATTGTAGATAATGTAATATAACATTAAAGATTCATTTCCAGCATTCGGCATATTTTAAATAATTTCATATACACGATTAAACCCAAATTGAATAACTCAATCTAAGAAAGAACCTACCTAGAGCCACGCATTGAAATTATAATTATTCGACGCTTTATATTTTAACGTAAAGACGTTTAAATACACGTACGTTGTGGTGCAGTGGCTATCGGCACCGGACGATAAATCGGAGAAACGAGTTCGAATTCTAGTTGCATTCACTTACCCTTGGGAAAGGTATTGCTTCATCTCTTCTCCTTCTAGCTAAGAGTTAAATATCAGGACAGATTTGTTTCTATAGACATGGTTGGAATCCAATCTACTGAAGAAAATAATGGCGACCTACAGCATGAAAATCTTCAGTCATGTCTCAAAGAGACATGACAGAAGATTTTTGAAGTACCATACGTTGTACGTTCAAACGCTTAAAACGTACTGATTCATAAATGTGTATAAATATGCATATTCATAATTTCTTTTGTGAAAATATTCACATTAATAAAAAAAAAAGCTGTCTCAAATTGTGGGTTGAGTAACCATTAATATGCTCTCTTATGGTATTTATTTACAGTCTGTTTCAAGTCTTGACCTTTGTTGTTGCTATCACGTTTCGGCTAATAGGCATCCGGCCTTCTTCATGTGTATGAGCAGTACTAAATAAAAACAAGATGAGATAACTCTAGAAATGAAAGTGACGAGAATAACTCATGCCTATAGATTAAATAAAAGATCCATGCCTAAATTTCATGCAAGTTACTCGGAACAACAGAAAACTGAAGAAGACTGGAGGGCACAACAACTGAAACGTTAATATAAGAAAGATGAGGACATTAGTTAATATTCTCATGAATATTTCTTATGTTTAGTCTGAAACAACATAAGGTCATGGTTGGAATCCAATATTACTGGTATGCTTATCATTGATCTGTTGCTCGTGATAGTTAATTTGTGGTAATTTGATCACTACGTATATATAAATAAATATATAAGTATGATAAAAATATTCCCTTCACAAAATAAGTTTGTTTTTGATTTAATTAATCGACATATGAATTATTTAATGGGTTATCTAATGCCGAAATCTAAATATTAGGTTGTCAGAGATGAAATGACGCTTTTATATAAAATAAATACGGTTCTGAAATGTTAAATGAATAATTTATTTAGTTGAAATATGCACCATGTTGAGGAGTAACTGTTATTCAACGTACCTCATAATCCTTGATTTCATCTTTAAAAAGTTTCTCATCCTTTGAGGTGATATACAGTTCAAATGCTTCGATTACCTCTTCATCGTTAGAGAATGTTTCATTGCCTATGAAAGGATCAAAATGCTTCAGTCAGTCAGTCAGTTAAGTGCCATGCGCGATACACGCTTGGGCGATCATGTCTCGAAAGAGACATGACTGACTGGGCAGAAGATTATTCCGCAGTAGGCTGCCATTGCTTTCTGCGGTATACTAGTTGCCGACCAAGGCTATAGAACCCAATCTGTCCTATTATTTAACCCATAACTGGAAGGAAGAGACGGATTAATACCTTTCCCAAGGGTATTTGCGCGTAAGTGAATACAATGGATTCAACTGGAATTCGAACTCGCTTCCCCGATTTCTCGTTCCGAGCCGATATCCACTGCGCCATAAGAAATCAAAAATGCTTAACTAAGTGATAATCAGTAGTTGAGATGTCAGGCAAACATATAAAATTATGTAAAATTTCAAAATTTACGCTATGCAGATTTTGGAGAGTTAACTGAGAAGCATGCGGCCATGTGCTGTGTAGAAAAGTTGGGTCATCTTTAAACACAATACTAAGATCTTTCGTTTTCAATCTTTCGTGCATACAATTAATTTTTGCACAATACGCGGTTGTTGTTAATGTTTTCCCTTGAGGCAAGAATAAATAATGAATATCCCCTTTGAAAGACCACTACACAATAACCATTAACCTTTAGGGTGCAGTGAAGGTTTTGTGAATTGTTTTAGCAATTCACTTGCATTTAATGACTGGCCTACTCTCTTACTGTTGTCAAAGAGTATTCATTTCTTATAGCATGTAATGATTCGCTTCAAAAATGAATCTTTTTCCAAGTTTGTATTTATACAGTAAGACTACTAGACATTGTTTCATTAGGCTTAGGAGTAACAATATATTGAAAGTAAAATATCTGGAAAGAAGGCGAGACCAAAATAAGTTCAAGATATTTTATATATTAATGATTACTTCATTAAACAACCAGATCAACAAGCAACCAAAGAAAATGGTCATTTCTTTCTTTTGTTTTTAATCATTTCATCCCAAGCAATGTGGGACTGCCACTAGTGCCCTGGGGGTTTACAATGAGAGAAAAGTCTGGGTACAAGGGGTATTGAAGAAAGGAAAAAAGACGGACGCTATTCAAGTAAATAGAAGATGGTAATTGACACTGCATTTAAATTTTTGAAGATTTTAGCAAGTAAAGGATTTTTTTTTTTTGAGATCAGAAGTAAACAGAAAGTGGAAAATGCGAGAGAAGAAACTGTTTTAGAGTAGAAGTAGTGGTTATATTTAACTATTTCAACGGTAAAGGGGTTGGACCCAGAGGCCAACCTAGTAACGCTCCTAAACTCATGTGATTGAAGTACCGGGGAAAAAAGCTCATCAGATCAGTTTCCATAAAAATATTTGTAGAAAAGACAGAAAAACCAGGTCACGTCCGCAAGAAAGTGACTCAAGTCGAAATTCCAAGTCAGGATCGATTATATTACCGATTCATCTATGGATTTTGTCAAGAACCTCGATATTTAGAAATCTACAAGTTTGATTCTGACGAGAAAAACTTTCTAGCTTGGCACAGTGGCCCAGCTTTCCTAGTAGTGGATGCAGTTAAGATTCGATGTAGTCGTTCCAATTCAGGTCGGTTGCAAAAATGAAGCTAAGGACAATCTCTTACACTGTCCTGTTAAGAATCTGTTCGTTGAGTTTGAGTTATTATTCTCTGGTTTTGTGAGAAAAAAATTCAAAGCTTTTTTTTAGGAAATCAGTCAGTTCGTTGTGCCATACGTGATACATGCTTGGGTGGCCATGTCTCTTTCGACCCATGGCTGACTAGGCAGAGGATTTTCCTGCAACAGATTTTAATTTCTTCCTGCAGTAGACTGGTTGCTAGCCAAAGCAATAGAACCCAAACTGTTCTGCTATTTAACCCATAGCCGGCGGAAGAACAGACGGATTAATACCTTTCCCAAAGATATTATGCATCAAATTCAACTGGCATTCGAACACTGATCTCCGTTTTCTCGTTCCGAGAAGATATCCACAGCACTTAAAACATAAATACATTAATTAGTTGAATGTGGCTTTAAAGACAAAAAAAGGATTCAATCTGATTTGAATCGGATTTTAATGGAAAATGTTTACGTTGAGTATTTACCCGAGCCCTACTCACAAAAGTTGGGGCACAAGGTCGTTATTTCTTTTATGTGCGGTATTCGGGGCTCAAGTAAAAAATCTCCGTAGGTACCGCATAATTGGTAACGGATCTTGGCTACCTTTCTCCAGACAAGAATCTGTCCTTCGACATACCATCGTCTATGTTCCTCTCTATCCAAAGGCAGGCTGTCTGACAAGTCTGAGTTCGTGTGTCGACCGTGAAAATTATCTTGTTTCTTTCAGCGAAGACAGAGAATATCTACAAAGTTTCTATTTCCTTAAAGGAATTTTAGTAGAACAAATCTGAATTCGTTACAGATTTGTTCGACTGGAAAATACAATGATAGAAAGGGGCGAAAGACAAGGATATGTCTTTTCACCGGATCTGTTCAACTTGTACAGCGAGAATATTTTGAGGACCTTAGAAGTTCTGCCTGGATTTGTCATCGAAGGCCAGAATTTAAACAACCTAAGGTACGCAGATGATACAGTGCTAATAGCATATACAGAAAAGAAACTACAAGACCCCCTACAGAAGGTAGATGAAGAGAGTGATAAGAAAGGACTACAAATAAACTGCAATAAAACCGAATGCATGGTCATCAGTAAAAAGGGCAGCTCAATATGCCAAATACAGGTCGGGGATACTAGAATGAAGCAGGTACAAAAATGTAAATACCTTGGAAGTGTTATAACAAAAGACGGAAAGTGCGACACAGAGATTCGAAGGTGAATTGGCATGGTAAAGGAAGCATTCCAGAAGTTGAGTAAAGCATTAAAAAACAGGACAATTTTGCTAGAAACAAAGACGAAAGTACTGGATTGCTATGTGTTGTCAGTTCTTCAATATGGCAGTGAATGCTAGACAATATCATCAAAGATTAAGGAAAAACTTGAAGCAACTGAAATGTGGTTCTACAAAAGGATGCTGCGAATACCATAGATCGAAGATGTGAGCAATGATGAGAACTTAAAAATGAGGAAAACAAAAAGGAAATTAATACTGAGCATCAGGAAGAGACAGCTGAAGTTCCTGGTACATGCAATGAGGAACGAGGGCTTGGAGAACCTGATACTAACAGGCCAGAAAGATGGGGGAAAATGATAGGGGAAAATAACGGATAACATATTTGAAGAACATAATCAGGTGGATGATGGAATGAGGGCTGCATGGTGTAACAGAAGAAGGCGTACTAAGAACCACCAGGGATAGGGAGACGTGGAAAGCTATTATCGCCTACGTCCTGAAGAGACAGTGCACATAGAAGAAGAAGTCGAATAAATATAATGCAGATGGTTCTCCCATCGTCTGATGGCGTGGTATTATCGAAAAGTACCCGGAAAGGTGATAAGTTCATGGCTAGATAGAAAGAGTAGATACAACTAATGTAGACCTGGTGCCGGCATACTCATCGCTTGTAATAAACGGTCAAAATTATCTGACATTCAAGATATGATGGTTTCGCTTTCTTGCAATCAGGTATTTACGTGAATGTTTATTAGTGAATTTGATGTGAAGTGCGTAATGACCGTCTACTCGTCTTCTGAACACACAAATTTGCTAGGGCGAGTGGCCAGTCCCTGTTGCACAGACGCCTGGTCAAGTACACCTGTGTTTATTCAATACCCACAAGGCTCACCTGTGGTTTAAACAGCAACGAAGCAGATATTAGTTTCTTTAGTGCCTAACCTAGCATATCAATGTTTTCCTTTACAGAACCACTACAGTATTTACTTGGTCTTCCCACTTAAGGCAACATGTGGCACAAGGCCATTTTTATGTAGGTTCTCCGGGATATATAACCCGGCCAAAAATATATGTCTATTGTTCCCCAGTCGTGACTCTACCCTTCGGCGGAACCACGACTGGGTTAGTGCACTCTACCCGAAGGCAGCGAGCTGACAGTGACAAAGGTAGCTCTTTGCAACTACTTTCACAGAACCACTACGTTTAAAACTCTAGATAACGAAAACTTATGACTTAATTGCTAGCACAACCAAAGACGACTTAAACTCTGCAATATTTCTAGGGTAATAGTGTCCAATAATCAAAAGAGACTGTTTATATAAATACAGCATGGACATAAAAATCAACGCAGCATACTGTTCCAGTCAATAAAATAGATATTTGTTTTAATGAGTTCTTTTACGGAACAGAACGCGTCAATAAAAGGTTTTTCTAGCTTATCACCTGTTTAAACACTAATAGATAGATAGATAGATAGATAGATAGATAGATAGATAGATAGATAGATGTGTGTGTGTGTGTGTGTGTGTGTGTGTGTGTGTGTGTGTGTGTGTGTGTGTGTGTGTGTGGCATGTTTTGTTTTACGGCATATCAACATCAATGGGTTATTTAATACTGGCAAGATTTTTACAATAGATTTGTATGTATAAAATGTGTATTCTTTGTAAGAAATGAGTTTGTAGATGACGGTGCATTGACGTATTTTTGTAAAGAGGGTTTTTTCGAGAATCAGATGTATTGCTGGTATATATATTTACTTTCTTCAAAAATATATTGCTGGCAATATATTTTCTTTAAATTTATGATGCCGGTAATATTTTTTCCAAAAATATGATCCTGATAATACATTTATTACAAAAATATATTGCTCTTATTATTTTCATAAAAAATGTATTGCTGGTAATTTATTGCTGGTAATGTTTTATCTTCAAAAACATATTGCTGGTAACATTTTTCTTCAAAAATATATTGCTGTAATTTTTACTATAAAAGTCTTTTTTATACTTTCGCAATGATTTAACTCCAATTTTGGGGGTTAATTATTTGCTCACAGCGGGGACCGTAATAGATATTACATTCCTGGGTTAGGCTAGACCTTATAACAGTATCAATTTAGAAATAGTTCTGCACTCCTCACAACCTCCCAATCAAAGGCCTTGTTGTAGGATGCAGTTTATCGTCATACACAGCACCAAACCCATTATCCCCCTTTATATCTTTTATTTTATTATATCTGCATTTTTCATATATATATATATATATATATATATATATATATATATATAATTCAGATACTTTAATCCAAGGGAAAAAAGCAGGAAGGTAAATTCCCAAAACCCGATCCTAATTAATATTAAATATTTTATTTTAACCCTCTAGGGCCATTCGTATCATATTTGATACAGTATTTCCCTATAAGGAAACATTTGGTATTTCCCTATAAGGAAACATTTGGTATTCATTGACTGAGCAGTCAGTACTGCTTTCATTTGAAATTTATAAAATATTTCTCTTAAAAAATTTTTCAGGAAAATATTTCTTTCAAGGCTTGTTTTCATACTGTATCAAATATGATACGAATGGCCCTAGAGGGTTAATAATATAATATGATTAAGGCTTCTACTTGTCATAAAGTGGGGGATCAGTTCTATAATGTTATGAAGTAATAAACAGATCCCCCACTAATTACTACTTAACCCTCTAGGGTCATTCGTATCATATTTGATACAGTATTTCCCTATAAGGAAATATTTGGTATTTCCCTATAAGGAAACATTTGGTATTCATTGACTGAGCAGTCAGTACTGCTTTCATTTGAAATTTATAAAATATTTCTCTTAAAAAATTTTTCAGGAAAATATTTCTTTCAAGGCTTGTTTTCATACTGTATCAAATATGATACGAATGGCCCTAGAGGGTTAATATTAAAAATGATACAGGAAGAGATATCATATATATATATATATATATATATATATATATATATATATATATATCTTACCTTGGATTTTATATTCGCTTTTTTTTCATTCATCCTTTTGACCTTATCTCTCTCGTGTTCTCTCTCTTTCTTTCATTTTTTCTCTTACTTTCTTTTCCTTCTTCTTTACTCTCCTTTTTTCATTCTTTTCCTTTTCTATATATACTTCACTATACCGGTTAGATGCTTTAATGCTGTATGTAGTCTATCATCATTTCTTTTTTTTTTTAGTCATATCACCCCAAGCAAAGCATTCCACACCATTATAGCGCAGGGGGTTACATATAGCGGTTGGATATAGGAGATGTCAGAAGGAGGGTGATAGACGAGTAAGGAGGTACATAGGAAGAGTGTTTGAGAGAATGGGTGCGAGTTAGTGTGTTAGGAGGTGTCTATTGACCTTACATTTAAACTCCTGGAGGTTGTTACTGTCGGGGAAGCATGTATGCAGAATGGAATTCCACAGGCGGGAGGTGCGAGAAAAGAAGCTGTTGGAGTAGAAATTGCGGTTGCATTTCATCGGTTTCACTGTAAAAGGATGGGACCTAGTTGCTAATCTAGTATCTCTGCAAATTCATACCTAGGGTGCACCAGTGATCTAAGTTCATCAGAACAGAAGCCGTGAAAGTATTTATAGAAGAAGGCACAGGGAAGCCACGTCACGCCGGTGAGAGAGTGACTGCAGGTGGTCAGCCAAGTCGGTATCGATACCTAGAAGTAATGTTAAATATGTATCATGAAAGAAGAGTTAAGAAAAACAAAAATTATCCTTGTTTAATAACGATACATATTTGTTAGGTGTTAGATTAACACATTAGACTTTACTGTATTCTAGTGGATCAGACTCACCAGGCTACTGTGTGGGTTCCGTAACAAGTAAGTTGTATTAAGGAGTCCTGTAGTAAACCTTTTCCAGACCGGTTTTGAATTTCATTTTTATTTTCCTAGACTGGTTTCCAAGTTGGAACCTCTAGTCTGTCTGTCCTGCATTGAAATCCATAGCTGGGTAGAGTAGATGAATTCATACCTTTTCCAAAGAATATTTATGCGAAAACGACCACACAACAGTCGCCCGTCAATCGTTACTTTCCTCGCCGATCAACCCTACGCTATCACAACGAAAACTTAGATCAACAAAATTGAATGACAGACACGTACCGCAGCGTGGGGTGATTGCTTCGGTGACGCACTCTCACAAGTTTAGTGTGAAAAAACAATAAATTTAATGTGAATAACAATAAATATATACAGTATTCACATCCAGATATGTATAAGTGCAGATTAAATGCTATACATGATACACGCTTGGGCTAACGTATCTATCAATGTCTACTGATATCTATCTATCTATCTATCTATCTATCTATCTATCTATCTATCTATCTATCTAATAATAATAATAATAATAATAATAATAATTGTCATAATATATTTCAGTCCGTCTCGAAAAACCCACCGAGAATAAACACGGAGGGGAAAAAAGGGAAAATAAAAAAAGAAACCAACTAAGTACTTGAACTTACGTCAAAATACTCGTAGAAAAGAAAAAAACCCCGAGACGAGAACCCTAACACTAAAGCGTTCAATACAATAGTAGAGCAACGAATAAGCCTTACTTACTTACTTACTTACTTACTTACTTACTTACTTACTTACTTACTTATATATATATATATATATATATATATATATATATATATATATATATATATATGCATGACTCTTTGTCTAGTTTTTGTCTGTCTGTCGGTCTCAGTTTGTTTATATCTTTTTATCTGCCTACCTCATCATGTCTGTCTCAGTCTGTTCGTTCATATCTGTCTATCTATCTATCTATCTAGCTATCTTATTCGATAACCACTGCACCACAACGCACATCCTATTATACAGATTAGTAGGACAAATTGCCCACTTGTTCGGGGAACACTGATAATTACATTTGCTTTAGAGAAAATAGTCTGATTAGGAGGCGCGTTACCGCTGATCTTACTATGTGTTACCCAAAAGAGGAGAAAATATAAGACAAAAAATAAAACCCTCAACTAAATTAAAAACATAATCGAAAAAAAATGAGATTATTGAGTAGTTTTCTGAATAATTTGAAATATCCGGTGAGACATGAGAAACATTGTTAGATTGGCAGATAATACGTTGTATTCAAACTTTATTTTAGCACTTAATATCAGAGCAAAACACCAAAGAAGTGGAAAGTACAACATATATAGATAGACAGACAGACAGACAGACAGATATTGCACTACTTGAATTTCAGCCCATGCTCAAATAGTGCTATTAGGAAAAGTTTCACTAATTATTATTTCGTGGAATAGGCTTTCATCTGCATTAGAAAACACAGCCTTTACTCGAAATTGAACACTGACCAATGAAAAATAAGGAAAAGTGTGATTTTATAAATGTATCTAAACATGAAAATGTGTGTGTGACGGTGTTCTAGTAAGTCGATACAAATAGCAACAAATACGCTCTTTGTCTCATCTCATGCGTGTGTCTTTAATTGTGTGTGTGTGTGTGTGTGTGTGTGTGTGTGTGTGTGTGTGTGTGTGTGTGTGTTGGCGTGAGTGTACATTCTATATTTGCCGAAAAGAAAGACGGCGGCGATGCAAGTTAATTTGCAGCATGTTTAATTAACGACAATCAAACAATTCGCGCCTGCTTTTCCGAATAATTACGTTTCGATCTCGGAAATTCATCTCACGAATTGATTGCAAACGACGATTGTAAAAAGAAAAAAAAGAAAAAACATCTCTGAAAGAGAAAATCAGTTTCCGTTTATCGTTAGCGTTTCAGATTTGCCGCCATAATTCCCTGATTAGATCTCAAGTTCATAACGTGGTAACTCTCCCCATATTCGATGACAACAACGATAGTGGCTGGACTTCCGGTAAAAATATGAACTAGATACTTAATGCTGATTTTCTAGATATGTAGTATACTCGTGCTCTTCCAACTGACATTTTTCACGATCTGTCCCCCGCCTGTCAGACTCAAACTACACAAATATCGAAGTCTTCGAGATGTCTTCTTGAAGAAAGAATCGTGTTTCAGAAACAAGCGTTCTTATCCTATTATTTCTTCACTAACAGGTTGCCACTGCTAATTATTAACCTTAGCTGAACGAAAAGCCATAATTATGGAGGTAATTAAACTAAATATAGAATTGGCTGCGCTACAGGTAGGTTTGTTAATCACCGAAGATGCTACAAGCTAAACCATTAATCTAAGAACTTAAGGCATGTTCTCAAATAACCTCGTTAGATTGAGACATTCGTATGGATGTCATGCTTGACTACCAACCCGTCCGGAAAGATTTAAACTATCAATTATGTACAGCCTCTTTCTCGCATGAGTGATTAAAACTGGCTTCGAGAGAATGAACCCTGTTGCGCGTGCGGCGCTGAAATCCATACCATGAGTTTAACCACGAGTGAAATTGGGTAGACGGAATACTTTGGGAGCCGTCGAGTGTTGTGTTATCACAAGGGTTCTGACTGTTGAGCGTCCTGGATTGTTGTTCTTATTCAGACTGTTGTTCACGCTAAAATCTGAGGTCCGTTCAGCATAATATCAGTATAAACAAACACAAATGTGCCTGAGCAGGCGTTTACAACGAGGATAAGGTAGCAGTACTAGACAGATATTCTTGGATAGATCCATGCCATACTTTATGTACACGATTGATGTTTTATGCATCAATATAAATGTTTTATAATTTAACCCTATCCAATTTGAATGTACGGATAACAAACATTATTTCTATAGCTTTGTCCAGATTTGTCACCGAATATTTTCACTTATAATGTTTATGGCGGCTTGAGAAAATAAACAAGGCCGGCAAACATCAGGAAGTAGGAGACATTTTTTTCAACATAATATCTTTCTTTGTCGGGGGACTTAATTCAATTATGGATAACAATCACGTGAATGTATACTTTAGAATGCGGTCAACACCAAGCAGTGAAAGTTTGTTTCATGCTTGAAAGCAATATTCAGATCATAAATACACACTTTTATACTACTTACATAACGCTCTATTTTTATATTGTCCACTTTTACCAAAAATATAGGGTATTTTAGAACTATATTTTTATTACACACACACACACACACACACACATATATATATATATATATATATATATATATATATATATATATATATACGCTCTCACACCCTGATTGAGCACTCTGGAAGAATGGTAGACTTTGAAAAACAGTAGCTACTCTGGCATGTACGCATTGCTCATTCAGTCATGAATTAGAGCACTCTGACTATTGGTCGTATATAATGATAATATACGCGCTAAAAAGTATGCCTTCTTCTACCGAGCGCCCATACCAGAGGTAGAATCGCCGACTCACGCCAATTCGGTCGGGTTTCAATCTTGGGTTAAAAGCAATCAGAGTCAAACTGTACTGATGATACAGCGAAACAGATCTGTCTGCGGATGACTATATATATATGATTATAATAAAAGATACATGCCCTAAAGAAACACAAAACTCTTATCAGAATTATGGGAATCTAATCGCAAAGAGGAAGAAAAGAAATCCCGGAAAGTTCTAGAAAAGAAAATATCATAGATGAAAACATTACCAAATCAAGAGGAATCGGACAATAAGAAAGCGAGAAACACAAAACAAGACTTTAGTAAGAAAGAAAACCCTGGGCATAGCACACACCCAGAAAACCAGTGTGAACAACAAAAAAATAAAGGTAAGCATTTTCGGGTATACTATCACACACAAACACATCAACGGGTACACTCTTACCGAACTACTCACTTATGGATCCATACAACAAAATGATATTTCATAATAATAATTTTAATATTCATGCAACAACACATCCACCTACCAAATACACTCACCAAGATACCAGGCCACCCGTTAACGATTCCACGTAACGGCCACTATTTCATAACACAAACAGGCACAACTACATAACATTCTCCACAACACTACTACACTACTACTACAAATCCCACAATCGAAGCATACTCACCCACACAATATTACATTCTTAAAACATTTGATCCGAAGTAAAAGAGCAATTTAAGAAACACAAAACATATTATTAATCTTTATTCATATCCTTTAAAAAAAAGAATAAATATACCTTTTAAAGTTAGATCTAAAATTCTGTCCTCAGACCTCAAATGGAACCACTATATTGAATCCATAGCAAAATCTACTGCTAAGAATGTTGGGTCACTATGACGATCCAGGATGTTTTTTCCACCTGAATCCATCCTGCATATATACAAGTCAACCATCCGTCCGTGCATGGAGTACTGCTGCCATTTAAGGTCTGGTGCCCCTGCCGTTCTCCTTAGTGTTCGTGACAGGCTCCAAAGGAGAGTCTGTAATGTGATAGGTACTGATCTGGCGACTCGACTGCAGCCACTTCCCCATCGTCGAAATGTGGCCTCCCTTTGTCTGTTCTATAAATACTTTCATGGCTTCTGCTCAGACGAACTTAAGTCACTGATGCCTCCTCAACAGGTGTTTACTCGTGCAACCAGACTGGCAACTGGGTCCCACCCATTCGCAGTCATGTTAGCCAAATGCAGACGACAATTCTACTCCTGCAGCTTCTTCTCTCGCACTTCCCGCCTATGGAACTCGCTCCCGTATTCTTGCTTTCCTGACGGCTACAACCTCCAGAAATGTAAATGCAAAGCCAATACTCATCGACTAACCACTGGACTCTAGCTCTCTCCCCACCCCTTTATAACCTTCCCTTTCTCTCCAGCTATGTATCTGTCATCGCACCTGATTTCTCAGCTTTCTATTGTTCCTTTCTAACTAGTTTGTACTCCTCACTCTTTTTTAATTAATCTTTTTTACATTTATGTAGCCCCCTGCACATCAGTGGCGTTTCCGCCTTGCTCGGGGTGAAATGATTAAAAAAAAAAGAAAACATTACAGACCTAAAAAAAACTTAGAGAATTCGAACAGAAATTTAGACTTATAGAAACATTGCAAAACAACAACAATACTACCGACAGCTAAATAGTAAAGAACAAATCTAAATATTTCCCAAATAAAAATTCAAATGAAATAAACATATTCTTTGAAAAACTCTGGGACACAGACATTCAAAACAATCACAATCCCCATAACACTCTAACGCACAAACAAAAACTAGCATTTCAAAACATTCGTGAAAAGAATAACATAACAACAAAGGAAGCAGACAAGGGCAGTGCTGTAGACATTATGGATAAAACTTACTATAAAACAAATATTTAAGATATGCTAGGAGACGAAAATAATTACAGATAAATCAACCATAATATAGATGAAAACATTGCATCAAAAATAATAAATTTACCTTACACACAATAGAATACTAACAAAAAAGAAAAAATATTCATACAGACTTTATTTCAAAAACCAGCAATTTTTACGGACTCCCAAAAATACATAAATCAAACACAATTAACGCAGCTATCTAGGAACAAAAATCAGAATATATTCACGCCCCAAACCCTAGTGATCTTAAATTCAGTCCCATTGTAACAGGGCCAGCCTGCCTAACAAGCAGACTGAGAAACCTAATAGGTAAAATATTACAACCATACACCACACAATTAAAAGCTACACAGAGACAGCATACATTTCCTAAGCTTCATACCACAAAAGATAGACCCAACAACACTCATAGTAACATTTGACGTGAACTGCCTGTCCAGCAACCTACCCCATGAACTAGATAAACAGGCTATTACATTTTGAATTGAAAAACTTCCAGAAATACTTCCCACATGCTTAACAAAAAATTTATAAAGCAGAGTATAGAACTAATTTTAGACAAGGATTAATTCCAATTTAAAAGCCACATTATATTCAAACAACAGGTATCGCGATGGGGACGAAAATGGCACCGATATATGCAACACTCACGCTAGCATATATAGAAGAAAACCTATACAATCAAATAGGATGCAAATATGGGAAAGACAAAAAAACAGAATTCACTAAATCATAGATGAGATATTTAGATGATTGTTTTATCTTTTGGAGATCAATATGGAGAGACATAAATAAACTACACAATCTACTCTAAAACTTGCACTCCAAAATTAAGTTCACACTGAATATAGCTATAATAAATTGCCATTTCTAGACATACTCATAAAAAACAATTACATTATTACAGACATCCAACAATACTTCCATTTCAAGAGTCTCCACTCCAATTGTTATTGAAAATCAGTCCCTTAATCCCTAGTACGACGAATTTGCACAAAATAGCTGACGAAACCCTTCATTAAATACGGGTAGAGGAACTACGAAAAACACTACAAATATGAAGATACCCCACTCCATTAATAAACAAGGGTTTCCAAATGATAGAAGAAATACTACTGGAATCTCTCCAGACGCTCCAAAAAAAAAAAACATGAAAAATGAGAAAACATTCTCAAATACTTATCCACATACAACAAAAGCAACCCAGAGTTATTTACAATGATAAAAAGATACATAGAATTACTCAACAAAAACGATATAATGAAAGAAATCTTAAAGCCAACTAAAATAACTAAAATCAAATTTCACCCCAAAACTTTACAAAAAACATAATAACCTCATCAAAATTTGAGCAACACACAACACAGGGTGTCACAAAATGCAACAAAAATGATTCGGGGTATACAACATAATAATAGAAAAACCACTTAGAATTCGAAAACACAATTCGAAATAAAAACAATTCTAAGTTGCAACTCTAAAAATGTAATTTATGCTCTAAAATGCGATGAATGTGCAGAAATATACGTGCCTGAATAAAAGAGTAGCCCTGCACTGAAGGAACCTTAAACTAGCCAATAACAGGAAATTATACGTTTCCCAACGCTTACACGAATGTAGTGGAGGTAAATTTAGAGAAAGGCCCATCTACCAAACTGCAGATTATTACACACTCATGATGCAGGAATAAATATTTATAAAAATATAAGCCTTCTCTCAAGAAAACAACATGAAAAATAACACACACACACACACACACACACACACACACACACACACACACAATAAATTCAAACGCGCTAACCAAAACAAACAAAAAATCGCGAAACATTGCAAAAAATATTCCAAAAAACAACAAAAAGAACTTGATGACACGTAGAACTGAATCAAAATCACTGAAAACAATTTTAAAGAAAAAAGATGAAATCAAATTTTGCAAATTAGTGTATGCCATTTTGCCGAAGTGTAGACAACTTTGTTTTTCATAATGTTAAGTATATGGGATATTGTGCTGAAGAAAGTATATTTGTAGGGAATTCCGATGCATCACTTTATTCAAATGACATTTGCAGCGTAAGCACAGAAAATTCTTGTTCAGACTTCCTGTGATCCTGCTCTGTCGGAAACAACATGCAGAGATTGGTTTAGACGCTTGAAAAATAAAGAAATTTGATGTTGAAGATAAAGAACATTCTTGGGCACCGAAAGAAGTTTCAAGACAAAGAACTGGAGGCATTACTTCATGAAGACACATGTCAGGTGCAAGCTGAACTTGCAGAATCATTAAGAGTTGATCACACGACAGTTTCGAAAAATTTGAAAGCATTAGAAATTACTCAAAAGCAAGAACATTGAGTGCAAAACGAGTTGAAACCGAAGGACGTCGAAAGGCGTCTTGTCACGTGTGAACAAATGACTCAACGACAGAAAAGAAAAGTGTTTTTGTTTTGTTTTTGTTTTGTTTTTTTGTTGTTTTGTTTTTGTTTTTTGCATTGTATCGTGACCGGCAATAAAAATTGGATGCACAACATAACCTAAACCGTAGAAGATCATAGAGTAAGTCCGGCGATGTATCAACATTAGCGGTAAAGCGAATATCCATAGAAGCTTCTGCTCTGCATTTGGTGGGATCAACTGAGTGCAGTTCATTATGAGCTGCTCAAGCCAACTGAAACCATTACTTGGGATCCTTATCAGCTACAATTAATACGTTTGAGCCGAGCATTGAAGAAAAAGCGGCCGCTGCACGAGTGATTTTTGCAACATGACAACGCCATGTCATATATTGCAAAACTGGTGAAAACCTACTTGGAAACGCTTAAATAGTAAGTCTTACCCGACCAACAATTAACACCAGACATTTCTCCATTTGATTATCAGTTGCTCCTATTGATAACACATGGCCTTCATGCGTCAAACTTAGCAGGAACGTTCATCATATATATATATATATATATATAGTATACCTGGTAATTGGTGAGATTAATTCCACGGGGAATCTTAATCCGATGAGGACTGTATATGGTCAGGTTAATCCTACACACACACACACACACACACACATATATATATATATATATATATATATATATATATATATATATTGTTTTTCTTTAATCCGAAGTGGAAGAGTAGGAAAGTAAATTCCAAGAACCTGATCCTAATCAATATTAAAAAATCTTAATATTAAAAAGTGATGCAGGCAGAGAGCTCAATGTATTAAGAATACAGAGCCAATATAAATTAGAGAAAATTTTCAAAATTCAAAGGTGTTGGATGTACATTTCGACATAGGATCTCTAATAGAGACTCTACGTCACGTCAGCGACATTGTTTTTCCAAATGGCGAAGGCCCTGAGTTAGAGTGTGGAGGGGTTTTAGGTTAACAACGGTCACAACGTGGAAAAGGACAGAGCTGGTAGTCGCGGGGTTACAGGGTGTTGAAATGGTATATTTAGGAAGAGGAGGAATAGGAGTTCATATTAGATATTAGATAGACATCTAAATGAGTTAAATTACTTTTTAAAGTTAAGATTTTGGGCTGTTTGAAGAGGTGTATTTAGGCGAGAAGAAATGGGTTTCAATATAAGATTTTAAGAATTTTTTTAAGTTTATTTGATTAAACCTTTTAGATAGAAGCGAGTTAAATGCCAATTACAGGAAGTTATCAGTTTAAAAATTATTAGAGAAAAAATATTAGAGAAAAAAATATATATATACATATATGTGTTAACCAAGGAAAAAGAGGTTTAGTAAATGAATCCATATTTTCTATAGCTAGGCAATTAAAGGAGCTTGGGATAGGAAGGTAGGGGGGTTAAAATACTTTTTAAGGTTAACGTTAGGGTAAAATTAAGATTAAAACTTATATTGAATCCTCTTAATTTATATTCGAACATCTAGTCAACGGGGATTTAAATTCTAAATTTAAGTATTCGAATTGTGGCGGCACTTACTGATGAATTCCCTCCTAAGATTCAGTAGCCGGTGTTGGTGGGGGTATTTTAATATTGAAATATTTTCCAGTAAACATAGACAGCACCTATCACGAAAATTCCTCGGAATACGGGCTGAACCTATTAGTTTCCAGCTAATTTCAGGATCCAGCCCTTTTTCTTTCATTTTCCAGAATGCCCGCGAAAGGGCTGTCTGGTAACTCTGACCGGGGTTCGAAAAGGAGTACCTGTGGTTATACAGTCTTTGTTTGAAAGGACCGGCGGACATACCGATATAAGTCCGGAAGTCGTTTTTTTTTTTTTTTTTTTTGTTAGATGGAGAAATGCGGGCTTCATAAATCACCTGGGTGGATTTGCATTTTCCCTCCACCGGGCAGGCGTCCACAGAATTAGAGTTGCTTTCGTTTAGAATTCTGGACCTATATTTAGCATTGCATTGCGCAAGTTCACCAGAATACTCCTATTATGGGAACTAATAAGGCTGTCCATATTCGGGGTGCAAGAATAACTAATTTTAAGGGTGTACCTATTAAAAATCTTCCGTAGAGGGTTACTGTTATTAAAATGTTTGTCTATTAACTTGAGAAAATATTTACCAATGTTGACAGTTAGTTTACAATAAAGGGGGGTTAAACCAAATTATCATTCTTTTTCTACAGTTTCCTTTATTTTTATTTTTGGATGATTCGGAGTCTATTGTAGGTTTATTATATGTTAACTCGTTCTTATATCCGCTTTTTTGAAGGGCCTTATTGTAAATATTTTTACTTGCGTTGAAAGTTTTAATGTTGGATGATAATTGGTTGATTCTATTATTCACTATATTGGGTATCTGTTTTATAATATTTTTGGGGCGGTTGGATGAAATATTAATATAAGTGGGGGAACTATTTTCTTTGAGAAATGGTTGGTAGGATCCATCATTTAAGTTAATTAGAGATCCTATGTCGAAATGTACATCCGATACCTTTGAATTTTGAAAATTTTCTCTAATTTTATATATATGTATATACTCGTGTCGACAAACCTTCCACATATCGACGAAGAAGGGAAAAATGGTTTAAAAAAAGCTAAGTACATGAACGTCAGTCAAAAGAACTCAGACCGAGTCAGCACGTAGCCCAAAGAAAAAAACCCGACACGAGCAATCAACTAACAAAAAGGAGCTCAATACTCATGTAGAGCGAAATAAATAAAGAATATCTAGAGGTTGTTTGGATCTCTAGGTATTCTATATATATATATATATATATATATATATATATATATATATCATTATATATATATATATCATATATATATATATATATATATATATATATATATATATATATAATGATAATAATAACTACTTAGACTCTGTATGAATGCACTCCGTAAATTTATGCCAATATAAATCTTCGAAAAAACCATTAACAAACAGAACCTAAATCCGTTACAATCCGGCGTACTAAGTCGTCGGATAAATGGGGAGAAAAAAAAGAAACCAACGGAACAAGAACAAAAATTCAATATTCCGCAGTAAAGAAAAAAAACCCGAAACGGAACCAAACACAAGAAAAAGTGCTCAATACGAAAGTACGAAAATACAATAGTAGAGCAAAAACACACGTGTATATATATATATATATATGGTTCTGAAACTTGGATCCCATACCGAAAGCACGTAAACCAACTATGATGCCTTTCAAATGCAATGTTTTCATGTCATATGTCGTATAAAATGGGATGACAGGGTCCAGAATAGTGCAATATTGAAGAAATGGAAAAACATCGCAGGCACTGGAACCATTCTAGTAAAAAATGCAACTTAGATGGGCTGGTCATGTTGTGAGATTAGATGAGCATAGGCTTCCAAAGACGGTGCTGTATGGACAACTATCAAACTTCAAGCGTTCAGTTGGACATCTACTCATGCTACAAAGACAAATTGAAAGACAACTTGAAACTTCTCAAATTGGTCTGAAAGCCTTGGAAGACCAAGCATCAAACCAAAAAGCGTGGCGTAAGACATATCTCACGAAGTTGAAAGGTTCTGAAGAAAGTAATTTGAAGCAACGCGATCAACTTCGTCAAGCTCTAAAGCAGAAGCGCCATCAAAATCTTGCTTTTACAAATTTCATCTATTAGTGTGGCTTTGCCGCCCACATCAAGGCTGGACTAATATTGCACTCACGAAAGCACGATGAAATGGCTTCGCCTTACCAGATTTTCTTCACAATTACACAAATCAATCATACATAAGTGTCAAACGAAGGGCAACATTCACTGTTGGCCCTTATTTGTCATTCACAATAAGAGAATCCATCATATATAACTGAAATCGTGGTCTAAATTAATTGGTATACTCGGCCATCGAAATAAATTATAGTTTATAACAACCTTAGATGAATTGTTGAGTTTTCTTTTATGTATATCATATTGCTCTGGATAATATTCACTCTTTATACAAATCTATCTCTTAATATTCTATACTAAATAGATCTTTTCGGATTATCCTCTGCGTTCACGAACTTGGCATCATTATATATATATATATATATATATATATATATATATATATATATATATATATATTTGTGTGTGTGTGTGTGTGTGTGTGTGTGTGTGTGTGTGTGTGTGTGTGTGTACAAATTACAATACCGTTAACTACTTGATAAGACATTGTCTTTCAATGTCGGAGCAAAATGTACACTTTGTAGTAGATTATAATTTGATTTGTACATGTTCTAAAATCTAATTTGTAATAAATATTTATAGCTCTATTTTTATATTGAGCACTGCTTTAAGTTAATGTCTTGAACCTTGTTAATATTTTCTTTGTTCCTTATTCACTTGTATATATATATATATATATATATATATATATACGAATAAACAAACAAACGTAATTAGAGATCGTATTTATATATATACTAAAACTAAATATTTCGACTAAAAAGTAATTATTGATTTACAAAAAGGGGAAACAACTGGAGATATTGGATGACAGAAATACTTCAATAATTTCGTTACGGTAATTCATTCAACAAAAAAGAAATGGAATGCGTTAATCAAATTTTTTCAGTGCCAGCCTTGGTTATACGGCCAATTGTAAACATTTTGCTCGTCTCCATGAGTTTCAACATTCGAATTCCCGTGTTGTTTATCGTCCGACGCCGGCACAGCTGCTGTTCTAATCATCCCGCGTTATAATCAGAAAGGAAATTTGTTTGGAAACCCAAGAATCGCCGTTTTTAGATGCACCTGAAGTTATTAGTCCGAGCTTTATACACATTCACTTCGGTCGGTTCGCTTCCAAGAAAATCATGAAATTCTTTTATTTCTGTTATTTTCTTTTCTTCCATATTATATTTATAATCGGTTTTTCATTTTTAACTCTTTTTTTCTTCCTACACTCGACTTTCTTAGTCCATCTAATCGGTTTACTTCTCATTTTTATGATTTAAAACTACTTTGTACAAAACGTAAAATGTTGTGGATATATTTAATCGCCTAAATTTTGAAAGGAATTCACTCTTTGGGCTATCATTCGGTCCATGGTTGACTTGCAGAAGAATTCTAGTAGTATGCTGCATTTACATTCTGCCAAGCAAGGCTATAGTATCCAGTCTTGTTATTTAAACCATAGCTGGAGAGAGAAAAGAGGGATTCGTGCTTATGCGAGTGTCACGAACTCGGTTATAATTAGGACTCGTTCTCCAAATTCTCACTCCTAGCCATTATTCATCACACCATCTGTAAATACAAGGTTACAACGCCTGGAATTCGCAAAACGTTAGCCATCACGATATTGACACACTTTGTTTTTCTTTTTTTTTATGTTTCCTTTCTTCTTTTTCGTGTTCTCTACTTTGTTTCTTCATTTCTATCAGTATTTCTTCTTCTTTCTTCATTACTCTATTTCTCTATTTCATTTTCTTCGTATTTTCCTTTGTTTTCTTCGAAATCTTTGAGATTTTTCTAAGTTAATCCGGTTCTGTCTCCTACTGTCTCATCTATCATTGATTAAACTATATTACACTTTTCTTATTCCATTTAATTAATCAAGTCAATCTATTTTAACTTCAATTTACTTATCAATCTTACACAGCGTTATTTATATATATATATATATATATATATATATATATATATATATATATTTTTTTTTTAATCATCTCACCCCAAGCAAGGCATTCCACTGCCACTATTGCGTATGGGGTTACATAGGGAAGAGAAAGAGTGGTTAGATATAGGAAATGTCAGAAGGAGGGTGATAGATGGGTAAGGATACCAAGGCTGAGGGTTGGGTAGATGGGAAGAGTGTTTGAAAGTTGGTTAGTGTGTTAGGAGGTGTCTATTGACCTTACATTTAAACTCCTGGAGATTGTAGCCGTCGGGGAAGCAATCGTTTGGAAGAGAATTCCACAGTCGGGAAGTGCGAGGAAAGAAACTGTTGGAGTAAAAGTTACGGCTGCATTTTATCGGTTTCACTGTAAAAGGGTGGGATCTAGTTGCTAATCTAGTATCTCGTGCAAATTCGTATTTAGGGGGCACCAGTGATCTAAGTTCATCGGAGCAGAAGCCGTGAAAGTATATATATATATATATATATATATATATATATATATATATATATATATAGGTAGGTAGGTAGGTAGGTAGGTAGGTATTCATGTGTCTATATATCTATCTATCTCCTTATATGTTAGTATGTATGTATGATTTCATTTAATCTATTATGTCACTCTGCTGTATCCATGTATTTGTATGCTCACACGCGACTTAAATATATTCAATAAGAATGCATTTTAACGTATGCTAGAGTGAAAGTAAAACCCATATGTAAACAGAAAAATATTTGCAGAATAGATTCCTTCTGCTACGCAATATTATTTGCTCTAAAGTTAAAAACTATAAAATGTTTAGATTCGTTCTCAAATACATAACGAATAAAACCCTCAAATGCAAAACGTCCTGCATTTTCAACCGAATTATAACATCCTTTTTCGATTCTAAAAAAATAGATAATAATTCCAATGTCCGGTTTCTTAAACCAAACGGCATAAATGGAACATGTTTAAATCGACAGTCATTCTTCTTCAAAGAAATTAAAATATTAAAGCAATAAAATAAATTCACAAAATACTGCATTCATTGATGTAAAAGATCTAGAAGTGATACTTTAGAAATATATATAAAACGCGCCGAAATTAATCTTTAAAATATACAAAAGAAACTGAACAGAGTAATTAGAAAAATATGGAAGATGTTGAATGAAGTCATTAGAAAAATATAAATAAGCCTGAACCATGTTTTTAGAAATATTTAAGCGGTTGAAAACGTTCTCTAAAAAAATACGGGCAATGAAAATATTAAAACTTTATAAAAGACCCTGAACAAAGACATAAGGAAAATCTGAACCAAATTAAATCCGTCTAAGTCAGCGTTTCCCTACGTTGACTCTACTGCGTCCTTGTGTCTTTTATTATGTTGAAAGAGGAAACTGAGAATTGTTTTTTTTTATTATTCATTTGATGAGCGGTGGCAGTCAGCACTTATCCATTTTTTTAATTTTTAAAAAGTTTTCAATATGCCTATAAAAGGAAATTTCTGAAATGTATCTGAAGCTGTGGGAAGCTATCAAACTTTTCTTCATGGCTTTTTCAACTTTCTATATTGCTGAATGTTGTTTGATCTCATTTACACAGCTTCTTACTAAATAATAAAGAAACTGCTTACAAATTAACAAAGTTCTAATGACTTCATTCAGCGTCTTCCATATTTTTCTAATTACCCTGTTCAGTTTCTTTTGTATATTTTAAAGATTAATTTCGGCGCGTTTTATATATATTTCTAAAGTATCACATTTAGGTCTTTTATATCAATGAATGCAGTATTTTGTGAATTTATTTTTATTGCTTTTTTTTTTACTACTTTGAAGAAGGATGACTGTCGAGTTAAACATGTTCCATTTATGCCGTTTGGTTTGAGAAACCGGACATTGGAATTATTATCTATTTTGTTTAGAATCGAAAAAAGATGTTACAATTCTGTTGCAAATGCAGAACGTTTTGCATTTGAGGGTTGTATTCGTTATGTATTTAAGAACGAATATAGCCATTTATAATTTTTAACCTGAGAGTAAATAATATTCAGTCAGCACCAAAGTCAACCATCACATTGAAAACATTGAGATAAGCACACAAATAAGAGTTTTTTTTAGTATTTTAATCATTGACATTTATAATAGAAATGAAAACAATATGGAATCTTTGTTTTTGTGCTAATATCTAAGTGTTATCTTGCTATGAAAGATGAATTCAGTTTAATATTTGAGATTTTATTTGACACGGAGGTCCGTTGACAAAAACATTTTTGCCCAAAAATGGTCGTTGGTTGAAAGAATGTTGGGAAACACCGGTATAAGTAAATAATAATATCTGTAGGTAATTAGGCGCTTATCTACGCGCTTTTATGTGTATACTTAATACAATTAATCAACATGCGTTCTGGTTTCCGGCTCGTTGGTGATGGAAGCCAATTAATTAACTCAATCTTTCTGCCTGGCAATCTGTCCTGCAGGAAGCATCGGGAGAAACAAGAACATTTCCTGATGTCTAATGAAACAGATGATGTAAACGGGAAAAGTTTTAGATATTACTCCAAGAATCACACGGTAGATACTCAGCAGTGAAAAGTGACTGCGTTGTTTCTTTGCTTTCGTTCTGTGACATATAATCTGCTGGACAAAACTGCAACATCTTGAATATATATATCTTTCGTTTCTTTGCTTTCGTTCTGTGACATATAATCTGCTGGACAAAACTGCAACATCTTGAATATATATATTTTTTTTTAATCATTTCACCCCGAGCAAGGCGGAAACGCCACTGATGTGCAGGGGGCTACATAAATGTAAAAAGATTAATTAGAAAAGAGTGAGGAGTACAAACTAGTTAGAAAGGAACAATAGAAAGCTGAGAAAGCAGGTGCGATGACAGATACATAGCTGGAGAGAAAGGGAAGGTTATACGGGGGTGGGGAGAGAGCTAGAGTCCAGTGGTCAGTAGATGAGTATTGACTTTGCATTTAAATTTCTGGAGGTTGTAGCGGTCAGGAAAGCAAGAATACGGGAGCGAGTTCCACAGGCGGGAAGTGCGAGAGAAGAAGCTGCAGGAGTAGAATTGTCGTCTGCATTTGGCTAACCTGACTGTGAATGGGTGGGACCCAGTTGCCTTTCTGGTTGCACGAGTAAACACCTGTTGAGGAGGCATCAGTAACTTAAGTTCGTCTGAGCAGAAGTCATAAAAGTATTTATAGAACAGACAAAGAGAGGCCACATTTCGACGATGGGGAAGTGGCTGCAGTCAAGCCGCCAGATCAGTATCTATCACAATACAGACTCTCCTTTATATTTCTACTTAAATAGTATTAAAGCTACGGATAATAAAATTAGATTAGATTAACTGATGATAAATGTACATATTAATACCTGTACTGGTTCCAAAATAAAGAATGTGTCAAAAATGAACCGTCTCCATATTTATACACTACTAGCAGTATATCCCGGCGTTGCTCGGGTGTAATGAAAGCTTTAAAACTAATCCATGGTCCTGAAGCTCAGACTCTTTGGACGTTGGCACGAAAGACTAAAAAGCAATATTTGTTTCCAGTTAAAGCGAAACCGTAGACTGAAAGAAAAATAAATGGATGTAAGTCAAATTTTGATTTCCTGGTATCGATATCAAATAGGTTTTTTCCTCGTAAACTGTATTTTGAAGGCTAAAAAAGTTCTCTGAGTAAATGGCATCATGGCTGAGACTAAGAACTACAATTATACCTAATTAGAGCCAAAACCTAAGTAAGAACTAAAAAAAAGGGGGCTGAAAAAAATACAGACATACAGGCAGATAAACAGACACACACACAAACATCTTGCCTTTGTATATATATATATATATATATATATATATATGTGTGTGTGTGTGTGTGTGTGTGTGTGTGTTATTGATTTTCTGCACTATTGTAAGAAATGCAACCTTGAAACTTCTGAATATCGTTTCTTACGTCTTTGTCTATGAGTGTATTAAATTTGATTAAAATCGCACCACTCCTTCTATAACCCGATTTTTTCTGTTATCGTTTTTTGATATTTATCGGGGGTACCTCGACACAAAACATAGCTAAGAACACTCGCAGACGCTTATAGTACAACTGTGTCAATTTTCAAGAAAATCAGTTCAGCCGTTTCGAAGTCTATAGGTATCGGACACACACACACACAGAGACACACACACACAGAGACAAAGTTCCATTTATAAGTTTAGATATATCCGAGTTAACCTTACCACTTACCTGTAATCCCATATGAATTTGATAACACAGAAAGTGAAAAGAGTAATGCGATCATACCTGTACTGGTTATTATTATTCCTCACCTTTTTAATTGTCGATGCAAAAAGAGAGAGACTGAGAGAAAAATGAAAGCGCACACACACATATTAACTAACGTTACCATTCAATATACACATAAACAGGCAAGCGTTTCTACACAAACATAAACATATACTATTATACACTTTACCAACCAATATATTCCACGCACATACAATTCAGAATTATCTGATGCTTTAATACACGTGACACATATCTGACCAATAAGAATTAATCACTAATCACATCATACCATTAGTGTCTCTTTGTTTAGTTTTGCTCTTTTTTTTTGTATTGGGGGGGGGGGTATTTTTTGTTTTTTGTTTGTTTTTTTGTTTTGTTTTGTTTTGTTTTTGTTTTTTTTTCATTTTTCCATTGGTTTCTGGAGGAGCTTCAATAAAAGTGAAACATGTTAGATTGAGATACATTTTTTATTTGTCCTTTGTTCTTTATTCTATCAACTTTTCGGATTCCGATCTATATATTCATGTCATATATATATATATATATATATATATATATATATAAATACGAATTATGATCAACAAATATTGAGACTGTTGCTGTAAAAATAAAATTGCAACAAATGTGAATTTTCCATTTAATCTCCTTCGAAGTATTGCTCTTCTGAAGACACGCACTTTATCCACTGTTGTTTCCATTGATACTAAGCATTCGTGGAATTCTTTTTTGGTCGATAGCGAGCAGATGCCTCGTCGCATTCTCTTGGATTTCCTTTCAAGTGGAGATTGATTTGTGCAGAAGAAACAGTTGTATGGGAAAAATATTGGTTGTAACACCTAAAAAAATGTTGTTCTTGGAGAAAAACTGCTATAGTCAATGACGGAGCGTCTGTGTTGTGTTGCTTTCCGTGCTTGTACACAATTTCCTTCCAAGCCAGTTATAAATAATGAGCGAGAACGTTATAATTTAGTGTTTGGCGCGAAGATTGGTGTTTTTTTTCTGTAGTTTTATTGATAAAAGCTATATTAGCACGCAGATTTTTTATCGTAATGTGCTCGGTATCGGTTCGGAGATAGAGCGTTGATAGTTTTAATGCAAAAGATTTGTTACTTTAAATGATTGAGGGTATCATAACAGTGTCCTCCGGAAACTGCTGAGTTAAACTGATAAATCCTTTATAGTGAAAAAAACATATATATATATATATATATATATATATATATATATATATATATATATATGGGACATGTGTCTTCAAGTACCAATGGATATAACTGTTGTTTGGATCCAGGGATTTGCCCCAAAAAACTATGAGTTCAGTACTACAGCAGAAGTGAACCAAAAAGTAAAAGTTGTGTTAAAGAAAGATAACTCATACTGGAACATCTGGAAAGAAATGACACGTCGAACGAGAACAATCTACCCTGTAAACGAAATAAAGGGTTCAGTTCGAAATACCAATCATACGAAAGAGCGTACAACGGCTGAAACATCGTGAATATGGCAACAAATATGAGCACAACAGACCGAAAAATGTAAATAATATATATATATCTATATATATAGGTGTGAGTTTGTAACCCTGAGTTTAATGCTCTTGCGATCGTCAGACAAACTGATTAATTTTTTAAAAAATTGGTTATACGTAGGGTTGCGTATATTCGTGTATTTTGTGGAAGAGACGTGTGATTTTTTTTTTATCTTTTTGGTATAAATTGTGATAATACGTATTTATTTTCATGTCTGCGTTTGGAAATTAGTTCTGATAATAACCAACTTTAAAACAAAAAATAACAATACAGACTTAAATAAAATATTAGCAATTCTTACCTATCATAGTTTCACACAGAACCCATCAAAAGTACATATGTACGTACGAGAAATCGACAACTGTCCGCGCGTTGACATCGCTACACTATTCGAATACACCAACCGAACGCGTATGTATGTGCGCAACGGCACACGTATACATGTATATACCGAACCCCGCACGATTTGCATATGTATGTTTATGCAAGCCTCAGTGAGCGTGAGTGTGTGTTGTGTGTCCTTGCGCACGTTAATGGGTGTACAAATATATATATATGTCTGCGTCTGTCATGACGAGAGATTTCGCCCACTTCCACAAATGTCTGCGTCTGTCATGACGACAGATTTCCCCCACTTCCACAAAAATACACGAATATACGCAACCCTACATATAACCAATTTTTAAAAAAAATTAATCAGTTTGTCTGACGATCGCAAGAGCGTGGGTTACAAACTCACACCTATCTATATGAATATGTCTGCTCTATCACTGATATTAAGCGCTTTTAATAAGTACCACGCATATATAATATGTAAACAATATAATATATATATAACAAATTGCATATATATATATATATATATATATATATATATTGATATTTATAATTATATACATACACTTTTGTGTGTGTGTGTGTGTGTGTGTGTGTGTGTGTGTGTGTGTGTGTGTGTGTGTGTGTGCACGCGCGTTCAATGAGGGACATAGCCAATTTTAGCAGACAATGAAGTTGTTGAACAGAACATACTAATAACTTCGTCCGATTCATACTCTTCCTCGGTTTTTGAACAAGTTTAACCCTTGTCCGCTGTTTAGGATTCGGTTTCTGATTAATTCTAAATTGTACTTTAACCTTATACTCATAACATCACCACCTGAACTCTGAAATTGCAATCGCTAATTAAATCTTGACCTCTTCAAATTTAGAATTAGCTATCTTTCCTGTTATTTTACCCTTCGTTACGCTAATACAACTCCATACAGTAACCTCCTAACTTTGGTGGCTCTTGGGCCTTGGTTTGATGAACATTAGTAGAAATATATATATATTAAATTCTATAGGTAGTGTTCTGTTGAAATATCACGTAGTCTTCTTGTTGTGGAATGGCGGAAAATGAATGTTCTGGATATAGATGTTGTTCAGTGTTCCCTCTGTAAACACGAAAGCCAATCTGAAGGTGTAATTTATGTCATCCAACACCATGATACAATTTACTGAAGAAGTTTCTTTACAGGTGTATATTGCACACACAATTCATCTCTTGTCGTCATCAGTGAACAGTACAGAGATTCAATCCATCAAGTTTTTCTTTCGTAACAAAGAACAGACATGTACAATGGCGTTGTTGTGTAAGTGCCACTGTTACTAGTCCTTTTACTGGTTTTAGTTAATGATTTCCACTGACACCCCTCGGATTCGTTTACCCTTTCTCAGATCAATGGTGAAAATATTTTTCAGCGAGTTAAGTCGATAGATTTTGTTGAATACCACGCGTCTTCAAATTTTATGAAATGGTGCAACAGTATTACAAAAAAAAAAAGAACTACCAAAAAACAGAAGCCACATTTGTAGTCTTTCAACAGAAGCAACAGCTAAGATGGATATCACATTTAACTGGAAGAGAAAATAATGACTTAATCAACATTTTGACAACCATACTACTTCAAATAAAAGTGTAGGAAGAAAACCACGGGAAAGAATAACAGCTACTATACTTTTGCTAAGTGACATACGTGATGCACGAGTGGGTGATCATGTCTCGAAAAAGACATGTCTGAAGGGGTAGAATATTTTCCAGTCGTTGGCTGCCATTACTTTCTGCAGTAGACTGACTCCCAACCAAGGCTATAGAACCTAATTTCTTTGCTATTCAACCCATAGTTTGAAAGGAAGAGGCAAAGTTATACCTTTCCCAATAGTATTTGTGCGTAAGTGAATGCAATGAATTCAACTAGAATTCGAACTCGGCTCTCCGATTTCTCGTGCCAATATCCACTGCACTATAACGAACATCCTAGACTTAAGAAACCTATTTTTTTTCTTAAGAGAATGTTTTAAGAGAAAGATTTTATAAATTTCAATAAAACTCCAGTAATACATGCCGCTTTGTCAATAAATTCCGAATGCTACTTTACACGGAAATGGCTAATGACCATTACTGCAGACAGTTTGTCATCTATCATTACTGCTCTTACAACGCACCACAGACATAGCCTTCAGGCATGCGAAGTACGTCCGTCCGATCCCCTAAACATTTCAAAGACGAATCTGTGCATGACATCTACCTCTGTTAAACTCTTTGCCACATTTAAACTTATCGGAGAATGCTCAAAGATATACGGGTTTTACTACGACAAACGATTGCTGGAAATCTTATTAAAATATAGCGTTCGTGTATTGGACACAGGTCAAAATAGGCATCGTATTTGTAGGATGTGCGTTGTGGTGCAGTGGATATCGGCTCGGAACGAGAAATCGGGTGAGCAGTGTTCGAATTCCAGTTGAATTCATTGCATTCACTTACGCGCAAATACCCTTGGGAAAGGTATTAATCCGTCTCTTCCTTCCAGTGATGGGTTAAATAACAGGACAGCTTGGGTTCTATAGCCTTGGCTGGCAACCAGTCTACCGCAGAAAGTAATGGCAACCTACTGCGGGATAATCTTCTGCCCAGTCAGTCATGTCTCTTTCGAGACATGATCGTGTTTCACGTATGGCTCTTAACTGACTGATTTGTAGTATGTATTTTTTATTACCGCCAGTGAAGTTAGTAACAGTTTTTTTTACAACAATATATCTGTTATATTTTAGCTGCTGTAACAAGTAGGTCAAAATATGACCGTGACCAAAAGCGTTTACACGGCTTTATGGGAAATTAGGTATTTTTCACCCGGCCACAATTTCTCACAAACGCAAAATCACAAGCCTATCGCTACTCTGTCTTTACTCGCTACTTTCACGGAAAAGTTTGAGATGTTCTCCATTCTTTAGTTTCAGAAGTTCAGACCTTTACAGTCGAGAAGCGCAAATTTGAACCATCCTCGTTTTCTACGTAATCCATTAGTAATATAGAAATTTCACTCAAACATCTTCTTCCCAAGAAATGCTAATTTAGGAAGCATATGCAGTGCAAAAAAACGTGCGAAAATAGAAGAAAATCAAATAATCTTCAAACACTGCTCTACAAATTTAAATAAATTTTCTTAAGTATTTGTTTTCTTTCAAGTTGAAAGAAACGAATTACAAAGATGCTCGCTAACAAGACCCACAAAAATATTTTGTATTTTTACTAAGACAGAAATAATTGCATTAGTATGATTGAAAAGCTGAATGCGCCTACCTAACGAGAGTCACGTATTTACATTGATTTATATATGCGTGTAATTTTCTAGTAGCGAGCAACAAGCGAACGAGCGCAGTTCTTACAAATAATAATAGTTTTTTTTGTTGTTGTTGTTGTTGCTGTTTTTTTATTTACATAAATCATTTCGTATGTTTTACGTGCTCCATAGGAGTGAAAGCTTATTTGCGAGATGTTACTCAACAAATATTCAAAAGTTTGAGTAATTAATGATAAGAAAGGTGTGAATAATCAGCACTTTCGCGACGAATATTTATGAGAAAATAGATGGAAGCTAAAAATTAGACTCACTAAAATCGAAAGTTTATTGGTGTATATCACCCGGTTCACACTCTACCCACGTCTATTGAACAGGTGTAGAGGCTCATCCCTTGTTCCCTGTTTAGGATGTGGTTTCCGGTTTTCTCTTTTCCAATCTTCTTACTCTTACGTAGCCCTCTGCGCATCAGTGGCGTTACCGCCTTGCTTGGGGTGATATGATTAAAAAATATATATATATATATATAATATTCTTTTCCCATAGATAAATGTTAGACATATAGATATGTAAGATAGATTCTGAAGAGAAAAATTATTGAGCATAACACAGTGAACCAAATTTCTTAGCAGCTGACCTAGCAATGGATTAAATATAGTCTTTCTGCTTCATGTCAGCCAAGAATGTTAGCATGAGAAGGTGCAATGAGTCACTCTTGTGGAGGTTAGCATCAGCCATACTGATGGTCCTGGTAAAACATAATTACTTTCCGAACATATTAATATTTTGAAAAATTTTACTTACATTTATTTTTATGTTCTGCCTGGTAAAATGTAATGACTTACCAATCACCCTTTAAATCCATTTTACTTAATTTTCAAAAAAATACATTTATTTGTTTTTATATCTTTTTTTTTTTCACGTAAACTACAATTATTAGGATTTTTGAAAAGTAATGATGCTTACCACACAGAGTAAAAAAAACAAAAACAATTCAAACTAAATATATTTTAGTAAGCATTTTGTGATTTCTTTTTCTCTTTATACTATTTACATTGTTCAGGCTGTTGTCATCATCTTGATTGTAATATTCATGACTTTTCGGTCGTCGTATGCCCCGGCCTTCTTCAGTTGACTGGAATTTTAAACTGAACCCTTTATTTTGAAATTCTAATCACCTAAAAAAGGCCGGAGCGTACAACGGCCGAAACGTCGTGAATATGACAATAAAGATGAGGAAAGTAGTCCAAACAATGTAAATGATGTAAATATTTACAATACCTCATATTGAATTTTAAACCAAACCCTTTATTGCGAAATTCTAATCATCTGAAGAAGACCGGAGCGTACAACGGTCGAAACGTCAATATTTACAATACCTCATCTCAGAAATATAGACAGATTTCCTTCTCTCTTGCTGTTCTTTTATTCATATATTTTCCTTATCTACGTTACTATATTTTCTTGTTTCTTTTCTTTGTTTTATATTTATTTTTATACTTTATTATTTTCTTTCAATCTTTCTTTCTAATATTTGTCAATGATCAATCAGTTAAGGGCCATAAGTGATGCACTATTGGGAGATCCTGTCTCGAAAGAGACATGACTGACTGGACAGAAGGTTTTCCTGCTGTAGATTGCAATTACTTTCTGTAGTAGACTGGTTATCAACCAAGGCTATAGTGCCCAATCTGTCCTGTTATTTCATCCATAGCAAGAGGGAGAAGAGATAGATTAATACCTTTACCGACAGTAATTGAGCATAAGTGAATGAAACGAATTCGACCTAAATTTGAACTCGGTTCACCGATTTCTTATTCCGAGCAGATATCCATTACACCATGATTACAATAGTCTGGCCTATTGTCTTTAATTCTGCAGCCATTTTCCTTTTGCTTGTTAATTCTTTACTTTTCAGTTTGCATTGCTTGAATTCTCTTCATCTTCTCCAAATATTTATTCTTCTGTCGTTTCTCCTGACGTAAATTTTCTTTCAGATCTTTGTCCTCTTCTATTTAAAAAAACAAAACAAAAAAAATCATGGCTACCTTTTGGCATCTCTTCTCATTTTATCGCTTTTTTCTGTTCTTCATTTTGTTTTTGTTTTTAGTTTTTTTAGTTTTTTGCTCTCTCTCCCTTCTCTTTCCTTAACATTTCTCCTCCTTTTATTGCATCTCTCTCCAACGTCTTCCTTTTACAGTATTTGATAATATTCACCCACTTCCTGCCCCTATTCGCCAGGCCCAGTTCTAGCAAATCCTTTGTTTATTTCTTTCCTCTAATGATAATTCACCGACCACACGTTTCTCCTTTATTTTCATTTTACTTTTCTTCAAATTCAGTTTTTTTCCCTTACTTTCTTAACGTGCATCATTTTATTTCCTCTTTGTCTTTTCCTCGCTTTCCAGCAGGAATATTTATTTCTATCTATGTTATTTTTCTTTGTTTTATTCATCACAAATCAACCTTGGAAAAAATCCGACTTGATTATTTTTTAAAACTACCGATCATTTTTTCTCATAAAAGCAATTAAAATAGAAATTTCATAGTAGATTAATAATATATATATATATATATATATATATATATATATATATATATATGAGAGAGAGAGAGAGAAAGAGAGAAAGAGAGTGAATACTAGATAAATCTTTTTTATTTGTTTATTTTTCCTCGCTTAAGCGGGTCGCATTTCCAAATACTAATTAAACGACGAAAAAATTCTGACTTTCTATACGTATCAAAAGTGACCACACACATACACACGCACAATCGTTCATGTACTTATATTTATGTGAGTGTGTGTGTGTGTATGTATACAACTGTTAAAGAATTGG